>BSBM01001185.1:882500-1380000 GCA_027924585.1 Larix kaempferi
TGTACTATCGGAATCGATTGTAGACAAATCCACAAGGAAATGTCTTCTGCTATCACTACATGTCAAATATTTAAAGTAGATAGAAAGACTCTTCAAAATTATTATGTTATTAGAGAAAAACTTGAGACCCCAGGCTCAAAATATTGTTGGGCCTTTGTTGGTAGGTTACCTCATTCAGACATGAAGCTTATTGATGTTGTTAAAGAACTAGTACAAATGTTTTGGCATGATAACACTAGACCGTCATCGAATCAAAGAGATGTGTTTTAAAGTTGAGAAAATGTGTTAAGGGGTGTGAACCCCCATGTCAACCACTTTCTTGACACGAAACAAATGGAACTCTATTAGAGGTTCAAGAATGAGCACACACAATTGAACTTGGGCCAAAGGTACTTTGAAAAATGCAAACCCTGGTATGTTAGAATTTGCATTGATCGCAACACATGTTGTTGTAGATACCATGTAGAATTTGAGTACTATTATGATACATATAGACATATATTTTGTGATTTGCATACTAACATTGTGCAGGAATACCCATTGTTACAAGCACCGAATGCATCTAGAGAATTTATACATAGCATAATGTGTCCAAGACCCGAAGGAAAAAAATATTATAAAAGATCATGTTTATATGGGACATGTTCCAGGTGCAGTGGATTTGCATTATTGAGTCGTTGCATCCATGAAACCGAGGAGCACGAATTTGGGAGGATGTCACGAGAAATGCAAAACTTCAAGCACATAACATATAAAGTAGATAGTGCGAAGGAAAGAAAAAAAATTTCATTGGTGAAGTCACGGGTAATCTAAGTTTGCATACTTTCATAATGTACATGTTGAATTTATACATATATATTCATATTGAAAATGTCACATTGTATTAATGCCCTTGGTTTTATGGCACGAAGTACAAATTTGCGATTTCATGAAGGAATTCTACCAAAATATCGAGCAATATGTACGACATGTCCATGTAGCACGATGGCAGGATGAACAATACAAATAGTGGAGGGACACCTTTCCCAATGGAACAATATTTTCGGTTGTGGACTTTGCTGAAAAATACACCCTACAACCACATAATGAGATTCAAATTCAATACTACCATTCATACCAAGTTAGCATAATGGTCCATATCATGTATAGGCACGCACTAGAGATCAGCAATGACATGAGGATAATATTGAAAGAGACCAACTTCTACATCAGTGAAAAAAGGTGCCACGAACTACATTATGTGAAACATTGCTTCAGAATTTTCTATGATCAGTTGAAGGAAAGAGGTATACAGATGGATCAACATTGGATATGGTCAGATGGTTGTGCAGGCTAGTTCAAAAATGCATGTGTATTCCATTGGTTGAGTAGTTTGCACAAGACTTATGATGTGCTGCATATATGGAACTATTTTGAGATTGGGAATGGAAAGGGAGAGCATGACGGGGATGGAGCATGTATCAAAAATTCCCTACGAAGGGAGGAGATGAGGTCCATGACAAACCCTCATATTCGAGATGCAGAATCCATAGGTCAATGGTGCTATGCAAAAATGTCAGATTGAACCACGGAGCAACACATACCAATAGGCATAGGACATGTTGTGAGAAATTTTTGGCATGTTGTTGATATAGATCGATCACGTTCTTATAGTTGTAGTACTGTACAAGGAACTCATTTATTTCATTTGATTTGAAGCTCAAACAACCCCTTATTTGAAATATGGATGTGGAAAATTGCTTTCTTTTGTGGGCCTTGCAACAGTTGTGAGTGGGATGAGCGTGAATCAATTGATTGGGTTGATTAATGGGATCATGTATAACTTGTAGTGTACCCATGTGCAGTTGTTGAAACAATCCAGTTAGAGGAAAGAAAATCCTCTATTTCAAATGAATATGATCATATATATGATCTTGTACAACCAAGTAACATTTCTTTATAAATATACCGGTTCCCTCCTTGTTTTTTTAATTATCCAAGTTATCAAACCACTACTTGTTGGAATATGACCATAAAATGCATTTTTATGGGAAACATCTACGCATTTTTCACCCTGACAGACAGTGCAATTTGCATGAATTATTGGTTAGTACGATGCATCCAGGGGAAGAAAACCCTCCTCGCATCATTAACCGATAGTGAAGGAATTACCTTTCTAATTGACTTGATGGTTGTTTAGGGAGAATATCTTACAGTAGATGGAAAGGGACCAAAGAGAAATGGCTACACATATACGGATTATAGACCATGTTCACCGTTGTACCACTTTATGCACTTGATCATTGGTACAAACATCCAACTACAAACAATGTCAACGAAGTCATCAAATAAGGTATGCTACTTACTACCTCATGTAGAGCACGAGAAGTTGTTTGAGATAATAAAAAAAATAAAGGATCCAGAAGGCCTAAGTGATTGAGGTACATAGAATAGTCATGTGATTTTTTATTCATGCATGTCTAATGTTATTCATGTTAGATATTTTATTTTATATCGTTATCTTATATCATTTATTTGATGTTTGAGTTATTTTTAAGTTACTATTACAATACATTGATGTTTTACACCAACCACTCCAACTCAAGTTTCTATCCCCTTAGGAAAACTTCACATGCATAAAAACGATTGAAAACTAATCTTATATTATAACATTTCATAATATTCAATAGAAATTAGAATCAATACACATTAATGAGTACACATTTGTCATTCAAAAATCACAATGATACACATAGATGCATTTAAATTTGATAGGAATTGGGAGAAAGCTCAAGATGTTGGAACCATATTTCTCATCAAGTCATCAAAATCAAAAAATATTATAGTGATGTCAGAATGCCACTGGGCAGTGGCGAATGCCAAATAGACTAATAAAAAATACGAAAAGGGGTGGATCAAGTTTGAAGAATCTCATATGTCAATAGTCCTCCTCCATGCCTGAATCAACAAACTCATCACTGAACTAATCATCATAATCTTCCTCCTCCTCCTCCTCTCTGCCCATCTGATAATCTCCAGAGATGGCACAATAGAACCATTTTCGGGCATTCAAATCATGGTGTAGGGGGTACCTATTGATGCCTCGAAAATCATAGCATCAATCAGCAAGGGATTCTCCCCAGTAAGCCATCCCAATTAGATCACCCACCATTTGGTGTAGGGAATCCGTCCAGTTAACGGTCCGGCTACCGTGTAAGTTTTAAAGATTTGTTTATTTTACCGGTTATGGCCCGATCCACCATTTATATATTTTATATTTAAGATGATATGCATGTGCCCTAAATTAAATGCATCTGTTAAACAAATCTATTCTAAACTAATTAAATCTAAATTAACCTATCCTTGCAAGGAGCGGCACTTTAAATTATGAGCAATAAACTGAAAGTAACCTTTAAAGGTTGAAATAGATAGCCATTTAATCCCATAAAAGCATTTTCAACAGAATATAAATGATATCAAATATAGCTCTAATTATATTAAAAAATTCCATCACTCATAATGTATAGAAATTTTGCCAAGAAGTAAAATCATTCACAGTATAGAATTAATTCACATAAGCCAGGAAAGATCTCACTGAATGTATATAGAAACTGTCGAAATAGTTCATCAATTATTCATCACAACTCAAAGCAAAAGAATGCACCAGCTTCCACAGGTCCAAATTGTTTCTCTATTCATGTAGCTGAAGTAGTTCATATACACAAGAAGAAATTCTTTCACCTGCCAAAATTCCTTTTATTCTCTTCTACTCAGCTATATATAGCTTTACAAAATGCTCCAAGAGCTTCCACCTATACCCTAACTATCCATATTCCTCTAATTTGTCTTGTAGTGTCCATGTCACAAAAAGAATAAAAACCCAAATTTATTACAAAATGAATGTGACGGAGGCCCAAATGTCTTTTAATAATTAACACATAGGAAGACTAAAAGAAGAAACATTGGTTGCAAACCCAAGAATTAAGACAAAAGGTAGATTATTTATGAGCTGATGCCTTTGCTGACTTGGGAATTTCTGCTGAAGCTGGTACTCCTGTTGGGGCTTGACCCACTAGTGCGGCTGGCAATTCCATTGAAGCTGATGCCTCTGCTCCTCCTTCTGTTACTTGATGTGTTCCTGCTATTAGTATCTTGTGGGTTTCTGCTGTATGCTTCACCCAGAGACTGGTCTCTTTTATGATATTGTTTGCATCAAGGGGAAGCATGGTTTACAGAGAAACTTCATGCTTGGCCAGCTCTTCTTCAAGATTAGCGACTTCTACTGTTGTAACTTGGAGACTCTCATTTAGGAGATGTGCGCGAATTGTAGCTTGGAAAATCCAATCATGAAGATCTTCTGAGGTCAAAGCATCTACCTTACTAACATATTCCATTTCAACATTCAACCCCTCCCTTAGATCAGACAAACGTTGGGCTTTGTCTGGAAAATCCTCTATAGTTTGGGGCATTTTCACCTGGAAATTTTCTTGGGTGGTTCGTATTTTCACATACAAATTCCCACATTGTTCAAGCGTAACCATGGCCTCTTCATTCAACTTTACTCTATAATTCTGTCAAAACAATAAGAGGCGGATATCTACTTTGAAACCAGTGATGGACTTAAGAGGGAGTCTTTCTGGGAATCCTGATCTTCCCTCTCTCCATTCCATTTTCCTCCTAATGTCCTCACTAATACGTACATACTTTATCCTATGCCTAGTGGCCTCAACATTTATTTCTTTGATTCTGGCTACCACTTCCTTCAACTTGCAGATTTCCTCCATTATGAGCTCTTGAATCTCGTGTGTCCTTTTCATAATTTCACAAGCCTGCTCATGAAAGCGTCCCAGGTCGCCAACCTTGCTGGTTGCGAGTTGTAATTGGTGTTCTAGCAGTTCTTCCTTTTCTTCCAGCTTCTCAACGCTCTCCTTTGGGTCATCGATCTGTTGAGTAGTATCAAATTTCTCGGACTCCAACTGTAGGTTGCGGCTTTCTAGATCTCTTTTACCTATCTCCAAAGTTCTCATTTGTATCACTAAAGCTCTCTTTTAAGCTTCTAGATGCTAAAATATTCTGTTAAGTTCTCCCTTTTCTAGCACAAGGGTGTCACATTTCTCCACCATCAAATTTGAATAATTTTGCTCTTTGACCAAAGTTTCCTGCAGATGGTGGGACTTCTCCTTCTCCAATTCTAACTTGTCTGATAATATATCAACATTGTCAGCAGTTGCTAGGACAGAGGCCACAAAAATAGATGCCATGAGTTTGTGCACATGTTGGGTACCTTGCATGACTATGGTTTCATGCCTGGTGACAATATCTGGTTGAAAAGGCCTCTTCATTCTAGTCACTATTTCTTTAACAATGGATTTCCTTTTCTTGTTATAAGTAAACTTATCCCATCGGGACAGTGTACTAATCTTCGATGGTGTAAAAGGGACAATTGGGAGGTCTCTTATGGGGGAACCCATATCCAAGTCTTGTATATTTGGGATTTTAGGATCAACATCTTCTTTGGATTTATTTTCTTCTTCTTCTTTTCTTTGTGCTTCTTCCTCATGTTCCCTTCTCATCTTTTCATCTCCTTCTTGTTTGGCAATTCCTTCCAATCTACTTCCTTCCTCCTCCTAAACTCTCCGAGCTTCATCTTCAGCTGCTTGAATTCTTTGAGTTTCTTCTTTCCCAAGTTCATCTTCCTTGTCCTTGTTTTCTCTCTTAGCAGCTTCTTTTTGGATTTTCTCGGCTGCTTCCTTGAGCCTTTGTTCTTTTTTAGAGAGAGTTTGAGCAACTTCTATTGTTCCCTGTTCTTGTTGATGTTTTACTTCCTTCATAGTGCCAGAGCTAGAACTGCCCCCAAATTTACTTAGTCGGCAAATCTGTAGTTCGGTCATGTTACTGACCCCTCGATATGCTTCTTCTTCCTCATCATAATAGTGGGCCTATTCAAAGTTATCATGGAGTTCTTTGCAATGTCGTGCAACTTTTCCTTGTTGATCGTTCCTCCAAAAAATCCTTTCCCCGAAGTGAAAGTCTTTCAGTTCTGCAATGAACTCTTCTACAGTTATAATTCCTGAGAACTTGTAGGCTCCAATATGGAAAGGTAAAGGTGGGAAAGTTGGCTTCTTTGCTTTGTACAAGGTGCTATTGATCCCATCAATGAAAACTTGCCTCAATGCCTCCTTATGGATCACATAGTCAATAGCATATCTCGGTAGGATATATGGGGGTTTAGAGACTCCATACATTCTTATGTAGGTGTCTTCTTACGAAAAATAGAAATCACCATAGTTCTCCAGGACTTCCATGGTGTTCTAAGACAAGCAGTTGGGCTCCTCGTTGAACATTAATTCGTATAGAGGCATGATAAACTCCTCACAAATGAGTTTGTGATTCCTTTTGTAATTCTAAGCCCAAAAGATTTTGTAAGCAATGAATACTGAGGTATCAGATGGGTTCCATATGCATCCCAGCTTGGGAAAATGACACTTTTCCACAACACAATCTATCAAGTAGGATGCCATATAACATTCTTCATTTTTCTCTGCTAACCCTTATTGTGCAGCAATTATAGTTGATGTTAAGCTGTCTGAGAGAATATCAACCTAGTTAAAAATTGTTCCTTTGAACGCCACATAATGGATGATGGGAACCCATTGTAGCATAAACATCGTCCCATCGGGTCTTCCAAAGATTCTGCTCAGCATGAGGGCAATCAACCTAAAAGGGGGCATCAGATTTTGAACCTCATACTCCTCACTATCCCTCTTTCTGATATGTTTGTCTGAGATTAGCAACCTCCAGGCCATCTCCAGATTATCCATTTTGATCTCTTCCAGCCATGCATCATCTAGCCGTTGCTGGGGCTTGGGAAATTTATAAGCCATTAATATATAGGATGGGTGAAATGAAGCAAAAGCTTCTCCTTTACTGTCCGAAAGAACTCCTATCTCGGTATTCTCATGCCACAGAAGCCATCCAATTACTTCTAAACAAGGGAAGAGCTGTGGATTGGTGGTGGCTTTAGATATACAAGATTTTTTGATGTTTCGGTATAGACATTCTTCTTCCAGAAGAGCTTCGGGGAAGTCCTGGTCTCTTACCATACGGTATACATCTCCCCATTTTACTTCTGGGGGCACGCCTGTAGTGCACTTAGTATCTTGGAATGTAGTTTCCACCCTTGCGCTAACATCAGCTGGGCAGGTTTCCTTTCACTTTCTCCTTCCACCTTTAGTCATTTGAAAAATACTATAGGCATATGGCGCAATGTCAGCAATTCAAATTATCATCCTACACATACTATTGAGGCCTAGACGCTGACTGAAAGCTTCTAATTCTACTCGTTTCACTACTGATTTGCAAACCTTAAATTGTTATGGCTCTTCCATTTCAGTTTAAACATTTATATCACATGCTATTTCATAATCCTTGTGCAAAACTAAATTATTTCTGTAGGCCGCTATATTGCAATTATGAAATATAGGGAACATGCATTTCATAATAAGAAACCATAAGGACAAAGCAATTATGAGTATACTATGTTTCATTGTGCAAAAATGGCGTAAACCTTCATAGCAGGGTAAGAATACCGATGTTCTTCACGCAAGGGTAGACGGGGCTGGTTTGGAGATTACAATGTCGATGGATTAATGGTTGTTCGGGATCCCAGAGATGTCTATGTTCATATGAAAACCAGGCTTTGGTGCGTTTAAATGGGTATAGGCATGAGGTTCTTCGGCCGTGGTTAAAATAAATAACTTGCCATGGCTAGGATAATATGAACAGAACCATGAACATAACATTCACCTCAATTATTACAATTTAGTCCATGAGGTTTGACAGGGTACTAACCTATTGGAAGATGATGGTGGGTAGGTGTTGATGCCACTGCGGAACCGGTGAGCCTGTAGCAAGTGCTTGCAAATTCGAATGGAAATGGGAATCAACCCTCTAACCAATGGAAATAATGAAAATTCAATGGGGTTAACACCCTACATATATAAAAATGACATGCATGAGCCATTAATAGGGTAGTTGCAGACCATTCAACGGGGTTAATGCGGCGTATGGACAGGTTCAAATCGACAATTTTCTCATTAAATGCGACAACCAAAATCGGAAGGACTTGGGTAAGTTCTTCGCTTCCTGCGGAAAGAGAAACTGGGTTTTCCTGCCATTGCGGGAGGATTGTCTGAGCTTTTCCGCAAAGGGAAAGCGTGATGCTATGCATCGTCCAACTTAAGTAGGTTTACCCGCCTTTGCAGAAGAGTTATCTGAATCTTTTCGGAAACATGTGCCATTCTACTCGCCGTCACAAAGAGTTTCTTGAGAACCTTCGCCATTGCGGAAAAGATAGATGAGTCCTTACGCCGAGGTGACTTATTCATAAATTTTTGATCGTTTGTGGAAGGCTTACATGAATTCTCCCACTGTTGCGGAGAAACTTGGTGATTTTGTTCCACTGCGGGTTCACTTGGTCAAAGGTTTTGCCTTTTCGGAAGCTTAGGATGAGTTTTCGTCCGTGACTTAACTTGATCCTTTCCTTCCGCCGTTTCGGAAAGTTTGGACCAATTTTTTCACCGTTGTGGAAAAGTTAGCTTAGAACTTTCGTCGTTGCGGCTCAGAATCTTAAGTTTTACTTAGGCTAAAAAGTGAAAATAAACTCAAAGAGTAAGGCAAGCACAAGACCTTTCTTCATGGAAACTAAGTAAGGAAAGACTCTGATGCTCTGAGACTCTTAGGAAAACTTCTTCTCAAAAGAAAAAGGAGGGGCCCTAATATTTTCAAAAATTTGGGGGGGAATGTTGTAGCAACAACAGTACCCCATCTAGAAACTGGTGTCTTGAATCCATCGGAATCGACGGATTGACGATTGGAGCCACGGTTTTGTTCTATGACCATTTTGGTCAGGCACCCTGTGGCCATTCAGGGACACTTTGAGGAATTACTCCAGGGACACAAAACCCAAACCGACGAGCGGACTTGGGTTCCATCAACTCCCACACATGAAAATGGCCATTGTGGATGTGTTTACTATGGCCCTGCATGAACAGGAGCCTTCAGATCATAAATGACCCCCTTGAGTAAGATTGGCATGGCCTTCACTCAGAAAAAATCTAGTTCCGTAGATGGCATAATAGAACCGTTTTTGAGCATTCAAGGCATGGTGTGGGGGGGGCCTAGCTGAAAACCAATGCCCCATATCCATTAGAATCGATGGATTTGTGATCGAATTCATGATTTTTGTGCTATGGGAATCTTGGTCAGGAACCCCGTGGCCATTCAGGGACACTTTGAGGATTTGTTCCGGGGGCATGGAACCAAAACTGAAAAGCAAAATTGGGTTATGTCAGATCCCACATGTGCATGTAGCCATTGTGTATGTGTTCACGATGGCCATGCATGCTTGGAATACTTCGGATGAGAATTGACCCCCTTGAGAAAAATTGGAATGGCCGTCACTAAGCAAAACCCTAGTTCCGAAGATGGCACAATAGCACCATTTCCAGGTGTTCGAGGCACATTATGGGGGGTCCCCCAACTAGAACCTGACGTCCTAAATCCATCGGAATCAACGGCTTCGCAATCGGAGTCACAGTTTTGGTTCTGCGAGCATTTTGGTCAGGCAACCTGTGGTCATTCGAGGACACTTTGAGGAATTGCTCCGGGGGCACGAAACCCAAACCAGCGAGTGGAATTGGGTTCCATCATATCCCACACGTGCACATGGCCATTTTGGATGTGTTCATGATGGACACGCATGCCCGGGATCCTTCGGATGATAAATGAATCCCTTGAGAAATATTGGCATGGCCTTAACTGAGCAAAACCCTAGTTCCGGAGATGCCAGAATAGCACCATTTCTGAGCATTCGAGGCATGATGTGGGGGGAGGCTCTAGCTGAAACCTGACATCCTGGATCCATCAGAATCAACGGATTCACAATCGGAGTCACGGTTTTGGTGCTATGGGAATCTTGGTGAGGCACCCCGTGGCCATTCAGGGACACTTTGAGGATTTGCTTCGGGGGCATAGAATTCAAACCAGCAAGCGGACTTGGGTTCCGTCAACTCTGACACGTGCATGTGGAAATTTGGTATGTGTTCATGATTTTTGCGCAAGCTCGAGTTCCTTCAGATCATAAATGACCCCCTTGAGCAAGATTGGCATGGCCTTCAATGAGTGAAACCCTAGTTCCAGAGAAGGCACAATAGCATTGTTTCTGAGCATTGGAGGCAAGTTGTGGGGGGGGGCTAGATGAAACCAGGCGTCCCATATCCATAGGAATTGAAGGATTCATGATTTGAGTCACGATTTTGGTGCTGTGGGAATCTTGGTAAGCCACCTCGTGGCCATTCAGGGACACTTTGAGGATTTGCTCTGGGGCACGGAATCCAAACCGATGAGAGGACTTGGGTTCCATCAACTCCCACATGTGCATGTGTCCATTTTGGATTTGTTCATGATGGCCATGCACGCTCGAGAGCATTCAGATCATAAATGAACCCCTTGAGCAAGATTGCGATGACCTTCACTAAGAAAAACCTTAGTTCCTGAGATGGTACAATAGAACTGCTTGCAAGTGTTCGAGGCACGTTGTGGGGGGGGATAGCTAAAACTTGGCATCTCGGATCCATTGGAATCGAAGGAATCACAACCGGAGTCACGTTTTTGTTGATACAGGAATCTTGGTCAGGCATCACATGGCCATTCAAGGACACTTTGAGGATTTGCTCCAGGGGAACGGAACGCAAACCGACAGGCAGACTTGGGTTCACAAATAATGTTATTTAGATTCTTGGGATTTGTATTTCAGTTTCTTTAATTTATAGTTCATTTAAAAGAAGTTTTATTAAAAGCATTATATTTTAAAAATGCTTGATGAAGAATACTCTAAAAAATAAAGTTTATTTAGAAATGAAGGAGACACTAAATTTATGTAGTGTTTTCTTAGTGTGTTGTGTTGTATTGTATTGTGTCATGTGTTTTTGTATGATTTAACACACATGCAATGTTGCATTTTAACTTAATTTAAAATCAATAAGATTTATAAATAAATTCCTATGAATATACTAAATGTAAAATTTCAATTTTTTTTTTATTTTGTATCTGAATGAGATTGATGTAATATATATAATTTTTCATATAATGGTGAATTATATTTTTCTTTGAATAATTAATGTATGTGATAAATAGGTGTTCATTTCTATTTGAATTAGTTTGGCAGAATGTATATAATTAAAAAAAGGATTAAAATGTTAATCTTATTATTTATCTCATTGTGTTAAAGGAAAATCATTTAGTATTTTCACAACACATCAATTTTTAGCCATCAAATTCAAAATCTAGAAATTTGTAGAGAAAATAAAGATTTGGCATGACTTTCTGCCAAAATTCTCAAAGGGAAGTTTTTGTGAATTATATGTCTCTACATTGTTTAGAAAGTGTGGAACATGGGCCTTGTAAAAAATGTTTTGGATTCCATGTGCCATGCTACTATACAAACTAGCATGCATTTACCTAATCCACCTCTTGCATATTTGTACCTTGTTTTAACATGGAGAATGCTAATCATGATCAATTCCTAAGATACTGTCACATGATTTAATGTTTGTTAGGATATATGAATAAAATCATTTGAATATGATTCAAAATTTTCATGTTCAAAGGGTTTTGAGAGTCATCAATCTAATTTTTCTTACTTAATATGTATGGTGAGGTTTTAGAGTTAGTTATGGAAGATATCCAACATCCCCTTGTATTTATATGAGTTTGAAAGAGATCAAAAAAGGAGGAGATCAAGAAATATCTATAAAGGAGAATCAAGGAAATATTTTAGAGAAACCAAATTCCCAATGTCTAATAATTTTAGAACAAAATTTCCAATAAGAGGTTACATTTAGTAATAGGGTTTATTTATTTTGTTGTAGAGGGAATTTCTAAGGAAAAAAAAATCCTACTTATCATAATAAAGCCTTTGGTCAATAACTAAATGATCAATAAATAAAAGAAAAACATGTTTGATGATCTTATATTTTGTCTCGTGTATTGAAATTAAAGTTTGTTTAGTGTGAATATGGATTGTTTTTTATGTGTAACTTTGATATGTAGATCCATAGGGTTTTCATTAATTAGGAACTAGTGAGTTAGGGATGATGGGAAAGATTATGTTAAGAATTTATGATTTCATGGTTACTGGGTTATATGGTTGATAGTCCAATAGGTTTGGGGATGAGAGAGTTGGTGAGTTAGTGATTAACAAACTAGAAAATTATTGAGATATTGCAATTACTGGGTTATGTTTGTTAAATAGTTAGTGGGTTAATGATTGGTTGATGGGGAATGAGTTATATTGAATGGGTTATTTTATGCAAAAAATATTCTGGTTTGTTGAATGTGGTTTTCATTGATGTCAAAGGAGTTCAGTAATGACAAAGGAATAAGCAAGGACATGATGGCAAGGAAAACTCAGTAAAATACAAAGGAATAATAAAGGAAGTGATGACATGGCATGTATGATGATGTCGAATGTGTGATGAGGTTGGAAAGACACATGATGGTGTTATGGTGATATCATAAATTTAGTGTTGCAATCTGACATCATTCTAGAAAATTATGGCAAGTTTGTGAAACTTTGGAAAGTGACTAAGTATGGAAAAATTAGTCAAAACTAACCTACTAAAATGCCTACAATAATTCATAGGTTAAGGAAAATGCCCGCCCCATCATGTCAGGCTATAGCTTGTTGAATTTTCTAGCTGACCATGGTCTCATTTTTCCAAAAGAGTGCTCCATGAAAAATTTATAGGTATTCCAAAACAAGGGTTTAGGCAGTTTTAGATATTCTAGAAATTAACTAAGAATTGGAAAATTGGTCCAAGTGGCCTCAGGAAAATTCCCTCCATACCTCATAAGAGAATGATAAAAAGTATCTGAAATTGTCAGGATGTATCTTGTTGGTATGTATACCTGACTATGGTATCATTTTTTCTTGAGAGTGTCTGAGGAGGAAGTTACGGGTCTTCCAAAATAGTGTTTCAGGCAATTTTGACCCAATCAAGTAAAATGCACAAACTGCTGGTAAAACTGCCTAAGTCACCTTTGTAAAATGCCCGCCATTTTCTATAGTTAATGGTTTAAATTGTTTTGAGGATATGTGTCTCTAGAGTGTTGATTGGTGCATCTAACCATATCATTAGTTTGTCCAAAAAGTCTCTGAAGATGAATTTAACATTATTCCAAAAGTTCCCTCTAGATTGATTTGCACTACTCTAGTAAAATGCCCGCTAAGGAGAGAGAATGAGGTTTTAGAGGTTGAAATTGGCTTGGATGGAATCAACATGTTTCCTATGCTTTGTATGTTTCAGATTTCCAAGTGGGTGAAAATAAAAAACACCTCATGTTGACTTAGGGTTTGATAATTTTGTCTAAGTGTTAAATCAATAGTTTAAGAGGCTATTTTCAAATGCCCACTAGATGATGTGTGTGTCAATAAATTCAACAAGTGATATGGATCTATTATTTGTTGAATTTCCCATCCATTCATGTTCTTAGTTTTCCCTCTTAAAGGACATTTGGAAATGCACCCCAGAGGTTGTCTTTGCTTCAGTAAATTCATCCAATGGCATGAATATGTTTTCTAGTGATTTGTCCATCCATTCTTGGTATTAGTTCTCTATTTGGTGATCACACGTGTGATATATAAACCAGCCAAATTGAGAAAAAATATGGAAGGAAAGATAATTCAGGCATTTCTAGAAAACTCCTTCATGCATAATAAAATGAAGAAACCCGTAACTATAATGAAAATATGAATATGGAGGAGGTTGAATGTTTTACAAGGATAGTTTTAAGGGCAAAATTTAGCCCATGGGATATTTTTCCATGTTTTTCTCCAAAAAACGATTCACCAGTTTGCATTTTTTGAAGCCCCATTTCGCCCAATTTTGATGGGGTAAACTTTTTTCACTCTATAAATCGCCAAATTATTATATAAACTATATAACATCCTTGTAAATTGAAATAATTTTAGAAAAATATCGCCAAATATTTTATAGTTGACATTTTAAGAATTGGTAATATTCGCCAAGCTTTATACACTTTTAAATAAGTATGGATCCTTAAAATTACCCCTAATGTTTTATCTATGCTAAAGGAATTATTTAGTAATGAATGTGAAGAATGCAAACATTAATATTTGAAGAGTAATAATTAATAAGAAAAAGGCATGATTGTATAAATTATAAACAGAGATATAAACAAGAATTTAGAGAAACAACATGTTTATTATTAAAACAGAATTAAAAATCATGAAGCAAATATAAACACAAGTGTAGCTAGGGTTTTACCCCTAGCTTGTGCCAATGAGCACCTACTAAGGAGAATGGACTCCTTAGTAGCAGTTCAGTATATTAAACTAATAATGCAATAAACAAAACATTAAATTATTTCTAATACAAGCATAAAGCATAAACACCAAAAAGAAAGAATGTCTTTGTATTGATGTTACCTTGAGTGTCAAGGTTGGTGAAGCCCTTTGCAGTGTCCAAGAGGATGCTCCAAGCTCCAAGAATGCTCCTTCTCCTTCTCCAATGTTGGGGATGGGCCAAAGGTGGCTCTCAAGGTGAAACTAGTTCAAAGGTGGACTAGGGTTTCGAGAGAGATTTTGGCAGAGTAAGGGTGCTTGTGATTGTGGATATGGAATAAGGGATCTCCATCACCTATTTATAGTTTTTTGGTGGTGGAGTGCTGGCCCATGGTTTTTAGGAAACACATGGTTTTATGCAGCTGTATAGGGTTTTTTCTTCCTTTTCCTCATTATTTTATATTTTTATTCCCTTTTTAGGGGATTTTTGCTATTTTTGGAGGAAAAGGGGGTTTTTTTAGCCTTTTTTAGGCTATTTTGATGGTTTTTTGGCCTTTTGGAGGCATTTTAGGCCTTTTGGAGGCTTTTTAATGGGTTTTTTTTGGATTTTTAATGGAAATATGGTAGGAAAATGGACAAATGAGTCGTGTAATGTGGTAAATGAGCTAGTGAGCACTTTTTGGGTGTTAACAGATTGCCCCCTGATGTGCGAGGGCAGGAGCTCATCGTATGGCCGATGGACATCATAAGTCATGAATGGTTTTCCTGGGATGTGGAGAGAAGAGAAGAAACAAACTGAAGCCCGGAACAACGATCCCGGACAACTGCAAGAACTAAAAGTACATAACCTCAATAAAGGATGAGGAATCATCTGATCATATGGACGAGGCGGGCATTCCCATGCTCGTATCAGGATATAACATAATAACAACAATGGGGTCCAAAAATGGGGACCTGAAATATACATGACCTCAAATACTGACTGAGGAATAATCTCAATATATGGACGAGGCGGGCATACCCATGCTCGTATCAAGATGCATAAATATAACTGTGAGGCCCGAAAAGGGGGACCTATAAGATACATGACCACTGTGTACATCATAAGAGTCCAGAGGGGACACAAATCTGGGACATACTGCTGAGCGGATCATGTGTGAACTGCAGAACTGGTGCACCGGAACAAGCAACAGTGCTACTGAGTTTGGTACCAAAGGAACTGATGAGCTGCTGGATCATAGTGACTGGGGTCATACTCTCCATGGGACACTGAACTGGAACTGATCTGGAACTGAAACTGGGTACTCAAGGAAGCATGAAACTGGATGGCTTCCGAATACAAACGCCAACGCAGCCCGGACATCCACGGGAACATACAACTGGGCGTTCCGAAGTGACTCATCAATGTGCTAGAGTCGGGGGAAAGCCGGGGTCTTCGACAAAAAACTGATGGAATATAATCCTACGCGATCCTCAACGATGCGATCAAGGTGCTGAAGTCGAGCATGTGAGGAACAACCACTCGGAGAGGCAATGATGTCTCCTCTCGGAATGATCCGTAGGCACCTACCACAGATGGTGATAAGTCCAAGGCGTAGGGACCTCTGGGCCTATCCTCTGGAATAGAGGAGCTGTCGTCGACAGAGGGAGACCTGCCCCTATCAAGGCAATGATGTTTCCTTGACAGGAGCGCGAGGTACAAGACCGAAATGTGATAGTGCTGATGGCAGGACTGATAAACTGTGGGGGGACAACTGGGCAAGTAGAGTGGGTGGACTCAAACTTCCTTTGTTCAGAGTATGATAATGGAAATGATCTGGCAGCATATGAAACTGACTCAGGGGAAAGGGATCATAGCTGTAATGGATCTGGGGGAATAACTGGCTGAGGGAGACTCAAGCTGGTGTAACATGGCAGGAGACTGCAGAATACTCTGAACAAAGGCGACCTAATTGGGGGTGCTGCCGAGATGATCGATCATAGTGCCAGGAGGCACAGGAGGGTACTTCTTCATGGGTTAAGGAACTAGAAGAAGTGTGTGTAAAATGGTACTGTCGTGTGGATTTTACGAGCCCAGGACAGTTCATGCTCGTGGTTGCTTTCAATTTTAAGGAGTCTGAAAGCGATAAGAAGACTCTGAGGTAGTGGAATGGTACTGTCGTGTGGATTTTACGAGCCCAGGACAGTACATGCTCGTGGTTGCTTTCAATTTTAGAGAGTCTGAAAGCAAGTAAGAAGACTCCAGGGGGTTGCTTTTTCGTAGATTTAGTCTCCAAGGCCCAAAGAAGCATAAAAGGATGCAATGAAGAACTCTTCTAGCCGGTGTGACTAGAGTATTCCTTTTTCGTAATTAGTCTACCAGGTCCGGAAAAGGGTTAAACTTATACCAGATAGACGCCCTTTCAGGTACTTTAACGAGCATGAAAGGAAGCAAGATTGCTCGGCGATCTTTTCATTCTTTTAGGAGTCAGAAAAGAGCTTAACGGAAACTCCCTTAGTGCCTTTTTCGTAAAGGACTTGTCCGGCCCGAAAAAGGGAAAAAATTATACCGAACAAAAGGAATGGCCAGGCAAGGAGGAAGTGTTCAATCAAGGTTTAGGAATGATGACCAAGAACGAGGGTAGGTGGGAACACTGATGGACCTCCTTGCAGGGTAGATGAAATGGTGGCAAAATAACGAAACATTTGCAGTATGACAGGAGTGAATGGCTCATGTAAAAATGTGGAACAATCCGATGGCGGCCGACGTGGCGCGCAAACCGAGGCAGCAAGGTGTTGGGACACAATGTTGAAATTGTACCAAGTGAGAGCGAGAAATGATCTCAAGCATCATCACGGGCTCGGAAAAATGAATCCGGCGATATAAAGGATGTTAAAAAACGGGTGGCGGCCGATGTGGCACGCAAACCGAGGTGACGGGGGCCTTTTGAAAAACGCCCGGAAAAACTGGAGGTGAGAGCGAGAAATGATCTCTAGCATCATCACCAGCTCGGAAAAATGAATCCGATGATATAAAACATGTGAAAAACGGAGAACGGCCGATGTGGCACGCAGACCGAGGCGACTAGTGGCGTCTGAAAAATGGGTAAAAAATGACAGGACAAAAATAATGCAACGAGGTGACCATTATGACGGTCACGTCGCGCTGATTCCAGTGGTGGAAACGGTTGGTAAAACGGATGTCGTATGGGGCCAGAATGACCAAAACAAGAAAAAGTCAACTGACTATAAATAGTGGTGGGTCAACATGACATGTGTCATTTGTACTTTGTTGACTTTGACTTGTGAGGTGAGTGTACCAGAGCTTAGGTGGCATTTCTGGACGATCCGTCTGGCTGTTTGCAGATCCGCGAGATACAGGTATTTCGTGAAACTTATACCTGCATATTTTTTCGGGTTGGGGGTTGGGTAGTGGGTCCCAGGGTTGACTTGTACGGTCCACGTGGGGTGGACCGCGGGTTAGGGGGATGAAACCGCGGTGGAAGACCGCGAGTTTCGGGCCGAACCATGCGGTTGGAGACCGCGAGTTCCAAGGAGGAACACGCGGTTCCCAACCGCGGGTTTAGGGCTTGACAGGCGCGGTTGGGAACCGCGACCATGTGCCTGACAGCCGCGGTCGAAAACCGCGGCAAGAAACCCGAAAGCCGCGGTTTTGGGCCGAGCTTTTAGGGCTTGTTTGGGGGGAGAAAAGTATTTTGCTTAAGTTGTCATGAGACTGATGGGTTCACTTTGTGTGATTGGCAGGATGCCCCAGGTTCTGTGGAGAGAGCGGGAGATCCCTGATGATACGATGCGTTTCATCCGAGAGAACCGCCATGTGCGGTCAGTGCTGGGGTTGTGCGGACTTTTGAAGTTCGCACAGATACCTATGATACGGACAGCAACATTGTTGCTGAACCGTCTGATCAGCTTCTGGGAGCCGGACATACAGGCGTTCCGGGTACAGGGGGAGAGGGTAGACCTTACCCTTACTGATGTTTATTTTCTGACGGGGTTACCCTGCTTGGGCAGGGTGGCAGATACACAGCCGCGGGTTGCCGCGGACGTCGACATGGAGGACATGTTGGAGAGGTACTGTGGGCAGGACGCGAGGGTGCATAGGAATGCACTCCTGGTTAGGGACCTACAGGAGCCGGCAGTGCAGGCCATGGCGGCGTGTATGGTGAGGGTATTGGGTTCCCAGTCGCCGGAGAAGGTGTCTGGGGGTCAGATGCAGATGGTAGAGCGCGTACGGGATGGCGAGATGTCGATCCGGATGTGGTACGGGATTGCATGGGGGCACCCCGTGAGTTTAGGTCCATCGCGATTCGGGTGGCGATTTTGGTGGACCGGGCTCGGGCACAGGAGGCCAGAGGCGAGGAGGACTTGCCGGAGGAGGAGCGAGGGGAGGACTCAGAGGCAGCCGATGCTGGCAGTGATGCAGGATACGACTCTCATTAGGGAGTGCAGGGGACTCCCCCCGAGTTTTGTAGCTACGGCATGTATGTAGATGAGGTTGTAGGCATGTATAGCCATTTTTTGTATAGCTGAGTACAGGGGTACTTAGGACATGTATAGCACTGAACATGTATATTTTTTGAGAGATATATATATGCACGTGGATGCACCTTTATATGATGTGGTTTTATTTGTACGCACGTGGATGCGCTTTATGTGTTAAGAGATGTTTATGTTGCACGTGGATGCAAGTAGGTTAGGATGTTAGGCACGTGGATGCCCCTTGCGTATTTTATGTGATATGTGTACAAGGATGCAAATGTATATGTGATGCAAATGTAGATGTGATGCAATCTTTTTGGGTTTTTATATGTACTTTTATGAGATGCTATGTGATGATGATGCATGATGTTACATGGTGTGATTGATATGCCAGTCTAGGATGTTGTTGGCCATTTGGTCGGCGACACGATTTTGAGCTCTGGGGACATGTGTGAATGTGATGGATTCAAATTGTCGACTGAGTTGTTTTGTGCGCAGGAATTTTCTAAAAAGGCAAGGATCACGCACCTGGTAGCAGTTGTTGAGCTGGGAGACAAGTAGCTGGGAGTCAAGGAACACATGAAGGTGACTGATGCCCATTTGGAGGGCGGCGGTCAGGAGACCGGTCACGGCATCATACTCCGCCTGGTTATTGGTAGCAGCGCCTATACATATTCCGTCAAGGTGAATCATCTCGTTGGAAGGGGAGTACAAGACCCATGCTGCAGAAGCCAGGTTGGGAGACCAGCGGCTTGCGCCGTCAGCGAAGCCAGTGTAACTAGGTGGAAGATGGTCCATCTGTAGTCATGCAGAAAGGATGAATGTAAGATGATGGTAAAAAAGTGAAAAACAAAAAGAGAGCAAACTGTACAATGCGGACCAAAATGGGGCCGCAAATTATTCTATGGATAGAGATTCCGCAGGATGCAACCCATCAGGGGGGTTGCGTAAAGGGAGGTCTTGAGAGTTGGTTTCAGTAAGAACATGGAGTTCCTCTGGCCGTGTGTCGATGTGATGGTTGAGAATGGCGGTGTCGAAACCGGGCATTCCGTTGGAGGGCCAAGCAAAGACATCACGGAACTTTTGGAAGAGTTGTATATAATCCTCAATCTCCCGCTCGCTGCAGGAGGCTCCTAAAGTGATGAGTTCAGGGGCAGGACCTGGAGCAGCAATATCAACTTGGATGACAGGTGAGATGTTGGCCATGTTGCCCTCCTCGAAAGCATCAGGAGCAGGAATAGGGTCCTTGAACCAGTCAACCTTGGTGGGGAGGAAGTCTTTGGATTCGACTGCGTATTGGGTAGCGGTGCTAGAGGAAGACGCTTCTGGGATGAAATAGGAACGGTGGTGCATATCATCCCAAGGATAATCCGGGGCAGTTAGGGCCTCAAGAATCTCCTCATCAGTACGGAAAGTCTGGGTCGTCAAATCGGTTGACGAGGGGGTAGTGGAAGTATTGGTTGAAGAGATCATGTAGATGGTATTAACCTCTCCGGAAGGTGAAGAGTCTGGGGGGTAGATCTCTTCAATGGTAGGTGGTGCCGTCTCAAGGTCCAGATTGTTCATCTCATAAAGAGCTGCTCTGTAATCCGGGAGATCAGGACAATGATGTGAATAGTGCCCGTAAATACCGCAGATAGCGCATGAGTGGTTGGTACGTAAGGACTTATCTTTAGGCTTAGGAGTGGGGTTTAATTCGACAGTTGGGATGTTGGGGTCATCATCGAGCATTTGCATGTGCTTCTGCAATGCGGGTAACTGTGGGCATTGGTGGGTCGCATGGCCCAACTCGTCACACAGCGAGCATTTGGGAGGAGCACGAAACACTGGAGGGTTCTTGACTGTCTTGGGAGGTGGGACAGCAGTGTAAGGTTGAGGACCTCTGCCCCCAGTGGGTTGAAGAGGAGGAGGAGGTGTCGTGGAGGATGAAGGGGTAGGGACCCCGGGAGGTGGGTGGGTGGTAGTAGCCATGGGTTGCACCGGCTGGAGGACGACATCAGGTGTCGGCGGGCGAACGGGAGGCGAAAGGTACCATACAGGTAATCCCAAGGTTAACCCAGGAAGGCTAAGGGTAGCCATGACCGGGGCGCTTACTACTCCTGCTGGAGGAACTAGGAAGGGGATCGTATGGATCGGTGTAACACCAATGTGACTAGGTACCAAGGGTGGTTTAGGCAACAAAGATGGTTGATTGTTAGGTGGGAGGATGTCATGGGACAAGGTACATAAGTCAGACATTTCGGGCGTAGATGATGGTGGAGGAATGGAATAGAAGGTGGAAGTCATCGGCGCGTCTGAGTAGACTCCAGGCCCCGTAGAGGAAACGAACGAGGTGGAGGCAGGAGAAACAGGTTGTTCAACCATGGGGAGAACATTTTCCGGTGCCGCGGGAGCACTGGGATCATAGTAGGTGAGCTGGTCAATCTTAACCACGCGTCCTTCATGGGGGAACATCATGGTGCGAAAGACAGAAGAGGCAACCGCCCGCATGGCATACATGTAGCTGCGGCCAAGGAGAAGGTTGTAATCCAATTGGGCATTGATTACCTCTATGTCAATAAGAACTGTTTTACCACCTAACTGGACAGGAACGTTGGGCAGGAGGCCTTGGGGCTGGGCCGAACGACCGTCATAGGCACGTAACGCAGTGGTGGACTGCTGGAGAGGAGGGGATCCTAGCTTCTGCCATACAAATGTAGACATAACGCATGTGGAGGCACCCTCATCGATGATGCACCGATGGATAACAAGATTCCTAACGGAGACTGTAACTTGGAAGGCTAAGCTGGAAGGTAGGCGTGGTTCAGACTGGTCTAAATCAAACGCCATCAAATGTGAATCAGTTGGGTCAATCCCCCCGATGGCGGAAAGTAAAGTCTTGCGCTGGGAAGGGCAGTTCTTCAAGACTTCTAACGCAGACATGGCTGCGGGAGATTGGGCTAGGTCGTCTACAATGTTGTAGTTTGACGCAGCACGTGCATTAGGGTTATTATTGATTCGGCGCAGTGGGAAACGAGGTGCTTTCGCAGCGCCGTCTGTGGGAGGCGGAGGTATGCGTAACGCCTGATCGGTGGGGTGGGCGTTAGTAGTTTTATCCGTGGGAGTGGCTTCAGAGGTGGAGCCATATTGGTTCCGACGGGTCTGGAGGTTGACGTCAGCGGATGACATCATCAGTAAGTGGTGGGTACCTGAGTCAAACATGGGTTGATCAGGGGCAGCGTAGGTGATCTGTTGTTGTTGGGGTTGCACGTTAGCTTGAGGGGCCAACGGCTGAGTGTTCACCACGCCTTGGGTCGGTAAGGGGTTTTGCAGCACCAAAGGGGGTTGCTGAGGTTGGGGGGGGGTTGGGCGGTGCTTGGGGAGCCGCATGCCCTTGGCGATGGGCCTCGTCAACCCAAAGCTGCCGAGCTCGCTCCAAGTGTGGGCAAGCATGGGTGTAATGTCCATAGACCCCGCAAATAGAACAAGGGTGGTTTGTTCGCAGATTGGGGTTTTTGGCCTGCTTGGGCGGGCGATCGGGGTTTTGATTAGCGGGGGCCGCATTATTGTTGTCAGGGGGATTAGCCGGTTGACCAGCTTGGTCTGCAGGTTGGTTGTTTCCCCGATTACGGCCCTTGCCGCGGTTCTGTTGGCCCTGGTTACGTTGGTTATTCTGGTTTTGCTGCGGGTTATGTTGGGCGTAAACCTGTCCTTGGGCAGCAGGTGGATTTTGAGGTTGCGCAGGTGCTGGAGCAGGCTGCGGAGGATGATATGCAGGTTGAGGCTGAGCAGGTGCAGCAACTTGAGGGGGTTGCTGATAGGACTGCGGAGCCGGTTGTGGATGTGCCGCAGGGGCTGCCTGGGGCGGATAATAAGCTGGTGGGGCTTGGGAAGGCGCAGGAGCTGAGGCAGCCTGCTGATGGTAGTAAGGCTGAGGGGCGACTGGAGGAGCATAAGCAGGAGTCGCATACCCGAAGCACTGTGGTGGACATGAGGGCCCATGGGAATGGTGATGTGTCATGGGAGCATATGAATGGGTTGCTCCAGACTGGGAGGTAGCCCGCGACAGGTCGGGGCCAGGGGTAGGACGTGCTATAGAAAATGGTTGGGGATGCGAAGAAACACGGCCAATGATACCATCTGCAGCGTGGGATGCCCCCGGCGCATCGTGATGGGAGGACTCGCCGCGAGGGGCGTCAGGTATAATGGTATAAAGGTAACCCGACTGGGCGTAAATGAGGTCGAACTGCTGTGCCTTAAGGATGGCCTCTTCTTCAGACTGGGGTCTTTCTGAAGCTACATCCTTAGCGATGACAGGAAGCAGGGACTTGAGGAACCAATCGAGGAAGATACGGTCATCTAGTTTAATCTTGCATAAGCTACGGCGTCTACGCCACTCATGGATGTGGTCCGTGATATGGGTAGCTGTGTTTTGTCTACAAGATAGAAGGATCTCAACGCCCGCGTCATAGCGGACTGGCAACTGGAAGAACTGCAGGAAGGTCGAGGCCAGGGAAGAAAAGGTGGCGTGGGTCCCATGAGGCTGCTCAATATACCACTTGGCTGCAGAGCCAGTAAAGGTGCGTTGTAAGAGACGGAGGCGAACAGAGTCATCCACAATGGAGTTAGAGGAACACCATAGGTGGAAAGACATGATGTGGTTCTGTGGGTCCTCACCGGCCTTACCCTCGAATTTAGGGATGTCAGAGGGTAGTTTGGTAGGCATATGAGGCCACATAGGGTCGTGTCGAATAGGATCGTTGGTCAATCTGGCCAGGTCAGGTAGGTTGAGGCTAGCCATGAATGGCAAACTGGAAGAAGGCTGCGACACAGTAGTGCTATGGACCAAGTTGGGGCCAGTGCCCCCAAGTGGAGGGACAAGATTTAGGGTGGTGCCCCCAAGTGGGGGAACTGAGGTAGTGGAGGATGGTCCAGCACCACCATGGGTAGTGTGAGCCACTGATGTAGTGGGGATAGGTATTCCTGCTGTGGGAATAGGTACCGTGAGGGGAACGGTAGATGGTTGCCCCATGGAGGGCATACCAAAAACAGGTGTAGTAACTGGTGTAGTAGTGGTGGATATGCCACCAATGGTCCCTATGACAAATGGAGTGGAAGTCGTACCAGCCATGGGGCTAGTAGGGGCAGTATAAATAGGGTTCTCAGACTCTTCGTCAGAATCAGAGGTAAAGTAAGGTGCGTCACTATCTGGTGACGGAGACCTACGTCGCTGACGGGTGGAGTCAAGTGACAAGGCTCTAGATCTGTGATGAGTGGTATCAACGGACAATGATCGGAATCTATGACGAGTGGTGTCGAGAGAACCGTGTTGTGGGGGCTCGCCCCTGAGGCGCCGAGAATGTCTCGGGGACTCAATGGTGACGGATGGTGTCTAGTCTCTGTGGGTTGAGGTGAGTATAAAAACAGCTCAAAAATCCTAATGCAACCGAGTGTGCAGAAGGAGAGCTAAAAAGCAAGGCACTCAGGCCAACAACCAACTCAAAACACCCACTGCAACAGCTGTGCTACAATAGGTGGAGTAACAACAAAGATGGTCAGAATACCAACAAGCAGCAGGCTTCCTAGAAAAGAAAAATGGTGGACTCACTAGACCAAGGGAGGTAAAGGAGCATGCAAACACCTAGCTAAAAGTATTCTGACTTAACTAAACATATCCTCTGCAAGGTGATGAAATCCAAGTCAGACAATATGAGTAGGAAAGCCAAGTGGCTATGATATCCCCCTACCGGGAGGGATACCGGGTAGTCAATCCTAGAAGAATGGCAACTAAGATACCCCGTTCATGACACGTCCAGAAAGGTGAATCTGCCGTTTAGTTCGTTGACCGCAATACCCCTATACAGGGATATCCCGCGAACCGCGAAAGGTAGCCCTTCGGTTACTGAATGGAGTGCGGTATTCCACTCAGGCCTCCGGAACCAGTCTCCCGACTTCAACCCTCCTAAGGGAGAGGCCCTCTGATAAACTGGTCGTGACCGTGCCAAAAAGTACTAGGGGATTTTGGTTCCCTAGTTGGACAACAACTATGTCTCAAGTGAAATGACCAAGGGGTGTTATTGGAAGCCTATCCCCCTGATCCTACCTAACTACAATGATTCTTTAGTGTTCCCCAAGTGGGGTTAGAATGTTGGTTTAGTTAGGTACTTTTTAAGGCTCACTTGATTTAATGTGACAGAGTGTGTGCTCGTGAGGTGTTGAACCCAAAAACAGAAGTGCCACAAGGGAGGGCAACTTCCAATCTATCAATAATGCTGAAATTGATTCTTTTAATTTGCAAAATTTTCTGAAAATAAAAATACTGAAATTTTAAAAAGATTCTGTAAAAGGAACAGAAATTATGTTGCAGAAAGGCTGTAAGGAAGTAGGCTGCAGGTGGGACAGAAGGCTGTTCAAATGCAGAAAATATTGCAGCAAGAGGGGCTGGGCTCAAAAACAGAAAAAGAGCAGAAATCAGACCGCGGGTCTGTGGCGGGTCAGAACAGGCCGACCGCGGGTTTGAGGGAAACAGCGGCGGTCAGGTCGCGGCTATCGGGCCAATAGTTGCAGTCGGGACGCAGGAAACAGGGGAAAAGGCACAGTCGGGTCGCGGCTATCGGGCCAACAGTGGCAGTCGGGACGCAGGAACACAGGAAAAACAGACAGTCGGGTCGCGGCTAAAAGGCTGACAAGCGCAGTCGGGACGCCCGAAAGAGGCAGAAAGCCGCAGTCGAGACGCGTGAACAAGGCCGCTAGGCGCAGTCAGATCGCGGCAAACAGGCTGGTTAGCCACGGTCAGATCGCAGGTAACAGACTTGAATCCGCCGACTGAGCGTCGGAAGCAGTCTGAGAGCCACGGTCGGATCGCGGGTAAAGGCCTGAAAGGCGCGGTCGGGACGCGACTGTAGAGGAAAAAGACGCGGTATGCAGCGGCCGAAAGGGACAGCCGAAAGAAAAAATTTAAAACGGAAACCAGAAATTCGAAAACTAGGGGAGTCGCCAAAACTGTAGCTAGGGTTTTACCCCTAGCTTGTGCCAATGAGCACCTACTAAGGAGAATGGACTCCTTAGTAGCAGTTCAGTATATTAAACTAATAATGCAATAAACAAAACATTAAATTATTTCTAATACAAGCATAAAGCATAAACACCAAAAAGAAAGAATGTCTTTGTATTGATGTTACCTTGAGTGTCAAGGTTGGTGAAGCCCTTTGCAGTGTCCAAGAGGATGCTCCAAGCTCCAAGAATGCTCCTTCTCCTTCTCCAATGTTGGGGATGGGCCAAAGGTGGCTCTCAAGGTGAAACTAGTTCAAAGGTGGACTAGGGTTTCGAGAGAGATTTTGGCAGAGTAAGGGTGCTTGTGATTGTGGATATGGAATAAGGGATCTCCATCACCTATTTATAGTTTTTTGGTGGTGGAGTGCTGGCCCATGGTTTTTAGGAAACACATGGTTTTATGCAGCTGTATAGGGTTTTTTCTTCCTTTTCCTCATTATTTTATATTTTTATTCCCTTTTTAGGGGATTTTTGCTATTTTTGGAGGAAAAGGGGGTTTTTTAGCCTTTTTTAGGCTATTTTGATGGTTTTTTGGCCTTTTGGAGGCATTTTAGGCCTTTTGGAGGCTTTTTAATGGGTTTTTTTGGATTTTTAATGGAAATATGGTAGGAAAATGGACAAATGAGTCGTGTAATGTGGTAAATGAGCTAGTGAGCACTTTTTGGGTGTTAACAACAAGTATATTATTTGTAAGCAGAGTATTATTAATAAAGCAGAATATAAACAAAAATATATTATTCCTATAGCAGTGCAAATTATTATTAAACAAAGAATGATAAATAAGCTACAGGAATAATTAAACAGAGAAGTATTTTACAGTACTACTTAAAACATAGAAGGATTAATAAACAAAGTATGTTAATTAAACAAAGAATTAAAGGGATGCATTTTGATGAAAAGGCATGCTCCCAGAATGAAGAGATGCAATTGGTGAAAAGGTTTTAATGAAGGGACACAATGATGAAAATACACAATGGTTCAAAAGACATGATGAAAGAAGTATTTAAACAGAAGTTTGAAGTGAAAGAAAGATGTATCTGAAGTGCAGATAAAAGTAGCAGTAAGAAAAGGAAGAGACCAAGAAAATAAAGAAGATCTAATGTAGTGTAGAATTCAACGAATGTAAGAAAAGAGCAATATTCTCTCTGTCGTTAGCATTGATGATTTGCAGCAGTGGACAAAGAACATAAGATACTGTAATAAGTTATTGAAGTTATGGAAAACAAAGAATATGGATGTAGGGTGGTGCTAGGGAAGGCTACAGGCCTGCAAGGGGGTCCTTTCCTCCTTCTAGTGGTTGCTGGGGTGTCGAAGCATACTTTCAGTAGTAGCTGATGAACCAGGGATTCGTAGCATCCTTTCAGTATGATAAAAAGGGTGTTGTAGCATCCTTTTTTGTTGTGGCAAAAAGAAACCAGGGTGTTGTAGCATCCTTCAGCTGTAGATGAGAAAATTGGGGATTGTAGTCTCCATCAAGTTGTAGCTTGCAAAAAAAATTGTAAATATAATTTTGCAGTTATAGAAAGTATTGGTGGTTTTCCCAATTGGGCTTCCACAATAATATTGTGTGTTCTATCTTCTTTGTTGATTATGTTTTTAAATGTGATCAATTATTAAAAATAGCCCAATATTGATTCACCCCCCTCTCATTATTGCCTGATATTCCAACATGGTTAACATTTTTTTTGTAATTCAAATTTTTCTATCTTCAATTAGAATTGGAGGATTTGCGATCGGAGTCACGGTTTTGGTGCTATGGGAATCTTGATCAAGCACCCCGTGGACATTCAAGGACACTTTGAGGATTTGCTTCGGGGCACAGAATCCAAACCGACAAGTGAACTTGGATTTCGTCATCTCCCACACATGCATTTGGCCATTTTGGATGTGTTCATGATGTGCATGCACGCGCAGGGGCCTTCGGATCATAAATGACCCCCTTGAGCAAGAATGGCATGGCCTTCACTGAGCAAAACCCTAGTTCTGGAGAAGGCACAATAGCACCATTTTCGAGCGATGGAGGCATGTTGTGGGGGGGGCTAGCTGAAAACCGACGTCCTAGATCCATCGGAATCAACAAATTCATGATCAGAGTCACGCTTTTGGTGCTATGGGAATCTTTGTCAGGCATTGCATGGCCATTCAAGGACACTTTGAGGATTTGATCTAGGGGCACGAAATCCAAACCGACGAGTGGACTTGGGTTCTGTCAGCTCCCACACATGCATGTGACCATTGTGGATGTGTTCACGATGGCCATGCATGTCTGGGAGCCTTCAGATCATAAATGACCCCCTTGAGAAAGATTGGCATGGCCTTCACTGAGAAAAACCCTAGATTCAGAGAAGGCACAATAGAATCATTTCCGAGCGTTGGAGGCACGTTGTGGGGGGGGGGCTTGCTGAAAACCAGCATCCCAGATCCATCAAATTCGATGGATTGGATATCGGAGTCACAGTTTTAGCACTACGGGAATCTTGGTTAGGAACCTCGTGGTTATTCAGGGACACTTTGAGGATTTGCTCTGGGGGCATAGAACCCAAACCGGCGAGCAGAATTGGGTTCCATCAGCTCCCATATGTGCATGTGGAAATTTTAGATGTGTTCATGATGGCCACGCACACCCAGGATCCTTCTGATCATAAATGACACCCTTGAGAAAGATTGGCATGTCCTTCACTAAGAAAAACCCTAGTTCTGTAGAAGGTGCAATAACACTATTTTTTAGCGTTGGATGCATGTTGTGGGGGGGATAGCTGAAACCTGGCATACTGGATCCATCGGAATCAATGGATTCACGATCAGAGTCACATTTTTGGTGCTATGAGAATATTGGTCAGGCACCCTGTGGCCATTCATGGACACTTTGTGGAGTTGCTTTGGAGGAATGGAACCCAAACCGACGAGCATAATTGGGTTCCGTCAACTACCACAAATGCATCTTGCCATTTTGGATGTGGTCACGTTGGAAAAACACGCTTGGGATCCTTTGGATCATAAATGACCCCCTTGAGCAAGATTGGCATGGCCTTCACTGAGAAAAACCCTAGTTCCATAGATATCACAATAGCATCATTTTTGAGCATTTGAGGCATGTTGTGGGGGGTGGGCCTAGCTAAAACTCGACGTCCTAGATCCATTGGACTCAACATATTTGTGATCAGAGTCACGGTTTTAGTGCTACAATAATATGTGTTAGGCACCTCATGGCCATTCAGGGACACTTTGAGGATTTGCTCTGGGGGCACATAACCCAAAACAACAAGCGGACTTGGTTTCTGTCAGATTCCACATGTGCATGTGGCCATTTTGGATGTTCATGATGGCCACGCACGCCTAAGAGCCTTCGAATCATAAATGACCCCATTGAGCAAGATTGCGATGGCCTTCACTAAGCAAAACCCTAGTTCCTGAGATGGCATCATGTATGAGCACATATATAAGCATATTATGCATATCACATGCCATTATATAGACTCTTGAATGACCATCCAAAATAAAACATATATGGATGATGCAATCCATAGCATCACACAAGAGCAATCTCTTCAAGAATATCCTAGAATATGAAATTGCATTGCTTTGTGCGAAAATTCCAATGCCTCTCAATGGCAATAGTGATTTAGTTTGAACTCACAAATCATTGTCACGTCCCCATGACCTTAAGAGCTGATGGGAGACCTTGATGCATTTTTTTTAAATTTGATAGAATACACACACATAGTCCGAATAGATTGGATACACAATCCACAACCCGCAAATGCGAATCCCCAATCTACAATCCGCAATTGTGCAACTCACAATCCGCAATCTACAAATGTGAATCCACAATCTATAATTGCAAATATGCAATCCGCAAATGTGAATCCACAATCTGCAAATGCGAATCTGAAACCCACAATCCACATTGAGGAATTCCAACTCCAACCTTCCGTAAAACTTCCCCTTCCGCAATCCGCAAATGCGAATCCACAACCCGCAATCCACATTGCGGAAGTCTAGCTCCAACCTTCCAGGAAACTTCCCCTTCCATAATCCGCAATCCTCAATTGTGAAAGTTGGAATTGCGGAATTCCCACTTAACCTTCCTGGAAAACTTCCCCTTCTGCAATTTGCAATCAGCATTGCGGATGTAGAACTACGGAAGCACCTTCCCTGCTCCTGTAGCTCACCAATGCAAACTTTGGAGAAGCATAAATTCCTCATCCCTGGTCCAAATGGGGAAAGGTCGGTACTATTGGAAAGCTCTTCGAGAGCCCTATCTAATGGTGCAACTTCCACTCCAAAATGAGGTTTCTAACCCCATAATTTATCCACCTTGAACGAATTTAACCTTCTTCCTTCCATCACTTTCCTTTTTTAACCTAACCCACAGAGGGGTTCTGTAACACAATAGGGTATTCCCCTCCCTTCCCCAAGATCAGGTGTAGACATACAAATCATTCACAGGTTTAATCGAACATATCACAACATTTAAGGTGCATAAAGTTAGATCTGACCATTAAATCTATGACATGCAAGACTTATAATGCATTAAACTCATGCGATACAATGATGTATATAACAATGAGCTCAACCCTCTACTCAGACTTGCACATTAAACTTATTGTTAACCAAATTCATATAAACAAACATTCCATAACTTGAACATAAGAAACCATATTAAAACAATGGAACATCATCATTCGACACAACAAGAAGTACTTATCTTTAAATTTCTGAAGTTGCCAAGCAACTTGCTAAGTGAGAGAAATGTTAATTTTTCAAAATTTACTTCAATCTGATCGAGGATCTTAGCTGAGAGAATAACATATATAGCATATCTACAGCATATCAATCATGGACACAATAATGCAAGCACACAAGAGACACAGAGTTTACTTGGGGAAAACCATAAAGGTGAAAAACCCCAATAACTTCCTCAGAGATAGATAACGCAATGATACAACCCAAGCATAAGATATAGACATCTCCTAGCAGTAGCTTCTCCTCCTCCACAAGTGTGCCACTCTCCTGAGAGTGTGAGAGAGAATAGAATGATGAAATATAGTGCCTCCCGCACTCTATTTATACTTGACTTGACTTTCCTAATAACCTTTACTAGGTCGGCCTTAACTTAACCACATAGCATAATGCTGACTGGGCCGACACCCAATAGGGTGGTCTAATAACCCATCAAGTATAAGTTACGACACTTACAATATAAATGACGACACTTCCATATAGGGGAATAATAACATCTCTATATGCATACAAACACTTCCGTATAGAGGAATCATACCATCTCTATAGGAGTACAATATACATATATGAAATACATTCTGAAGTTACATATACATCAACACTCCCTCTTAAGTAGGAAGGTATTTCTCGACACAGGTCTTCTAGCACAAGTCTTCTTCTCTGGATCATCGTCATTGGATAATTGTCATCGAGTCAGCGTCATCATCACTGCTGCTGCTATCTCAATCAATCTATGAATATACGCGTCATAGGAAGTTCTACAGAGCCAGTCCTTTTTCATACTAGATGTAGGCCCACCACCTGCAGGTCGTCATCATCACTGGCCATACTGTGGAATCCTTAGGACTTATTACGTGCGTCAAAAAACCTTAAAAGAGTCTCATGACTAGTAAGAACCCTAAAGAGCATCTGAGTCCTTTTTCATCCTGTCCATATCTCTAGGAATTATTACATGTGACTATCACAAAACCTTAAAAGAGTGTCCCAAGAAAGTTTATGTGCATAGCACGACCGACAAGAACTCTAAAGAGCATCCCAGAAACATTTATGTGCCTAAGCACGACCGAAAAGGTCTCCAGGACTGATTACATGTGACCTCTGCTACAAACCTTTGAATGAGCATCCTGGGACTTATTATGGGCACACAGCCCAACCTATCATATCTCCCAGGTCTTACATGTAGCAGCCCACCACAAACCCTCGAAAGAGAATCCCAGGACTTATTACGGGCACACAGCCCAACCTATCGGATCTCCCAGGTCTTACATGTGGCCCACTATCACAAACCCTCAAAAGAGCATCCCAGTACTTATTACGGGCACACATCCTAACCTATTGGATCTCCCAGGTCTTACATGTGATACACAGTGCTAGTGCTTTTTCATACTAGATGTGACCTAGAACAAATCTAGGATTTCCTTTGCACAACCTGTCCACGGCCACAGAGTATCAACCTGATACTCACCATACATCATCCTGATGTACACATGATCATCCTGATCATCATCACTGCGTCGTCCTGATGCAAGTCATATGGAGCAACATCCTGAAGCTCATCATCCATGATCATCCTAATCATACAATGCATCTACCGAATGCATACCAAGTATCTACCTAATACATATCACCATACATGATCCACCTGATCATACAATGAATCCACCTGATACATACATAGATACATGATCCACACAATGTATCCACCTGATATATATCAACATACATGATCTACCTGATCATACACAGTATCCACCTGATACATATACAGATACATGGTCCAAGCATCCAACATGATGCATATACAAGTACATATAAATGATCCAACTGATCATATCTGGCATCCAACATGATGCGTACATACATATACATATAAATGATCCAACTGATCATATCCAACATCATCCTAATGCATATACAGAGCAGTAACTAGAGTATCATCCTGATGCTCATCATCCAGCGCTTACATCCACAACCATGTGAAGGATCCCCCTTCCACCATGCTAGGAATGGATATAGCAAATGTCTCCATCATTTCTTCCTCGAAGTGTCGTCGATCTGAAGAACACCAAGCGTCTCTCTAAAGTACTCGAAATTCACTCTAGCTAATGGCTTCATCAATACATCTGCAATATGCTCATCCGTTGCAACATATAGGAGCTTCACTGCTCCCCTCTACACCATATTTTCGATATAGTGATATTTGATCTCTATGTGTTTCGACCTGTCATGGAACACCGGGTTCTCAGACAGCTTCACACAACTCTGGTTGTCACAAAATATACCAGTAGCCTCTAGTGGTAGATCAAATAACTCAAACAGTAGCTTCTGAATCCATACTACCTCACAACTAGCCGAACAAGCTACAACATACTCTACTTCAAGTGTACTCAGTGCTACACAGGACTGCTTCCTGCTAAACCAAGAGATCACACCTGATCCCATACTAAAGCAACACCCATAAGTGGTCTTCCTATCTGCAACATTGTCTGCCCAATCTGAATCAACATAACCCTGTAGGTTAAACTTTTGATTCGCATCATACTTGAGCCCATAATCAACTGTACCCTTCAAGTACCTCAGAATATGCTTTACATCAACCAGGTGAACACTCCTCGGATTTGTCAGGAACTGGCTCAATGTGTTCACCGCAAAGCAAATATATGGTCTCGTGTTCATCAGGTACATCAAGGACCCAATCATCTGATGATACATAGTGCTATCAACCGGCTTAGATGAATCATCACACAGAAGCTTCAGGTTTGATGCCATAGGTGTGGCCATGGCCTTCCAGTCCATCATACCAAACCTCTTTAGGTTCTCTACTGCATACTTCCCTTGTTCAAGGAAGATTCCATTGGCACTCTGCCACACCTCCATACCTAGAAAATAGTGCATCATCCACAAGTTCTTCATCTCGAACTTGGAAGCAAGCTTCCACTATGTGTTGGCAATCAATCTATCTTCACCTGTAATAAACAGGTCATCCATCTACAAAAGTAGTATCACTAGATTACCTTCCTCAACCTTGTAGTAAAGGTTGGAATCCGCTTTACTCTTGGTAAATCCCAAACTAGATAGAAAGTTGTCTATCCCACCATACCAAGTTCTGCACATATATGAATCCCTGTCATGTGTCTAAGAACTAAGTGGCTTCTTCACATACACTTCTTCTTCAACTACACAATTCAAGAAAGCTGTCTTGAAATCCATATGGTGTATCTTCCATTTCATCACTACAACCAAAGCAAGTACGGATCTAATGGAAGTGTATCTGGCTACAGGAGAAAAAGTCTCTATGCTACCACCTGCAGCATGCTTGATATTGTAGATCCTCTTGGAAGTCACTACAGACTCCCCTTCAAGTCTTGGGACTGCATCCCAAACATCTTCATGATCGACTGGTACTCCTCGATCATGGCATTCTTCCCAGATCCTGGGAACTTCAATATCTTCAATATTTTCAATAGATAACTTTGTTGCTGAACAAATGTTGTAGTCCTTCTTTTGTAGGTGATGGTATACGATCTTTCCTACACAACAAGTTAAATTGCATGATTAGAAAACATCTCATAGTTTTCAGAACAAATTCTTACACATTACACATAAATAAATATGTCATATAGTCATGCAATTATCTTAGCCAATGCTTCAATACAACATTTATCCATATCCTGTAACTTTCTAGATGCCTTCCAATCTCTACCAGAACATTGTTAAGAGTGTGCACAACTCCAAACATGTCAGCAAAGAGGTTTCATTCTAGATAAGTAGCAATGGAATGTTGTACAGTGCCATAGGCCACTTACCCATGTATATTAGTACTATACTGTTCATCAATGCAACTATTCTAATATGCATAATACACAACCTAATTCTAGGAACATGAGTATATACATTATTGAGCAGTATTATTTAAACAATAAAATATGCAAGGAATGATAATTCAAATACCTATCTTTGTTTGTTTGTTGGGTTGAATCCCTCTCAGTCTTCGATTTTTTTCTGCAACTCCATTCTGATGTAAGAAGTGGTCAACTCCCTCTGAATATCTTCATCCTTGCAAAAACTACTGAAGTGTGCTCCTTCTTGATATTTGCTTCCTTGCAGGAACAACTGGAGTGTGCTCCCTCTTGATCTTTGCTTCCTTGCATGAACAACTGGAGTGTGCTCCTTCTTGATCTTTTCTTCCTTGCAGGAACAGCTAGAGTGTGCTCCCTCTTGATCTTTGCTTCATGGATTACCTATCCTTGAACTTATATCCATCAATATGCATGCTTATTAGTATCATCATTGTGTTATCCTCGAGGTCTCATACATAATCACACTTTCATTATTATAATCTTAATACTATCAAAACACAATAATCTTAAACATGTATAGTCATGATCATTTCAAACACAGATAATAAACATTAGTATTCAAGGTTTCAGGGAAGTCTTCTTTTACTCATGCATATTCTTATTTGATCATAGGACTCTTCTGGTTAGTTAAATCATCAATCAAGATAAGAGACATAAAATGCATAAACCCTTGATTAGTTACATTTCTAACTTTATGAATAAACATAGCCAATCATACCAAGTATACTTATATAAGGGATCCTAACACAAGGTAGGATTCTAGCTTGATATAGGAAAAACATACCTGGATTGGTATGTTAGCTAGTTATGTCTAACATACCCACATGATGTCTTCTTGTTCTCTTCAATGACTTATGCTAGTAACCTGCATATCTCATAGGTTAACCATTATAGAACCAAGTTATACATACCTCACAAATAGATCTTCTAAGTGATTCATGACAATGGATGAATCTTTGTCCTCATGTCATGATGATCATATCTTCTTGAACTAGAACATGATTTGTCTTTCTTGGTGTACCTTTCATGTTAGCGGACAACATAAACCTCATACAACACCATAAATTATGCATTAGTACAATCATAAGTGTCAACACCCTAATCAATGAATATCTTCTATCATGCATTCATAATTTTATTAAGGTGATACGACACATCTAAATTTAATCAAGATCGTACTAACCGTAATAACATGAAGACAAACATACCATAAACTTAATCATGAACAAATATCGAAACATACCTGGATGAGTCATACCTGTCGAGATTGCTTGTGATCTTCTTATGTAAGGCCTTAGCCTCATCTCCTTCTGAAACAGGAACTTCTTCACTTATGCTGGTGACCAATCCATTCTCTTCTAGGATTAACCCAATCCACTTGATTTGCAGGAACTAGATCTGGAGCTTGATTAGGGTTTGTCAGAGAAACCCTAAAAATTCAAACTTTGAATTTCAAACTTTTGAAAGGATAGAAATATGCACCTTGATGAGATGATCAAGCTGGTATACTCATAATTTGAAAACTGCAAAGTTTCACCCCTCAAATTTGCCTTTGAAACTTTCGGATTCACTGGACATGACCGTGAACTAGGGTTTGGTAAATCCCACTGTTAACACCCAAAAAGTGCTCACTACCTCATCTCCTCATTACATGACTCATTTGTCTATATTTCCTACCATATTTTCCTCCAAAACCTTAAAAAACCATTAAAAAGCCTCCAAAAGGCCAAAAAACCCCCTTTTTTTCCCCAAAATAACTTAAATTCCTCCAAAAATAGCAAAAACCCTCTAGAAGAGCCCTAAATTCTAAAAAATCAAATAAAAGGGAATAAAAAATATTAAAAAAAGAGGAAAAAGAGGGAAAAAAAGAAGCAAAAACCATAAACAATTGACCTAAACCATATGGTGCCCAAAACCATGGTTCAACACTCCACTAGTAAAAAACCTATGAATAGGTGATGGAGGCTCCCCATTAGAGATCCCCAATTTCTCTGTAATGTACCCACCTGCTGACCCAATAAGAGAGGGAACATGATAACAATCTGTGGGGATTTTCATAAAACTCAACCCAGTCATTAGCATCATATGAATAAAAACATTGGTGTGCAGATACAAATTAGGCAATATGCACAGAGGATTCAAAAATATTCCACACACACAATTCATGCCCATCCAACATATCAAAATAGTCATCAAATTAATACATTGCAGAAGTAAATACATAGACAGGAAACACTTATCTTCATTGTGCAATTGTCCCAAGCAACTAATTATGTCGCTGCAACATTCCACCCAGCCATAAGCTCTTCGGCAGCTTATACTGAGTCCGTCTGAAGGCCACCCCCAATCTGGGCATGATTCTCACAAGGAAAGGGGACATTCACTCCCTCACAACCAATTAATCATTCCATCTGAGCCAAGCCAGTCCATAGCTGGGTTTATCAGGCTACAATTGAACCATGGATGCTTATTCTCAAGTTCAAGTCAAAGTAATGAATACCCATACCTATACCCCAACATATTCATTTCTCACACAGCAAGCACAAACATTGGGCATAGATACACATTTCCAGCAATGGAATTCACAAACAAGATGGCCATAGATTTTCCCCAAATCGTGGCTCACCCAAAACGAGGTGTGGGAAGGAAATTGCATCCACAGGGAGGAAAAACGTTTTCTCCCCAACACTCTCAGCATTTAACAACAAAAACGGTCTCTATGGAACCCCCGTTCCATTCCCCTTCTTCCCCACTAGTATACACCACAAAAACTCCCTTCTCTACTGGGAGAATGAAGGAAAAACACAGCAAACATGCCTGGAAAAATGCCCAGGTAGCTCTAAACTCGTGAGGGAGAAAGAATGATGGTTGCATAATGGATTGGAGGACAAATTCATGGCTCTTTTCTTTCCCAAGAAGCATGTAATACCCCAATTTTGAACCCTTAGGAAATATTGGCTCTAATGTAAATATTGTATACACACGTTGTATGTTTCCCTAGCGTGGAGCTCAAGGCCAAGGCCCCGCTAGTTTATGCTCGGATTTTATTTAAATTAGACACGCTTAATATTTTGTTACCCACGTGCTATTAAGCCATGGGATATTGTAAATTGATGTAAATATTTAACATTGAAATAAAATACCAAAAACTGGCTATGGAGGCAACGAATGAGAAGGGGCCACGTGTATCCACTAGGGAGTGGTGAGGGGGCTATGGGATTAAACCCTAGGCTGCCATTTGTCATTATGAGAACCCATTGACTTCCCTAGGTGACATTAATGCCTGCTGTAAGAAGGTGGTTGAGATTTCAGCCCATGGCTTCAATGGAGCATGGGCAGCCCTGAAATTCATATGGGTGGGCATGGGCTCTGATTGCTTGGGCAAGAAGTCACTCAACCTCATGGGAGGTTGCTTGATTCTCACCCCAGTCCATTGTGAAACTATCTAGCATCATTCCCATCCAAAAACGTGTGCCAGCAGTGAGGAAAAACCAGAAATCGCGACCTTGAGAGAACCCAGTTTTTGAAAGACCAAAAACGTCCAGATTTGGCATGGGACAAGGAAATCCAATGGGGAATCCATTAGCATGAACCTTGGGGCGAATTTGGGAGCATTAGCTACCCCGAAATCAATGGGAAAACCCAGTTTTTGCAGCTCAGAAGACGAGTGACGGATTTGAGTATTTGGTGAGCAGAACAGAGAGAAATCAAGTTGGGATTGACTATGCAGAGGTTGGGTGTGCTTGATAAACCCAGTGAAGGCTAGGATCTCAAAGATCAGCAGCTAGACCTTTCTATGCCCATCCTGAAGAGCACTGGAGGGAAGAGTTGCCTGAGGGACTGTGTAACAGAGAAGGGGATCTTCCTTGTGTTGGATGTGGTAGGTAATGTGGGTGCCTAACTGTTGAGTTCACTTGAGATGCCTGTAGCTCTGTGGTTGAGCTCACTGGCTTAGCATTACCCTCCTCTATCTGCTTGGATGCTTGACTGAAACCATGCCTATGAGTGAACCCAACTAGTCCTCCTTAGTGGATACACAGCCCAGCTCGGGGGTGACCTCTCAGCTGAAAGAACACAAGCTGGACAGAGGTCTACGGTTGGGAGGAACGTTGCCCTTCCATAGCCAGTCGTTTGGACCATTACAGTTCAAGATAAGTATTTGGTGAATTAATTTAGATACAGACTGTGTTTGCAATGCATTCAATCTGAAGGATTAATTATTCCTGTTAATGAAATGAAATGCATCATGTTTTATGCATATGATACTTAATGACTGATTACATGTATGACTGTTATGGGTATGTTGAACACGTGAAGAAATTGTGCGCATATGTAATCTTTTAATTTCCGCTGTGTTTACATCGAGATCAATCTGCATTTGGAAGTTTCAAAATGTTAGGAATTTAAGTGCAAAAAAAATTATTGGGGCTAAGCCATTACGAAAGCCCTGTGTTGTTAACGTTTCCCCTCCTTGCATTTGATGATGGAAGGGGGTGTTACAAAGCAAAACACGATTTTCCATGAAGGGTGGCTTTCCCATACCCGAATTTGGACAGCCATACCTCTCCATTCCCAAGGCATTAACTACCTCAACCAACTCTTGGGAGAAATCAATGGTTTGGTGCAAAAGTCAACATGGTTAGTTGAGGGTTTGATGGGTTCTCTTATTGACACTTGGCTTGACTTGGTTGGCTCAAGGGTTTGAATGTTCCCCCCCCCCCAATTCCTTGTAAAATCATGCCCCCATCTCTTTGTTGCATTGCATAGCTAGTTGTGGGTATTTTTATTAAAATGCATAGTACATGATATTGAAATTCCAATGTGCCTGGCTAGCACACAAGCCATATGCATCACTAAATCGATGGTGGGGCCTTGGACTTGAGCTCCTCACCATGATTTCATAACAATATTACATCAATTGCATTTGAATGTAATGGGGTCAATAATGGGGACGTTACATTCTCCCATCCTTATGCTGCCAAAAATTCTCTTGAAACCCTAGCTCTCCACTTGGAGCTAATTTCCCACTTGAGAACCCATTTGGCCCATATCCAAAACACCTTGGAAGAAGGAGAAGGAACATCACTGGAGCATTGGAGTAGCCCCTAGACTACTGCAAATCCTCCAACAACCTCAACATTTGAGGTAAACTTAATAGAAAACAAATTCTCATTATCTTTTATTGCCTTTTTATGCACATGCTAGAATGGTTTATTGTTTTTACTTACTGTCATATTTTACTGTTTTATTGAACTGCTACTAAGGAGTCCCTTCTCCTTAGTAGGTGCTCATTTGCACAATCTAGGGTGAAAACCCTAGCTACACCCACCTTTCTGTCCAATAAAAAGGTTCGATCAAAATCTCTAATATTCTTTTTTTTTAGGAGCTTCCGGTCGTGGTCACAGATTTCAAAAATTTCCATTTTTGCAGAAGCCCTAATTTTCCATTTTCCCGATCAAAGTCTCGAACTAGGGTCTGATCAAGCCTGGCCTTCTGCCCAACCAAAAATTCTGATCTTGGTCTCTAAATTTCAATTTGATGAGTATTATTCAGCTGTAGTCTCCGATTACAAAAATTCCAAGTTTCTCTGAAACCCTAAATTCCAGAAGCCATGAATGAAGGTGCTCAAAAATAATTTTGTTTTGACAGAAATATGTACCTGATGGTTTCTGGTGTGACTCCAAACTTTTCGATCCACAGGGACTAAAACATTTTCCTGTGATATCTCGACCTATCGTCTTTATAACCCCATAGGTCTGACCTCAAATGGATTCTCTGAGAGAGAGTTATGCCAAGTGTCGCAACGTGACCTGTTTATGGGATAAAATAGGAGAGCAAACTTGTACGGTGTGCCACATGTCACTGGTTCAGTTTCGGCCTCTAAAAAAGTTGCCCGCGAAATTCCAGTTCGTGCACTACCTGTCAGTTTTTATGAAATTTCATTTGGAGCTTCCTAGCCCAAGTTATGACCTTTTTTCCAAGGTCACCTGTTTATGACTGAGATCTGGAAGAGGCAAGAAACCCTATATTTTACAGATCATAAGTCACAAAGTACAATGAATTAGAGGTTTTCCTTTAGACACAAGGTACATGGGGATCTTAGCTTCTCCCTATATGATTTTTAGACCTTAAAACCTTGCCTAAATATATTTATAGCGAAAATTCTATGATGACTGGTTTTTTTGTTATATCAAGCCCTAGCTTCGCAATTGCAACAAGTGTCATACATGCCATACCATGCCTTCTTTCACACTAGCTCCGATACCATGTTAATTTTTCAGAATTTACTTCAATCTAATCTAGTATCTTACAACATGTACATCATATCTACAACATATCAATCATGGACACAATAATGAAAGCACACAAGAGACACACAGTTTACTTGGGGAAAACCATAAAGGTGAAAAACCCCAATAACTTCCTCAGAGATATATAGAGCAATGATACAACCCAAGCATAAGAGATAGACATCTCCTAGCAGCAACTTCTCCTCCTCCACAAGTGTGCCACTCTCCCGAGAGTGTGAGAGAGAATAGAATGATGAAATAGAGTGCCTCCCGAACTCTATTTATACTTGACTTGACTTGCATAATAACGTTTACTAGGTCGGCCTCAACTTAACCACATAACATAATGCTGACTAGGCCGACACCCTATAGGGTGGTCTAATAACCCTTTGACCCACATGGCCGACCCCCAATAGGGTGGTATAACAACCCTTCGACCCACATGACTTATATAGGGCCGACCCCAACAAGGTGGTCTAATAACCCATCAAGTATAAGATACGACACTTACAACATAAATGACAACACTTACGTATAGAGGAATAATAACATCTCTATAGGAACACAAGCACTTCTGTATAGAGGAATAATACCATCTCTATAGGAGTACAATATACATATATGAAATACATTCCGAAGTTACATATACATCAACAAGAAACGTTCCACCCAACCTTAGATATATGTCCAGTATGTACTCTTTCGGTTGAGAGATCACCCCCGAGCTGGGCTGTGTATCCACTAATGAGGGATATCAGACTCTCTCATAGTCAAGGTTCCATCCCAATGCTAATCCAATCTGCAGTTGGTTTTATCAAGCATTCAAAGGAATCTACCCATGCTAAACCAACCTACAGTGGGTTTATCAAGCATATAGGGATATACTAATCATGCTAAGTCGAATTCCAGTCGATTTATCAAGCATACCAAGCAACACAATCATGCCAAGCCATCCTGCAGTTGGGTTTATCAAGCATACCAGAAAACCTGATCATGCTAAGCCAACTTGCAGTGGGTTTATTAGGCATACAAGGATAAAAAGGAAGGTGTTGATAATCCAGTGAGCTCAACCACAGAGATACAGTAATCTCAACACTCAACAAACATGGCACCCACATTACCTACCTCAACCAACACAAGGAAGACCTTCTTCTCTGCTGCATAGTCACTCAAGGCCTCTTCCCTTCCATTGCTATTCAAGATGGGAATAGAAAGGTCCAGTCACTAGTTCTATGAGATTATAGCCTTCACTAGGTTTATCAAGCAACCAAACCTTCTACCACGGTTCAACAAGCTGATTCCTTCCAGACTTGTGGACAAGGCTCTATTCTGCAAATCTACTCTCCGCAACTCAATCCTGGGTTCTCACGGTTTCTCTGTATTGTTCAATCTTTGTAATTCCTCTCAAGGTTCTTACCACTCCTATCATGATTAGGTTGGGTTTGCACACACCCTCTCTATGGCTATGAACTCTATGGTATTTTCCTATTACACAGTAAACACGATTATCTTCAAGCTTTCTCACGTTTGGCTCCACGGGTCTGCGTATGTAGGGATGTCTCTACCTGTTCCCTCTCGATGAATGGATATATGATGAATGGTGAGTGCGTGTCTCAATGAATGTTCCCTTCCCCCAATAGGGAGTTAAAACATGTTCTGTGAGTTCCCAGGTGACTGAGTGTCTTCCCGGATAAGAAATGAGAGTCATGCCCTGCCATACGAAATTGCACGAATGCTCCATACTCCATCGGCTTCAACAATAGGGTTCTCAACCACCCTCTGCATCCAAATTAATGTCAACAGGGAGGTCAAAAGGGTTCATAGTTGGACATGTGGCAACATGGGTACCAATCCCATAACCCCCCCCCACCTCTCCCTAGTGGATACACATGGCCCCTTCTCATTGGTTGCTTCCTTAGCCAGCTTCATGGTTATTTTATTCATTAATAAATAATTACATCATTTACATTTCTTCATGTCTTAGCATCCCATGAATAATCGAACTGTCCAAATACTTGCCTTTGAAATAATTTTAAAAATACACTAGCGAGACCTTGGCCTTGAGTTCCATACTAGAGAAAATGTTGAGATATTGTAACTTCAAAGAATATTATAATTGTACTTTATTATTCCGGAGATGTTTCATTCCTCCGTAAAGATCTTATTGTATATCCGGAGATGTTTATTCCTCCGTCAGAATGTGGTAACTTGGGTTATTAGACTTCCCTAGTGGAGGTCGGCCCTTTATGTGTTATGTGGGTCAAAGGGTTATTAGACCACCCTAGAGGGGTCGGCCCAGTCAGTTGTAGTGGGGTATTTAACCCATTGGTTAAATACGAGCCTACGTGTACCTATGTAAAATACATGTCAGTGTAGTGTATAAATAGAGGAGGTGTGTTCCTCATTTGACACACTCACTCACTCACTTGAGAAAGGCGCACTTGTGGAGGAGAGGTCTGCTATGGAGAAGAAGGAGCTTATGCTCAGGGTTTGCATCTTTGTATATTGCTGGTCATCTATATTGAGGAAGCTTTGCTGGGTTTTCTACCCCATGAGGGTTTCCCAGGATAAATCTCTGTCTCTTGTGTTTATGCTATGCTTGTTGTTTCTTCAGTGATCCTGTATATGCTATTATTGTGAAATGGAATGTAATGCTGCTATTTTCTGTCTTAGCATATTGAATTTTAACATTGTATCAGAGCTAACCTGAAGGAAGACAAGGTATGGCACTAAAGACACTTGCTTTACTTACGACAATTTGAAGGTTAGGGTTTTACATAGCAAAAACCAGGCATCATAGCACTTTCGCTATAAATCCGTTTTGGCGAATTTTTCGGATCTGAAATTGTTATAGGACGAAGCTAAAATATCCAGGTACCTTGTGTCCAAAGGAAAACCTCTAATTCGTTGTACTTTGTGATTTATGATCTGTACAATAGAGGGTTTCTGCCTCTTCCAGATCTGAGTCAAAATCAGGTGACCTTGGGAAAAAGGTCATAACTTGGGCTAGGAAGCTCCAAATGAAATTTCGTGAAAAGTGACAGGTAGTAAACAGACTGTACTATCTCAGAAAACTTTTTCAGAGGCCGAAGTTGAACCAGTGACACGTGGCACGCCATACAAGTTCGCTCTCCTGTATTATCCCATAAACAGGTCACGTTGTGACACTTGGCATAAATCTCTCTCAGAGAATCCAATTGAGGTCAGACCTGTCAGGATGGAAAGATAACAGGCCGAGCTATCTCAGAAAACTTTTTTAGAGGCCGAAGGTCAAACAGTGACACGTGGCACGCCGTACAAGTTCGCTCTCCTGTATTTTCCCAAAACAGGTCACGTTGCGACATTTGGCATAACTCTCTATCAGAACATCCAATTGAGGTCAGACCTGTCAGGATGGAAATTTAACAGGTCAGGATATCTCAGAAAACTTTTTCAGACCCTATGGATCAAAAATTTCGGAGTTACAACAGAAACAATCAGGTACATATTTCTGTCAAAACAGAATTACTTTTTGGTACCTTCATTCATGGCTTCCGGAATTTAGTGCTTTGAAGAATGTTGGAATTTTTGTAATCGGAGACCACGGCTGGATGCTACTCATCAAAATAGAAATTTAGAGACCAAGATCAGAATTTTTGGTTGGGCAGAAGGCCGGGCTTGATTAGACCCTAGTTCGGGACTTTGATCAGAAAAGTGGAAAATTAGGGCTTCTGTAAAAATGGGAATTTTTGAAATCTGTGACCACGGCTGGAAGCTCCTCAGAAAAATAGAAGCTTAGAGCTTTGGTTCAAATATTTTGATGGGGCAAAAGAGTGGGCTTCATCCAACCCCAGTTCAGGGTCACGTCCAGTGAATCCGAAAGTTTCAAAGGCAAAATTGAGGAGTAAAACTTTGCAGTTTTCAAATTCTAAATATATCAGTTTGATCAACTCATCAAGGCGCATATTTCTATCCTTTCGGAAGTTTGAAATTCAAAGTTTGAATTTTTGGGGTTTCTCTAACAAACCCATATCCAGCTCCAGGTCGATTTCTTGCAAATCAAGTGGATAGGGTTAATCCTAGAAGAAGATGGATTGGTCACCTGCATAAGTGAAGGAGTTCCTATTTCAGAGGGAGATGAGGCTAAGGCTTTACATAAGGAGATTACAAGCGATCTCGACAGGTATGACTCATCGAGGTATGTTTTGATATTTGTTCATGATTAAGTTTATGGTATGTTTGTCTTCATGTTATTACGGTTAGTACAATCTTGATTTTAGATTTGTTGTATCAGCTTAACAAAATTATGAATGCATGATAGAAGATATTCATTGGTTAGGGTGTTGACACATATGATTGTACTAATGCATTATGATGTTGTGTGAGGTTGATGTTGTCCGCTAACAAGATACAGGTACATCACAAAAGACAAATCAGGTTCCATGACCATGAAAACATGAAGACAAAGACTCATCCACAATCTTTGTTCTACTTACGAGGTATGTATGACTTTGTTATATTATGCTTAACCTATGAGACATGCAGGTTCTAGCTTAGGATCTCTAAATCATTGAAGAGATTGTTTAGGTATGTTGTACATAACCAAGTAGGTATACTAATCCAGGTATGTTTCCCATGAATCTTACCTTGTGTTAGGATCCCCTATATAAGTATACTTGGAATGATTGGTTATGCTTATTCATAAAGTTAGTAATCAAGGGATTATGCATATTATATCTTTTATCTTGATTGATGATATGCATGAGTAAAAGAAGACTTCCCTGAATCTTGAATACTAATGTTTATTAACTATAATCATGACTATACATTTTCAAGATTATTTAGTACTATAATGCTTTGATAGCATTTAGAATATACTAATGAGTATATGTTTGTGCATGAGATCATGAGGATGACTCTTGAGCATGCACAGTGGTACAGAATGAATAACAGTGGTACAGAATGAATAGAAGTTCAAAAGACATACAGAAGATCAAGCGGGAGGCAACCACACAAACATAAAAGATAAGTATTTGAGTTGTTATTTGAAATAGTAATAATATTGCCTATAATAGGTTGTATGCATATTTGTATTCCCATAATATATAATGCTGAGTGTAAACATTCATAGAGCATTGAACAGTATACTACTAATGTGCATATGATTGACAAGTTGGACAAACATTCCATTGTTGCTTGTCTAGAATGAAACCTCTTTGCTGACATGACGAGAGCTGTGCACACTCTCGATAGTATGTTCTGGTAGAGATGGAAGGCATCTAGATAGCCACTGTATGCATACAAGATATGGGAAAGTGTTGTGCCAAAGTATTGGTCAAGATAGTTGCATAACTATGTAAATGATATCTGTATGCATAATAGGTTATCATGTCAACATGATTTGATGATTATGAAGTATTACTAATCATGTACCTAATTTTGATTTGTAGGAAAAATCATGATGAATAAGCGATGGATGTTCAACAAAAGGATTTACAAATCAAACACACTATAGAAAGCTTGTGGTTAAGAGATTATCTTAGAAAGAGGAAGAGAATCATGATGAGATGTTTTGCTCCAAGGGACTAGATAAGACCATTCTCTTAATGATGTAATTAAAGAAGAAGTGTGAATCAGGTTCTATATGGGTACCCAGGATCGGTAGTCAATTGATGATCTTAATGATCATCATGGGTGATGTGGATCTCAACCTTTGCTACAAGGTTGAATATGGCTTCTATACACATATGACATGGATGCAAGAAGGAACTCACCACAGAGTTCAATTGATTTTGAGGCTCATATTAGTAGACCCATTTGACGAGAGATGGCACAGATAGATATGCAGAAGATCACTCGATGCAGAGTGTGAATAATGGTAAATTGATAGCTTCATGACAAAGCTTGGGCCTTACCAAAAGTAAAGCTATTCCTAAACCTTGAGGTTGTGGATGATGAACCTATCATACCATTATTGCATGACGATGATCTCTTTCTGACAAGGAATGAGAAACAGATCATGAAAATGGCTGCAGAAATGAAAATGAAAGATCTCGGATTAATGCACTACTTCTTAGAAGTATGGCAAGATCCAAAAGGAATCTTTTAAATCAAGGTAAGTATGCTGTGAAGTTTCTAAAAAGATTTGATATGTTGGAGTATAAAGCCATGGCCACTCCCATGGACTCCAACTTGAAGTTATTAGTTAATGACTCATCGTATTTAGTGGACCCAACTCTATATAGACAATTCATTGGGTCATACTAGGCCAGATATATGCTTTGGTGTAAATACCCTAAGTCAGTATCTAGTAGAACCTAGAAAGGTTCACTTAATAGCTACAAAGCATGTAGTGAGGTACCTAAAAGGTACTTTAGATTTTTGGTCTATATTATCTTAGAGGTCATGAACTCCGTTTACATGGTTACTCAGATTTTGATTGGGCAGGAAGTGTCTCAGACAGAAAGAGTACATCAGGTGGATGTTATAGTCTTGAATCTACCATGATCTCATGGTTCAGCAAGAAACAATCTAGTGTGGCTGTTAGTACTGCTGAAGCAGTTTATATGGCTGTCTACTATGCCAGCTGTGAAGCAGTATGGCTTCAGAAGATTTTATGTGGAGTGTTTGACTTAGAAATGGATCCCACTGTGATTATGTGTGACAATCACAGCTGCATTAAGATGACTGAAAATCCTGTGTTCCACGATAAGTCAAAACACATAGAGATCCGGTACTTCTATATACAAGATATGGTGCAAAGAGGAGCTATCAAGCTTGTATATATATAAGCACTAAGGATCAGATTGCTGATATCTCGACTAAACCTTTGTCTCGAGTAAAGCTTGAACACTTCCGAGACAAGCTTGGTGTAGTTCAGAAGGACCCTCCTCGAAAGGGGGAGTAGCGCAGTATCCGATAACAAGTCTATCTCATCAATAATGAGGTTACCTATTTACTGCACTTACTCACCTAGAATTATTTAGATTTAGGACTCTTATATTCTTTATTTTTGATGGTTAGATGTATACATGCTCTTGATGATAGATGTATACATGCTAGATACTTTTGATGATGATGATACATGTTGTGGTTATACATGTTTTTGATGTTGATGATACATGTTATGGTTATACATGTTTTGATGATGATGATACATGTTGTGGTTATACATGTTTTGATGTTGATGATACATGTTATACATGTTTTGATGATGATGATACATGTTGTGGTTATACATGTTTTGATGTTGATGATACATGTTATGGTTATACATGTTTTGATGATGATGATACATGTTGTGGTTATACATGTTTTTAATGTTGATGATACATGTTGTGGTTATACATGTTTTGATGATGATAATACATGTTGTGGTTATACATGTTTTGATATTGATGATACATGTTGTGGTGATACATGTTATGATGATGAGGATACATGTTCTTGATGAACATGTGAGGGGATTGGATCATCCCTGGACTTTCAGTCCTAAAGAGAACCGTAGACGTGAGGTCTCCGAGAATGAAGTCCTTAGTGGACAGTTGAGGGGATTGGATCATCCCTGGACTTTCAGTCCTAAAGAGAGCCGTAGACGTGAGGTCTCCGAGAATGAAGTCCTTAGTGGACAGTTGAGGGGATTGGATCATCCCTGGACTTTCAGTCCTAAAGAGAGCCATAGACGTGAGGTCTCCGAGAATGAAGTCCTTAGTGGACAGTTGAGGGGATTGGATCATCCCTGGACTTTCAGTCCTAAAGAGAGCCATAGACGTGAGGTCTCCGAGAATGAAGTCCTTAGTGGACAATTGAGGGGATTGGATCATTCCTGGAATTTCAGTCCTAAAAAGAGCCATAGACGTATGTCTTCGAGAATGAAGGGATTGGGATCATTCCTGGACTTCAGTCCGAAAGAAGAGCCGTAGACGTATGTCTTCGAGAATGAAGGGGTTGGATCATTCCTGGACTTCAGTCCGAAAGAAGAGCCGTAGACGTATGTCTTCAAGAATGAAGGGATTGGATCATTCCTGGACTTCAGTCCGAAAGAAGAGCCGTAGACGTATGTCTTCGAGAATGAAGGGATTGGGATCATTCCTGGACTTCAGTCCGAAAGAAGAGCCGTAGACGTATGTCTTCGAGAATGAAGGGATTGGATCATTCCTGGACTTCAGTCCGAAAGAAGAGCCGTAGACGTATGTCTTCGAGAATGAAGGGATTGGATCATTCCTGGACTTCAGTCCGAAAGAAGAGCCGTAGACGTATGTCTTCGAGAAAGAAGGAATTGGATCATTCCTGGACCTCAGTCCAAAAGAAGAGCCGTAGACGTATGTCTTCGATAATGAAGGGATTGGATCATTCCTGGACCTCAGTCCGAAGGAAGAGCCGTAGACGTATGTCTTCGATAATGATAGGACTGGATCGTCCCTGGACTTCGGTTAAAAAGGTACATGACTGGTTTACATCATTCCTTGACGATGACGATGACGATGACGATGCTGATGATCGTGCGATGACGATGCTGATGATCGTGTGATGACGATGCTGATGATCGTGTGATGACGATGCTGATGATCGTGCGATGACGATGCTGATGATCGTGTGATGACGATGCTGATGATCGTGCGATGACGATGCTGATGATCGTATGATGACGATGCTGATGATCGTGCGATGACGATGCTGATGATTGTGTGATGACGATGCTGATGATCGTGCGATGACGATGCTGATGATTGTGTGATGACGATGCTGATGATCGTGTGATGACGATGCTGATGATCGTGCGATGACGATGCTGATGATTGTGTGATGACGATGCTGATGATCGTGTGACGATGATGATGATGATCGTGTGATAACGATGTCGATGATCGTATGACGATGCTGATGTTCTAGTAACTAGTCAAGTTACTGATGATGATGATGTTGAGAAAGCTTCCAGTGATTTATAGATGTATCATGTATGATGTTGATGACTCCTTGCTCGTGCAGATGCTGTTATAATATCCTTCTCGTTAAGGGGGAGTGTTGAGATATTGTAACTTCAAAGAATATTATAATTGTACTTTATTATTCCGGAGATGTTTCATTCCTCCGTAAAGATCTTATTGTATATCCGGAGATGTTTATTCCTCCGTCAGAATGTGGTAACTTGGGTTATTAGACTTCCCTAATGGAGGTCGGCCCTTTATGTGTTATGTGGGTCAAAGGGTTATTAGACCACCCTAGAGGGGTCGGCCCAGTCAGTTGTAGTGGGGTATTTAACCCATTGGTTAAATACGAGCCTACGTGTACCTATGTAAAATACATGTCAGTGTAGTGTATAAATAGAGGAGGTGTGTTCCTCATTTGACACACTCACTCACTCACTTGAGAAAGGCGCACTTGTGGAGGAGAGGTCTGCTATGGAGAAGAAGGAGCTTATGCTCAGGGTTTGCATCTTTGTATATTGCTGGTCATCTATATTGAGGAAGCTTTGCTGGGTTTTCTACCCCATGAGGGTTTCCCAGGATAAATCTCTGTCTCTTGTGTTTATGCTATGCTTGTTGTTTCTTCAGTGATCCTGTATATGCTATTATTGTGAAATGGAATGTAATGCTGCTATTTTCTGTCTTAGCATATTGAATTTTAACAGAAAATACACACACTGCATATACACAGTATTTACATTGAAGCCATTAAACACCAAGGGGAAAATGGGGTATTACAACTCCCTCTCCCTTAAAATAACACCATCCTCCGTGTTTGGAAAACTGAACAAAAATGGGAATTCCTCTTTCATGGCATCCTCCAGCTCCCATGTGGTCTCTTCTAGACTAAGGTTCCTCCATTGCACCTTTACCTACCCGATGGATTTGTTCCAAAGCAAAGTAAACTTCATGTCGAGTATGCATATAGGCTCCACCCGAAACTCTCCCTCTAGTTCCACCTATATCACATGCCAATCAATTATGTGATTAGGATCGTGTACGTATTTCTTAAGAAAAGATAGATGGAAAACATTATGAGATTTCATGTTAGTAGGCAATGCAAACCTATATGAAATTGGCCCTATACTATCAAGGACTTCGAATGGCCCACAATATATTGGTGCCAACTTGGCACAACTCCCCAACTTCATGGAACTCTTCCTTGGTTTCACTCTCAAGTAGACATTATCCCCAATCTGAAATTCCTTATGCAATTTTTTCAGATATGCATAGATTTTCCGCCTGTCTTGTGCTACCATCAAATTCTTCCTAATCTTCACAATCTCTTTCTTCATCTCCTCAATCATTTCTGGTCCAGGCACTACTCTATTCACTGGGCTGTCCCAATTCACTGGAGTTCGGCATCCTTTTCCATACAACACTTCAAAGGTTCTCATCCTTAATGATACTTGATATCCATTGTTGTAAGAAAATTCTACTAAGTGTAAATAATATTCCCACTTAGATGGATTTTCCATCACATACATCCTTAGCAAGTCTTCAAGAATCTGATTTAATCTCTCAATCTAACCATCCGTTTGAGGATTATAAGTTGTGCTAAACTTCAACTGAGTTCCTAATTCCTGGAACAATCCTTTCCAAAAATTAGATGATTCAAACCATTACACCAAAACCTCGAGATCTTAGTGAAGGCCACCCACCAGGATATTAACATCCCACCACGCTCCGCAATCCAGACTCTGGGCTGGATGTGTGCCCATACAGTGGTGTCCCATTTGCGTCGTACGAGCCCCGGACGAACATTGCAATGCCGGCGTTTCCACCCACTCTGTGACTCGAACTTGGGTGGAGGCTCTGATACCTGATGATACGAACTATTACACCAAAACCTCGAGATGTTAGTGAAGGCCGCCCACCAGGATCTTAACAATTTTCATCCATAATACCCTGCCGCAATTTCTCTTTGAGCCTCTAAAATCCTTTCCTTCAACTCTGATTCACACCTACTTACTAGTGCAATATGGAATTTTATGCTGAGTGCATCAACAACCTTATTCTCCTTACCATTGACATGATTAATTTCCAAATCAAAATCACAAAGAAACTCCATCCATCTAGTTTGTCTAGCATTCAGTTTGGCTGGTCAAACAAGTATTTTAAACTCATATGATTAGTTCTGAGCTAAAATCTTCTTCCCAAGAGATAATGCCTCCATCTCTTGAGAGCATGAACTATGGATGCTAGCTCTAAGTCATGGGTGGTGTAGTTCCTTTCATGCTCTTTTAGCTTCCTTGACTCATAACAAAATATAGACCCTTCTTACATTAACACTCCACCGAGTCCTTCAATGCAAGCATCAATGCATACTACAAAATCTTTACTTGGATCTGCAATCTTCAAAACAGGTGCACTAGCAAGTAACTCCTTTAACTGTTGGAAACTTCTTTCACATTTTCTAGACCATGTGAATTTGATGTCCTTCCTATGCAATGAAATGATTGGATGGGATATCTTGTAGAAGCCTTCAATGAACCTTCTGTAGTAACCAGCAAGGCCCATAAAAGATCTAATATTTGTTTCATTCCTTGGAGTAGGCCAATCCATGATGGCCTCAATATTTTCTGGATCCACTGCAATGCCTTTTTCTGATATAATATGACCCAAATACTGTACCTTCTACTGATAGAATTTACATTTACTCAGCCTAGCATACAATGGGTTCTCCCTAAGGACTTGCAATACCATCCTCAAACGTTCATTATGTTCTTCTGCATTCTTTGAATACACCATGATTTCATCCAAGAACACAATCACAAACTTATCCAAATATTTGTTGAAGACACTATTCATGAGACACATGAATGTAGCAGGTGCATTGGTAACACCAAATGGCACCACTGTAAATTCATAATGGCCATACCTATTCCTGAAAGTTGTCTTCTGAACGTCCTCTTCCTTTATCCTCACTTGATGGTACCCAGACCTCAAGTCAATATTTGAAAACACTTTAGCTTCCTTCATTTGGTCAAACAAGTCATCAATCCTTGGCAAGGGATACTTATTATTAATTGTCACTTTATTGAGCTTCCAATAATCAATGCATAGCCTCAATGTTCCATCCTTCTTCTTAACAAATAACACTGGTGCACCCCATGGGGATACACTCAGTTTCATATATTCCTTGTACATTAATTCCTGCAGCTTCATCTTCAAGTCTACCAATTCTGGTGTGCTCATTCTATAAGGAGCTTTGGAGATGGGTGCTTCTCTCGGAATAAGATTAATAGAAAAGTTAATGTCTCTCTTGGGTGCCATCCCTATAACTTCATTCAGAAACAAATCCTAAAACTCTTGCAATATATGGAAGTCTTCTATCCCGGGTCCTTTATCTTCTACTGAATCCGATATATGCACAACAAATAATTGACAACCCTTTTTATAAAATTTCCTTAGATGTAAGGCTGAAATATGCCTTACTGAAACATGCTTCGGAATTCCTTTTACTAACCTTGACCTTCCTTCATCATAAAGGAATTCTAGTGATTTCTCATAACAGTCCACCTTGCCTCTATGTCTTTCCAACCAATCCATGTTAATTAGGGAATCATACGATCCCAATGGTAAGACATTTAATTCTGCATATGTGAGGATTCCATTAAACTCTATATGACACTCCTTCACTACTTCACTTACCTTTCTCTCAGCACCAATGGCTAATTGATCTAGCCAAGCCTTATCATGGTTTACTTTACCAAGAGAACAAATTTCAACTACCCTAGGAGATACATAACTATGAGTAGACCCTAGAGCAATCAAAACAAAAATAGACCGCTCAACAATCTTACCTTCAACCTCCACCACTGCTGATTGATGGTCTGCTTGGTGATCATCAGTGTTTCATAAATCATAGGTGTTTCTCTTGCCATATCCCCTACTGTAGATGCTCCTTTAATGTTGTGTAATATCCCAGGATTCTTCTTTTCAGTTGAGAAATCTATAAGCATGTGGTTTCCTCCACAACCCCAACACTGAAGTGGCCCCTTTGATGTTTTATCTGCTGCTACAGCTGGTTTGAATTCTCTTCTTGCTTGCTATCCCTGTGGAAATCTTCTGGGCTGATTTATGAATGGTGGTTTGAATTCACCTTTCCTCTGTTCAACCCTTCCCTTGGGTTTACCTTTCCATGCTGGCTGCATCTCTGCCTTACCTTTTCCCTGCTCATAGCAATGCTCTGCCATTCTAATGGCTTCATCCAAGCTTGTTGGATTTACAAACTCTATTCTATATCTGTAGTTCGGTGGTAGACTACCAAGGAGCCATTAGATATTCATCCTTTCATCCTTGATGTAGTCTACATACCTCAGCAGCTCCAGAAACCTGTGGACATGCTCATCCATGGTATTGTGTCCTGATCGGAGTTCGTTGAACTCTTTTCTTTTGTTATCATAATACCTAGATGATAAGTAATTCTCCTGGAAGTATCTTTAAAATCTTTCTTAGCAGACTCTTCTTTCACTAATCCCCTTCACTTGCATGAGGTGTTCCCACCAGATTGAATCTCTTCCACTAAGGTTATAGATGGAAACCCTAGTATTTTCATTCTCTGAATACTCATGCATTCTGAAGTACTTCTTTATTCCAAGAAGCCATGCCTCCTCTTCTTTACCTTCTTTTCTTCAACCATAAAACATTGGAGGCCTTTCCTTCCTAAATTCAGCCTCTGGAATACCTCTGTTCTTCTTTCTTCCCTGAATCTTGCTGGAAGTGTGTCTTGGGATCCCATGAGAACCCTCAGAATCATCTGACCTTCTAGAATAAAACCTAGGAGAGGGTGTCCTGTTCCTTCTACTCACAGAACCTCTTCTACGGCTTGGAGTTCTTCTCTTAGAATGACCCCTGGACTAACTTTTTGCATTTCTTTCCTCTCAGCCTTTGTTGCTTGGGTCAGTCCCACCATTTATTCTTAGTTGTATGTTTGTAAGACTTTGCAAAATGGACTCATTGAGTTGATGTTGTTCTTCTTGAACTTTCATCATCCGCTCATTAAAGCTTACCATAGTCTCATCCAACTTTAGGGGAGTTACTTGCTCCCTTCTTCCATTAGATTCGGTCTTTATATGTGCTTCTTGCACATTCCTACCGAACACCTCATCTTCTGGTTTAAATAGATCTTGTGCATCGTTTAAGGAGACCATTCTTACACCTTTCTGTACGCTTCCTTGTTATACGATTCGTCTTACAACTACTGCTATCACTGTGCATATCAAATACATCTATTAGACATCACAAGCATGCAATTAAACTTTATCATTCCCATTCAAACCTGGAACTATTCATTTCAACAATCAAATAATCCAATAAGTTGATCAAAATCATGCCATGGGCGCATCTCTTGATCAAAAATTCATGCACAGTCCGACCCAAACAACTCCCAGTGTTGCAACTGAAGCTTTGATACCACTGGTCACATCCCCATGACCTTCAGAGGTCACAGGAGACCCTGATGCATTTTTTTTTCCAAATTCGACTGAACACACACACATATTCAGAATAGATCAGATCCACAATCCGCAACCAGCAATTGTGAATCCACAATTCACAATTTGCAATTGCACAACCCGCAATCTGCAAATGTGAACCCAAAATACACAATTGCGAATCCGCAATTGTACAACCTGCAATCCGCAAATGTGAATCTGCAATCTGCAATTGCGAATCCGCAATCCGCAATCTTCAATTGTGCAACCCACAATCTGAGAATGCGAATCCGCAACCCGCAATCCACATTGCGGAATTCCAACTACAAACTTCCGGAAAAATCCCCCTTCCACAATTCGCAATCCGGAAATCTAGATCCAAACTTCCCCTTCTGCAATTCGCATTGGTGAGATGGAAGATCAGAGAATGAGATTCCACAGTTCCGAATCCGTAATGCGGATTGCAGATTGCGGAAGGGGAAGTTTTCCGGGAAGTTGAAGTGGGACTTCCGCAATTCCAACTTCTACAATTGTAGATTGCAGAAGGGGAAGTTTTTCGGAAGGTTGGATTTGGAGATCGGAATTGCGGAAGTCCATATCCAACCTTCTGGAAAACTTCCCCTTCTGCAATCTGCAATCCGTAATTGCGGAAGTCAAAATTCCAGAAGTCCCACTTCAACTTCCCTAAAAACTTATCCTTCCACAATCCGCAATCCACAATCCACATTGCGGATGCGGAACTCTTGAAGCACCTTCTCTGCTCTTGCAGCTCACCAATGCAAACTTCAGAGAAGCATAACATCCTTGTCTCAGGTCCAGATGGGGAAATTTCAGTACTGTTGGAAAGCTCTTGGAGAGACATATCCAATGGTGCAACTTCCACTCCAAACTGAGTTTTATAACCCCATAATTTATCCAACTGAACATTCTTTGCACAAATCAACCCTGAATAACTTTAACCTTCTTCATGCCATGACTTTCCTTTTTTTACCTAACCCAAAGAGGGGCTCTGTAACACAACAGGATATTCGCCTCCCTTCCCCAAGATTAGGTGTAGACATACAACTCATTTACAGGGTTAATTGAACATATCACAACATTTAAGGTGCATAAAGTTAGATATAACCATTACATGTATCACATGCAAGACTTATAATGCATTAAACTCATGTGATATAATGATGTACATAAAATTGAGCTCAACCCTCTACTCAGACTTGCACATTGAACTTATTGTTAACCAAATTCATATAAACAAACAATCCATAACTTGAACATAATAAACCACATTAAAATAATGGAACATCATCATTCGACACAACAAGAAGTACTTATCTTTAACTTTCTGAAGGTTCCAAGAAACTAGCTAAGTGAGAGCAACATTCCACCCAACCATAGATATATGTCCAGTCTGTACTCTTTTGGCTGAGATATCACCCCCGAGCTGGGATGTGTATCTACTAAGGAGGGCTATCAGGCTCTCTTATAGTCAAGGTTCCATCCTAATTCTAAGCCAATCTGTAGTTGAGTTTATCAAGCATTCCAGGGAATCTACCCATGCTAAGCCAAACTACATTGGGTTTATCAAGCATATAGGGATATACTGATCATGCTAAGCCAACTTCCAGTCGTGTTTATCAAGCATACAAAGCAACACAATCATGCCAATCCATCCTGTAGTTGCGTTTATCAAGCATACTAGGAAAGTTGATCATGCTAAGCCAACCTGCAATGGGTTTATCATGCATAAAAGGATAACAAGGAAGGTGTTTCTAAGCCAGTGAGCTCAACCACAGAGCTATAGGAATCTCAACACTCAGCAAGCATGGCACCCACATTACCTACCTCACCCAACACAAGGAAGACCCTCTTCTCTGATGCACATACCCTCAAGGACTCTCCCCTTCCAGTGCTATTCAGGATGGACATAGAAAGGTCCAGTTGCTAGTTCTATGAGATTACAGCCTTCGTTGGGTTTATCAAGCAACCCAACCTTCTACCATAGTTCAACAAGTTGATTCCTTCCAGACTTGCGTAGAGGGATTTGTTCTGCAAATCTACTCTCCGTAACTCAATCCCGGGTTCTCACGGTTTCTTTTTACTATTCAATATTTGTAATTCCTCTCAGGGTACTTACCACTCCTATCACAATTAGACTGGGTTTGCACACACCTTCTCTATGGCTATGAATTCTATGGTATTTTCCTATTACATAGGAAACACGATTATCTTCAAGATTTCTCATGACTAGCTCTGCTGGTCTACGTATGCAGGGATTTCTCTACCCATTCCTTCTCGATGAATGGATAGATGATGAATGGTGAGTGCGTGTCTCAATGATTGTTCCCTTCCCCCAATGGGTAGTCAAAATAGGTTCTGCGAGTTCCCAGGCGATTGAGTGTCTTCCGGACAAGAAATCCGAGCCATGCCCTATCATATGAAATCCCAAGCATACTCCATAATCCATCAACTTCAGCAACAGGGTTCTCAACGACCCTGTACAAATGAATTAATGTCAGTAGGGAGTTCAATAGGGTTCACAGTCGGACATGTGGAAACATGGGTACAAATCCCATAACGCCCCCCCCCCCCCCCAGCTCTCCATAGTGGATACACATGGCCCCTTCTCATTGGTTACTTCCTTAGAAAGCTTCATGGTTATTTTATTCATTATTAAATAATTACATCATTTACATTTCTTCATGTCTTAGCAACTCATGAATAATCGAATTGTGCAAATACTTTCCTACGCAATAACCTTAAACACCCACTAGTGGGGCCTTGGCCTTGAGCTCCATACTAGGGAAAATACACACACTGCATATACACAGTATTTACATTGAAGCCAATAAACACCAAGGGAAAAATGGGGTATTACAATCATTCAATTATATTTGTAACTCCAATATCAAGAAGCAATATCTAGAGTTGCATATGACCAAATTGAGAAAAAAAATCGTTGGAAATATTTAAGAATGAGGAATATGTACGCATACTAATTTGTGGGTGTCACATAATATGTGAGTCCACTAACAAGTAAAATGTACAAGTGATTCCTTTTTACAAAAAAAAAACACTTCAGTCTATTATTTTGAAGGTTCATATCCTTGTTCATCATTTTAGGAGAAGCCAAACATAAAATGATAATCCATGACTATTGTTCATGCACATAGGTTGTTGGATGCCTTGAATGTGCTTTTTTTATTAGAAGAACCATTTTGATGACCAATATTGATTGGTCATCATGAATGACGAGTACCTTGTTTGTAATGGAAATCAAGGTGTATCCATGAATAGTGTGAGCTAGCCTATATGTTTGTGCTACCCATAATTTTCCATGGAAAGTAGATTTGATAGTCCCACTACTTATTAGCAAGACTTATGAATGTTTCCAAACCTTATAGATAAAAGGAAATTGAAATTTACCATTATTTCCCACCAAGGGTAGATGCAATGGTAACTATATATAAATTCCCCCCATGATGCTTTAGTTCACCTTTGCATAGAAGATGAATGCCATTGTTGGAATGAGGAATGTGAGATGAATGTCATTGTTGGAATGAGGAATCTAAGATGTGTTATAGGCAAGGGGATGATCAATCAAGTGTGAATGTATTATATTCAGGGGTGATTGGATTCAAGGATATAGTTGGTTAGTTGCAGCTTGAATTTAAATGAAATTTTGCACCAATTAGTAAGAATATCCAATAATGATGTATACAATGATTTAGGATTTATTTCATATGTTAAATTGATTAATTTTATTCTTATTCTCCTTAGAACATGTTCATTCTTATAATATATGAATGAATGAGACTTCCAACTTCTCATGAATTCATATATTAGTGTATCTCGTCTAGTAAATTATGCATATGCCCATTTAAATATGTATGACTTTTATCCTACAAGAAAAGCTTCCAAGGTATAAGGCTTTGTATGTTTTTATTTTAGATTTATTATGCACATGTTCTTTCATGTTCTTTGTTTTCATGCTTATGTTTCTAAAGTTGGCCACGTTATAACTCCATAACTCAATGGTTTTTAAACAAACCCTAGCACACCATGAGGTAACAAGATACAAATATAAACAAGCGATATATAAATCACATAACTAGAAATTCATGTACATAAAGTTTACAAAACCCAAACGAACATATAAATTTTATTATAAAATAGTGGAACATGGTTCCCAATTTACATACGATGGAAACTCATGCCCTATACAAAATCCGACAACTCATGTCGTAGATCCAAAATACATGGTAACTCATGCCCTATACAAAATCCAGCAACTCGTGTCGTAGATCCAAAATACATCGCAACTCGTGCCATAAATACCAAGTACATGGAAACTAATGCCCAAAAGTGCCACATTGTGGCTAATGTACAGAGCATGATGTGCCAAGCATTGTGACCACCCCCATCACTCACATGCGCATCTCCAAAATTGATCTTCCTCTTCTTAGAGCTACTGGTATCTTGAGTCTTCTTCCATCTAGGAGTAGACCATCTCTCTGGGATCTAAAAAAAATGTTATAAGATACCATAATTTTCAAGCATCTGTAACATTTACCACATTGATAAAATGAATGTAGAATTCAAATCTTAAATAACTCACTGCTGATGCGAGTGGGAGATGTGAGGGAGGTGTCCTGGATCTACTGAGCCTCTAAGTAATTCCACCCTACAACATTTACAACATTATTTTCATTTAAAAATAATAATTGCTTAAATTAATTTTCGTTAATGCATCAAAATATTTTCTTAAAGTAACTTGATTCTCACCATGAACACCTTCGACAATGGACATGACTGGGCTTCGAGGCTAGTAGGTGGAGAAGTTGGCTGGACAAACTACTTCGATGTAGTCATGGGGTGGGTGAAGATGTAATTGCAGCAACTATGTGTGCAATCACTGTAGATACATGGGTGGATACTGGAAGAGTAGTTGCTGTTGAAATATTGTAACTTCTAATAATTTTCTATTTCTACTTTATTATCCGAAGATTTTTATTCCTTCATCGAGACATTATTATATATATCCAAATATGTTTATTCCTCCGTCGGGATGTTATAACTAGGGTTATTAGATTCTCCTAGTGGGGTCGGCCCTAATTTAAGTTGTTAGGGGTTATTAGAGTCTCCTAGGAGAAGTCAGCCCAGTTAGGGATAAAATTCAAGTGAAGTAAAGTATAAATAGAGGAGCATGTTCCTCATTTAGAACACACACACTCACTTGTGAACTCGCATAGGAGAGAGAGAGACGGTGCTCTTTTTTGGGGATTACATCTTTGTATTTGTTGGTAATCTATATTAAGGAAGTTTTGTTGGGTTTTCTATCCCATGAGGGTTTCCTAGGATAAATCTGTGTCTATCTTGTGATTGTGTTTCTTTTAGTGATCCCTATTATGCTCTTTTTGTGAATTTTATTCTAAAATTAACATGGTATCAGAGCTATCCAATATAAAACATCTTTCACAAGGTGAAAATATCTCTCTTCTTCCTTCGGTGATAAATTAGGGTTTCTACAAAAGTTGGAATTTTTGGAATTTGATTGCATAGCTAGATGCTCCTCCTCAAAAGTGAAAGTTTGAGCCCTAGATTGAAGTTTTTGAGTGGGTAGAACCCTGGGATAAGTCAAACCCTAGTTTGACTCATGGACTAGAAGAACCATAAAAGTTGTGAACCAGTGAACTAGAAAACCTGTTGGAGATCCAAAATTCGTTGGTCAAGTTTGAAGGGTGAAAAGTTGAAGTTTTCAGAAACCAAGTACACCAGTCAGCTCAATTCAGTCAAGCACATCTCCTGGTAAGTTCTGTTTTGCATTTTGAGAATTATTAATTTTTGGTGACCTCCTAGATAAGATGGACCCAAGCACTAAGCTTGAGGATAAGCTAGAGGGCATAGAGAATTTTTGGGCATGGAAATATAGGATTGGCCTCATTATTGAAGAGAATGACCTTGCCCAATATATCAAATATGAAGTTGCATAACCTGCAGAAGATGAAACTAAAGAGAAGTAAAAGAAGAACATGATTAGGGAAAAGAGAATCATTGTTTATTCCATCAAAGACCACTTGATCCCTCAAGTGTCATCCAAGAAGACCCCAAAAGAAATGTATGATGCCCTAGCTAGGATGTATGAATGAATGAACATCAACAGGAACATGTACCTAAGAGCTCAATTGAAGAGCACCAAAATGAGTCAAGGAAAATCCCTTCAATATTACTTCACAAGGGTATCCCAGTTCAAGGAACAACTAGAATCCATTGGATACTCCCTTGATGAAGATGAACTAGTCATGATTGTTCTCAATGGTCTCACTAGACCTCGGGATTCATTCATCCAAGCCATGTGTGCCAGAAAGGAAAGCATGAAGTTTGATATTGTATGGGAGGATTGCATTCAAGAAGAGGCTAGAGTAGCCAATAGAGAAGCCTTGCTCAAAGAAGATAATCAAGCATTAGCCACCCATACCAAGAGAAGAAGAAGTCAATCCAACTTCAAGAAGGAAATTCACAAGGAGCCTCAACCTCTCAAGAACTTCCATAATAGAAGAGGGAACCATTCAAGGAAAGACTACTCCTCTTTCCAGTGTTACATTTGTCACAAAATTGGGCACATTGCTAGAGATTGTCCATCAAAGAAAGCGGAACAGAAGAAGAATTTCCATCACAAAATACATCAAGCACATCTAGCAGAAGATGATAGTGAAGAAGAAGAAGAAGAAGAAATACCTCAAAGAAAAAATGTTAAGGTAGAAGAAGAAGATGCAAAAGAGTATGTTCTATTCTCTGCACTCTCTGGGTATGTAACACCTAGAGAAGATATGTGGCTTATTGATAGTGGTGCTTCCAAACACATGACAGGACAAAAGAAAACTTTATCAAGACTTGAAGAAAGGACCTCTCCTCAAAATTTATCATTAGGAGATTACTATCAATATCTGATCAAAGGAATTGGTGAATCAAGCTACAAGCTTGATTCTGGAACCCCCATGAAGATGAAGGAAGTTTTATATGTACCAAGATTGAAGAAGAACCTACTTTCTATCTCAACATTAGATAAGAAAGGTTATAGGGTTTCATTCATAGATGGACAAGTACTCATGTGGCCCAAAGGAAAATCAATTGAAGATGATGTTGTCATTGGTGAAGAAGAAGGAGGAATATATAAACTCAAGGGACATTCAGAAGCAACCCTTGTTCATGAAGCCACTAGCCCAAGTGAGCTATGGCATAGGAGGATTGGTCACATCAACTACAAAGCACTACCTCATGTGAGAAAAGTAGTTATAGGACTACCGGATTTGAATATTGATCATGAAGGCACTTGCAAAGGATGTGCAAAAGGGAAGAGTATCAAGAATCCATTCCCAAAGAGTGAAACAAATACTTAAGGCACTTTGGAATTGATCCATTCAAATGTATGTGGTCCAATTCCCTCCACATCTCTAAGTGGCATGAATATTACATTACATTTATTGATGACTATTAAAGAAAGACTTGGATATATTTCTGAAAAGGAAAAGATGAAGTCTTTGGAAAATTCAAGGAATTCAAAGCCTTTATAGAAAACCATTCTGAAAGAAGAATCAAGACACTCAGAATAGAGAATGGTGGAAAATATACTTCAAAGGATTTTGACGTCTTTTGTAAGGAAACTGGAATCAAGAGGGAATTAACCAATCCCTACAATCCTCAGCAGAATGGTGTTGCGGAAAGAAAGAATAGAACCATTATGGAAGGAGTGAAGACAATGATACATGATCAAGATATTCCTATGCATCTATGGGCTGAAGCAGCACAAATGACAGTTTATGTACAAAATAGATTGTCTCATAGTGACCTTAGATTCAAGACTCAAGAGGAAATGTTCATAGGGAAGAAGCCTGAGGTAAGCCACCTCAATATATTTGGGTTCCCTGTATATGTTCACATACCAAAAGAAAAGAGAACTAAGTTGTACCCTTTCGGAAATAAGGGAATATTTGTTGGGTATTGTGAAGCATCCAAGGCATTTAGAATATACATCCCAAGATTACATCACATGGAAATTCGTATAGATGTAACATTTGATGAAGAAGTTGCTCTTAAAAGATCCAAAAAGTGCAAGTATGAAGAAGTATATGAATAAGATATACCTCCTAGAATACAGAAGCTGCTCCCTCTCCTAAAGAGGAAACACTAGAAGACCATGGAATGTTGGAACCTCAAGAACCCCCACCTATGAACATATCACGGAAGAGAAATCCAGCATGGGAAAGAGAAATTATACTAGAAGCAAAAAGATATGGAGCACCAGAAGGCTCCACAAGAGTGAGAAATAACCAAATCCATTTTCCAGCTATGTGGCTTTGATGTGTGATCTTGTAGATCAAGAACCTACCAGTTATGAAGAAGCAGTTCATAAGAAAGAATGGGTAGAATCAACGACAGAGGAGTACCAGTCAATAATGAAGAATGATGTTTGGGATGAAGTTACCAAACCAAAAGACAAGAGTGTGGTATCCTCCAAGTGGATATACAAGATAAAACATGCTGTGAATGGTAGCATTGAAAAATACAAGGCAAGGTTTGTGTCCAAAGGATTCTCTCAGAAAGAGGGAATTGACTATAAAGAGACATTTGGACCAGTTGCAAGGTACACTTCCATTAGAACCATCATGGCACCTGCATCCATGATGAAGTGTAGCTTACACCAAATGGATGTGAAGATAGCCTTCCTGAATGGTGTAAAGTAGGAAGAAGTGTACATAGAACAACCACACAGATTTGAAGTTCAAGATAGAAGAACTCATGTACGCAAGCTGAAGAAATATTTTTATGGATTGAAACAAGCTCCTAGAGCTTGGTATGGAAGAATAGATAGCTTCTTGACAAGATTAGGATTTACCAAAAGTAAAGCTTACCCTAAACTTTACCTTAAGGTTATGGATGATGAACTTGTCATACTATTATTGTATGTGGATGATATATTTGTGACAAGAAATGAGAAATAGATCATGGAAAGCAAGAAGAAGCTAGCTATAGAACTTGAGATGAAAGATCTCGGATTGATGCATTACTTCCTAGGTCTGGAAGTATGGCAAGGCCCAGAGGGAATCTTTCTCAAAAAGGGAAAGTATGCTGTGGAAATCTTGAAAAGATTTGATATGTTGGAATGTAAAGCCATGGACACCAACTTGAAGTTGTTGGCTGATGAATCGTCAGAATTAGTGGATGTGACTCAGTACAGACAGATTATTGGGTCGCTGATGTATCTGACGAATACCAGGCCTATTATATGCTTTGTTGTGAACACCCTGAGTCAGTATCTAATTGAGCTTCGATGTGTTCACCTGATAGCTACAAAGAATGTGATGAGGTACCTAAAAGGTACGATAGAATTTGGACTATATTATATTGGAGATCATGACTTCAGATTGTATGGTTATACAAATGTAGATTGGGATGGAAGTGTCTCAGACAGAAAGAGCAAATCGGGTGGATGTTATTCTTTTGGATCTACTGTGATCTCGTGGTTTAGCAGAATATATAGCAGCTTACTCTGCTAGTTGTGAAACGATATGGCTTCGGAAGCTGTTGTTAGGACTATTTGACTTAGAGATGGACTCCATTGTGATCCTGTGGGACAACCAGATTTGTATCAAGATGACAGAGAATCTGGTGTTCCATGATAATTCAAAGAACATAGAGATCTGATATTCCTATATATAGAATCTGGTGCAGAAAGGATCTATAAAGCTCGAGTATGTGAGCACAGATGAGAAAGATGCTGATATATTGACCAAACCTATGTCTCGAGTAAATTTCAAGTAACTCCGAGACAAGCTTGGTGTAGTTCAGAAGGACCCTCCTCGAAAGGGGAAGTGATGAGGTTGATGATGTGGATACTTGTATCGATGATGTGAATACTTGTATCAATGATGAGGATGCATGTACCGACGATGAGGTCGATGATGAGGATACTTGTACCGATGATGATGTCGATGAGTGGTCCTTAGAATTGGTCTAAGTTAACAAGTGGATTGCATCACCTGTGGCTTTATGTCCTAAAGATATCGGGATTAACCATCCTGTAAGTGGGTCTGGATTGCATCATCTATGGCTTTATTTATTAAAGTGATCAGGATTAATCATCCTGTAAGTGGGTATGGATTGTATCATCCATGGCTTTATGTCCTAAAGAGATCGAGATTGACCATCCTGTAAGTGGGTATGGATTGTATCATCCTTGGCTTTATGTCCCAATCCCATCCTGTAAGTGTGTCTGGATTGTATCATCCTTGGCTTTATGTCCTAAAGTGATAAGAATTGACCATCCTATAAGTGTATCTGGATTGTATCATCCTTGGGTTTATGTCCTAAAGTGAACAGGAGTGATCATCCCGTAAGTGGATCAGGATTATATCATCCTTGGACTTATGTCCTAAAGTGAGAGGGAATGATCATCCCATAATTGGATCATGTATGTTGTAGATTATGATGTTGTTGATTAAGAGATCTAGATGATGTTGTTGATCGGGAGATCCAGATGATGATGCTGTTGATCAAGAGATCCAGATGATGATGTTGTTGATCGAGAGATCCAGATGATGATGTTTTTGATTGAGAAATCCGGATTATGTTGTTGATCGGAGGATCCAGATGATGATACTGTTGATTGATAGATCAAGATGATTTTGTTGATCAGGAGATCCAGGTGACATTGTTGTTGCAATTGATCAAGTGTTGTAGAAGAGGAAGACTCAATACTGAAGATGTTGATGTTCCAGTATTGAACATATTGAAGATGTTCCGGTAGTTGTTTGAGTTTGTAACATACCCACCCATCCATCCAAGGCAAGGGAGAGTACATGATGGTAATCTCTGGGGATTTTCATATAAATTCATCCCATTCACTAGATTCACACCATTAAAAGAGATGTGTGAAGATGGGAGACAAGAAATTCTGCACAGCGGAACTTAAAGCATTACCCACACACAACATATGCATACAACATATCAAAATAGTCATCCAATTAAACATTGTAGAAGTAAATCACATAGACAATGAAACACTTATCTTTATGGTAGAATGGTCCCCAAACAACTAGCTATGTCGCTACAACGTTACACCCAACCGTAGGTCTCTACCCAGCCTACATTATTTCAGCACTCAGAGACCACCCCCGAGCTGGGCATGATTCTCACAAGGAAAAGGGGACATTCAATCTTACACACAGCCCATTAACCATTTCATCTCAGCCAAGCCATTCCAACTAGGTTTATCAGGCTACACTTGATCCCTAGATGCTTACTCTCAAGATCAAGCCAAAACAATGGATTACCCATTACCCATACCCTAAAACATTTACAACAGAGGTACTCACAACACAGGGACCACATTGGCTCTCCCAACTCGTGGTTCACCCAAATGAACTATGGAATTTCGAATTCAACCCCCAGGGAGAAAAACCAATTTCTCCCACTAGTTATGATCCTTTCCAATGGCCTAAACGACCTCCAGGATGACCCAAAAACACTTTGTTCTCTTCCCCACTGGTAATCAACACAAAAATTCCCCTTCCAAGCTAAAAGATGAAGGGGAACACAGAAAAACCAGGGAGGAAAATGCCCAGGCATCTAGAGCTGCGTGAGAGAGCAAGGCAATGGTGAATAATGGCTTAGAGAGCAATTTCGTGGCTCTTTTCTTGCCCAAGGAGACAAACACAATTTTCCATGAAGGGTGGCTTTCCCATACCTGAATTTGGATAGCCATACCTCTCCATTCCCAAGGCATTAACTACCTCAGCCAACTCTTGAATGATTGGGTACAAAAGTCAACATGGGTAGTTGAGGGTTTGATGGGTTCTCTCATTGACACTTGGCTTGAGCTTGATTGGCTCCAAGGGTTTGAATTTTTTCCCTCCCAATTCCTTGAAAAATCATGCCCCCATCTCTTTGTTGCATTGTATAGCTAGTTGTGGATATTTTATTAAATGCATATTTACATGATATATACAATTCCACTGTGCTCGGCTAGCACGTAAACCATATGCATCAATAAATCAATGGCGGGGCCTTGGGCTTGATCTCCTCACCATGATTTCATAACAATATTACATCATTTACAATTTTAATGCCATGGGGTCAAACTGGGGAAGTTACATACCCCTCCCCTTGGAATAACACCGTCCTCGTTGTTCCAATACTTCAGTACGTATACCCACTTTACACATGCCTCAAAAATTCACAAATGGTGGCAGGTTTGTTCTGCATTCCATCTCTTTACTTTGACCCTTTCAAGATCAAGTCCTTTGGCTTCCTAAAGCTTCTCCTGCTGGCTTTGATCTTCCATCTCTATAGGTGTGTATTGCTCCATAGCAATCCCTTTCCTTTATTACCCTTCCAACTGATCTACAGGTATGGAATTCCATGGCTATCATCTTTCCCGCTATCCTAGTAACTAATTGAGGAATATTTCCAGCCAAAAAAAATAGCTGTTGGTCTGCTTCCATGATCAAGGTGCACAACTGACTCTCACTTTTCTCACTAGCAATCACTTGGATAGTAATAGTTGTAACAATGGATTTCAATGTCTCACCTGTGAGACTCATCATGGCAATTCCTATTAGGACAAGCATAACACAGTGTTAAAATTAGTCACTTATTTTCCCAATTGACATGGAACGTCCATGCTTTACTCATGAGACTTCCACACATTTCATGCTTTCCCAATATACACATGAACTTATTCAGGTCATCCTTTCACTGGAAAACAACCATTTCAGCATTCACAGTTCATTTCAAGCAATTAAACACAATTTATTTTCATTTATGACATGCACTCAACAGTCTTTTGTTTCTGAGATGCATCATTCAAAAGGATAGAGAAGAGTAAGAGTTTCCCCCTCTTAGTCTTGTTCCAATCCGGAGCCACACCATCACTTTTGGTTCTATGCTCCTTAGCCTCTTTCACTTCAATGTGAATGCTTGGCGGGCCATTTCTTGGCTATCACATTTTAGTGTCTAAGGTCTGTCTAATGCTTTTCAACTAGGGAACCCTTCCTTGTTGTTGCTTATAGAACCTTTGACTGCTAGGACCCACACAGTTCCACTAGCACCATCTTTCATTACTGCTCATACTGAGCTCTTTAGGACAATCATATGTCCACATGCATCCTCCATATGCTTTCATAGTCCTTGCTTCCAGCAATACCTACACTCAAACATTGAATTAATTCACATGTTTAGTGTATTTTCATAGGGTTTATCTCTAGATTAGAGTTTGAGAAAATCATAATCAAATCATATACACATGTATATTCATAAGCAAGAAGTTGTAAGATAACCAAATACTTATCTGTATCGGATGTCTTCATTTTATTCCACAGGATCCTTCTTTTCTTTCCAAGCATTGGATTTCTCGTGGATACAATAATGAATGTTGGGACAGCATGTAGGCTACTCCACAACCATTCAAATAGGCAATGCAAGGCCAGTATGTCAACTGGTTTTTATCAATTAATTAGGGAATGTTTGGCCAGCACGCCGGCTGCTCCACAACATCAAGTTGTTGATGTTCCCACCAACTATTCTCTGATTTACCAAGAATTTTATAACGCCCAACCAGTTACTCTTTGGATTTACCAAGAATTTTATAGTGCCCAACCAGTTACTCTCTGGCTTTACCAAGCATTTATAGCTCGAACCAGTTACTCTCTGGATTTACCAAGCATTTATAGCTCTAACCAGTTACTCTCTAGGTTTACCAAGAACTTATAGTTCTTTCAGGGTCCTTGCTTCCAGCAATGGCCAAGGTTTCCAAGAAGGAAAGAATAGTGTATCAGCTTAGCTGTTAGAAGACTTATACCTAAAATATTCATTATTCCAAACAAGAAATAAATTGAAATGAATACTTATCTGTATTGTGCGTTTCCTCGCTACTCCACAGGTTTCATTCTCTGCTTTACCAGCCTTGGATCACCTGTAGGTTAGATGCTTGGCCAGCACACCTACTGCTCCACAACATCATCCGAATAGGAAATGCCAAGCCAGTACGTCAACTGGGTTTATCAGGCATCCCTAAAATCAGTATGCTAAGCCAGTACACCGACTGGGTTTATCAAGCATTTCAAAAATCAGTATGCTAAGCCAGTACACTGACTGGGTTTACCAAGCATTTCAAAAATGAGTATGCTAATCCAATACGCTAACTGGGTTTATCAAGCATGCAACAACCATTTCCAAGCTAGTTCTCTGACTAGGTTTGTCAGGAAATGACACCCTTCACCAATACCTCCACAACATGCAAATAACCAATGCCAAGCCAGTACACCGACTGGGTTTATCAGGCAATATGAACAACATAATATGATTACATGGCTCCTTCTCTTATGCAACCAGTGGTTCCCTCCAGGAACTCCATAGGTGACTCACTTGACTGCAGGATAGCATGGCCCCACAATACCCACTCACACTACTCAAGGATGATACCCCTTTTCTGCAACACAGCTCCCCGGGCCTATCCATCTCTTCTAGTGTCCTTTAGTGTGAGCGTAGAAAGGTTACCACTTCCCATACAGTCCTCTTGAGCACCTTTTCTCCACTTTGCCTCTTACATGCAACACCAAATTGCATATGTGTAAGCTGATAGCACAAGAATGATAAGTAGACTCATCAGTATTGCTGCTATAGAATTGTAACCATATTTCATAACATTCACTATCAAGTATTGAAACACCAGGAATGTGTCCATTCCCTTAGGGTGTAGTCAATATTGAAAACCCTAGCATCACCCATCACCCGAAAGGTATGCATCCCTTTTCGGTGTGAGCCATGTAGGCCTTAGTCCCACTCAAGCAGTCTGAAATAATAATGAAATAATAAAACATGCTCTGCATATTAAATCTAATAACCAGACATGTATATCCTCAGTTAGGGTTACCGAATACTCATTCATTTCACAGATGTATATTTTCTTCATTTGCGAAGAATGGGGGCTCCCTTATCTGAGTCAACAGTCCTTCGGTTTGCCACCCCCAATATTTTCAGGTTACATAACCCACACATGCCTTCTTGGCATAATTTCACTGTCTCACTCACATGGTTTACCAACATGCAGTTTGGTTCAGACATTATCATCATTTACAATGGCGTTTCACCCGAAACCCATTTCCGAATCATGGGATCCTTCCCATCTAGTTTGGCTTCTGCAGGACATCACACATGGTCTTCCTGCAATGTGTCATCCTGGCACACTTATCAAATAGCCAAACAGTCAACAACATTTAAAAATAATTTCAAATCTGATTGCTTCATAACCAATCAATGGCATTAATAATTAAATTCAACATGAATTTACAATTCTGTCTCCTATAGAAATTGATTTGCAACTATGCGACTATTCTCATAAACTTAAACCAGACAATTTTCAGATTTGTTTCATGCATAAATTACAACCATGAGAACCTTCTCATAACCTTTGGCTTCTGCACATGGTAGATCTTGGTCTTTACTATGGACTTATCCTCATTGCCATACGCAATACCTTTCTACCTGAAAACTAAAATTTCAATGAGCCAAACACGTTGTGAGTATGTATTCATATACTCTCTTCATTGCTACAACAGTCACTGAAGTGATCTCAGAATTAAAACGCTCAATAATTCAAACACTTTCAGCTATTAACATTTTAAATGCAATGAAATATATACATCTCTATATATGCATTAAAAATTGCAAGACACAGTCACACTATCCATGCAATTTAGATAAACAGTAAATACTCATTACTTCACATTTCCATGCAACTTTGTCCTTCCAACAGAGTGCTCTGGTAGCCTCTCACATGTCTACCTTTTTCATGCAGACTTTCTCCTGCATTCATAACAGCTCATGAAATGGTCTCAGGATTAACAATAGTCCACAAATTCATCTATTATCTAACTGCATTGAAACATATATATATCACGCCCATGCATTCAAACAATGCATTTCAACATGTGCACCTACACATGCATGCATATTTACAACATTTACCGAGTATTTCAATGCACATCTCTTCAATGCTATCTTGCAAGATTTCATGAATACTATGCATTCAAACATACTATGGCCTAACCATGATTACTACATACAACATGCACTACCATGACAGGTCCATAAGTAATCAGTTGCATTGGTTGTTAAACTCACAACCAATATTCACAAATGGCATGATATGAATTCATATGAATGCGTTGAGGTTTCTAGAAACTATAGGGTGTAAGGCTCCTTGCCTTCACCTACCCGCACCTCACCATACTTGGTGGGTTGGCATTCACATTCAGGCACTCAATGCAAACCAAATCACCTTAGTTTGAGCTTAGTTGAAGAGACTCACCAAATCCTCTTTCAACATTCATGCAATTAAGCATAGTTAACCCTTACTTGCATGGTTGTTATTTATATCGCTTGATGTTACCTGATCAGTTAGCCTCTTACCAAGGCTACTCAGTCCTTTTGCCAACATCATGATCATGGATTTTTTGCACCATCCTTTCTTCATGAGGTTGTATGCAACAATCATCATCCACATCCTTAGCCATGCTTCGGTTGTCTCTGGTCCTACAACCAATGCGAACACAACTAATTATTAGCAACCACCATCATTTGATCTTAAGTGGCTTATTGCATATGTAAATCCTCACTTTTTTACCAATATGCAATATCATATACATGTAAAAACATTTTCACATGCACTTGTGCAATATGCCATCTATCTATCCCTTTTGCATTTCCAGCATCCCCATGCCATAATTTTTAGTATATAGAAGATTCAGAAAATATCATATAATAGCAAGAGAGGAGTTAAAGAATTCTCCCTTTCCAATTCCTCATCATGACATGGAGTTCCTCCTCCACATCATAGCTGATCCTTTTCTTGGATTCCCTACTAAGCACACAAGGATTCATTAGCTATGATCTTCTCACGAATTAGCAATTCAGTATATACATACATGTATAACATTCATTATTGATATTTTCCAAATATGCAATTCTTATGCTATAAACAAAATAGTTTAAGGTGAGGAATTTCCCTTTCATCCTCCATAACGGGTATTACAACCCATTACTGTTACTGAGATTTCACAACCCCATTCTGCAATTCATGGAACACATTACAAACATAGAGAATGCCTTTCACACTTTCAACGACTGTCTCCGGGAGACAAAGGGGGTCAAGGGGGCTTGCCACCTTGTGGTTGCAGGGTGGGTTGAGGGCAGCACCCTCGTTTTTTTTTTTTTTTTTTTTGTAAATCCTTCCATTTCGCGCCATCTGGCACACAAGTTCCATGGCATTTTTCAACTTTTGGCACCTGAAAAATCTCCTTGGAAAATGGCTGAAATTCCTTGTTTTGGAGCAACTCAGTGAGTTCTTCCGACCTGTTTCGGGCCAACTCACCGAGTTCTTCCGGTCGAAGACTCTGTTTTTCCTTCTGATACGTTGCAGACCAACTTGCTGAGTCCTTCCACTGTTGTAGGGCGACTTGCCGAGTTCTTCCGAAATTTTCTCTTAGATGCTGAAAAATACTTAGAAAAACCTTCCGCTATTTCAGACCATCTTGCTGAGTTCTCCCACTGTTTTGGAGCAACTCGGCGAATTCTCTCGCTGTTTCGGAGCAACTCACCGAGTTCTCCCGTTGTTTCAGAGCAACTCGCCAAGTTCTTCTGAAATTTTTCTTTGACGCTAAAAACACTTAGAATTTTTTTCAGACCAACTCGCCGAGTCCTTCCACCGTTGCAGGGTGACTTGCCGAGTTCTTCCGATCGAACTCAGCTTTTCCTTCCGAAATTTTTCCATCTTTTTCGCCGAACTTAAAATTTATGGGTGATCTATTGCGAAGCAACTCACTGATCTCTTCTGCCATTGCGGACGAACTCGTTGAGTTCTTCCACCGTTTCAGACTAACTTGCCGATTTCCTTCGCCGTTGCAGACGAACTCGTCGAGATTCGCCGGCTCAGGTTTTGGCAAAAACCCATAGACACTTAGAAAAATTTTGAAAATTTGAAAATTTTTGAAAATTTTTTCTTAACTATTAGTGCTGAGCAGGAAGCATACTTACCTATGCAACTATGATAGGTAGCCCATAAAGGCCCAATGCTACAACCAGTAGCTCTGATACCATTTTTTAACGTACCCACCCATCCATCCAAGGCAAGGGAGAGTACATGATGGAAATCTCCGGGGCTTTTCATATAAATTCAGCCCATTCATTAGATTCACACCATTAAAAAAGATGTGTGTAGATGGGAGACAAGAAATTATGCACAGCGGAACTTAAAGCATTACCCACACACATAACATATGCATACAGCATATCAAAATAGTCATCCAATTAAACATTGCAGAAGTAAATCACATAGACTAAGAAACACTTATATTTATGGTAGAATGGTCCCCAAACAACTAGCTATGTCACTGCAACGTTCCACCCAACTGTAGGTCTCTACCCAGCCTATATTATTTCAGCACTCAGAGACCACCCCCGAGCTGGGTATAATTCTCACAAGGAAAAGGGGACATTCAAGCTCACACACAACCCATTAACCATTTCATCTCAGCCAAGTCAGTCCAACTGGGTTTATCAGGCTACACTTGAACCCTGGATGCTTACTTTCAAGCTCAAGCCAAAACAATGGATTACCCATTACCCATACCCTAAAACATTTACAACAAAGGTACTCACAACACAGGGACCACATTGGCTCTCCCAACTCGTGGTTCACCCAAATGAACTGTGGAATTTCGAATTCAACCCTCAGGGAGCAAAACCGATTTCTCCCACTAGTTATGATCCTTTCCGATGGCTTAAACGACCTCCAGGAAGACCCAAAAAACATTTTGTTCTCTTCCCCACTGGTAATCAACACAAAAAAACCCCTTCCCAGCTCAAAGATGAAGGGGAACACAGAAAAACCAGGGAGGAAAACTCCCAAGAACCTAGAGCTGCGTGAGAGAGCAAGGCAATGGTGAATAATGGCTTAGAGAGCAATTTCATGGCTCTTTTCTTGCCCAAGGAGACAATCTTGATTTTCCAGGAAGGGTGGCTTTCCCATACCTGAATTTGGACAGCCATACCTCTCCATTCCCAAGGCATTAACTACCTCAACCAACTCTTGAATGATTGGGTACAAAAGTCAACATGGGTATTTGAGGGTTTGATGGGTTCTCTCATTGACACTTGGCTTGAGCTTGATTGGCTCCAAGGGTTTGAATGTTTTCCCTCCCAATTCCTTGAAAAATCATGCCCCCATCTCTTTGTTGCATTGCATAGCTAGTTGTGGGTATTTTATTAAATGCATATTTACATGATATATACAATTCCACTGTGCCGGGCTAGCACGTAAACCATATGCATCAATAAATCAATGGCGGGGCCTTGGGATTGAGGTCCTCACCATGATTTCATAACAATATTACATCATTTACAATTTTAATGCCATGGGGTCAAATTGGGGACATTACAGAGTTACTGATGATGATTGAAGAAAACTTCCAATGATTTACAGATGTATCACTGTGATGTATTCGATGACTCCTTGCACCTGCAGATGTTGTTAGAATATCCTTCTTATTAAGGGGGAGTGTTGAAATATTGTAACTTCTAAGAATATTTTATTTGTACTTTATTATCTGGAGATGTTTATTCCTCCCTTGGGACATTATTATATATATATGGAGATGTTTATTCCTCCCTTGGGATGTTATAACTAGGGTTATTAGACTATCCTAGTGGGGTCGGCCCTTAGTTAAGTTGTTAGGGGTTATTAGACTCTCCTAGGAGAATTCAGCCCAGTTAGCAATAAAATTCAAGTGAAGTAAAGTATAAATAGAGGAGTGTGTTCCTCATTTAGAACACACACACTCAATTGTGAACTTGCATAGGATAGAGAGAGATCTGCGAAGGAGGAGAAGGTGTTCTTGTTTGGGGATCACATCTTTGTATTTGTTGGTCATCTATATTGAGGAATTTTTATTGGGTTTTCTACTCCATGAGGGCTTCCCAGGATAAATCTTTGTCTATCTTGTGATTGTGTTTCTTCCAGTGATCCTTATTATGCTCTTGTTGTGAATTTTATGCTAAACTTAATAGTTGCCACAATAGTGGCAGGAACTAGAGGAGAAATGGTGGAAGACGATTCGGTGGTATGGGGTGGAGGAGGACATCGTGGATGATGTACCCCTACTGGCTATACGATAGGGGGTATAGACCCAAAATGGATGGGGGTAATGTGGAGGGATGGTGAATGGGAGGGAGGTCCTGGATAAAGGGAAGAGGATGGATAGAAGGGAGGTTGTGGACGAAGGGGGGAACCTGGATGGAATGTGGGGCGTAGATGAATGGGGGAGGATGGATAGACGGGAGGGTGTGGATGAATGGGGGAGGATGTATATATGGGGGCATGGAAGAATGGCGGAGGATGGATGGAGGGGGGAGTATAGGCAGAGGGGGGAGTATGGAAAGAGAGGGGAGGTTGGATGGAAGGGAGGGGTTGGACAGAGGGAGGGGTATGGATGGAAGTGAGGGTTGCGACTCATGGGAGAGGGTGGTAACATGGGACTAAATGGGGGATGGGGAACTGTTCCACCCGCAACTGTTGGTGGCCCCTGCATACACATTTGTAATAACATATTTAAGTAAACAAAAATAAAATTAAACCATAGTAAGTCGGAACAATTCAAGTTTAAAACATGCCTTTAACTACACATTGTACCTGTGTGTATGGTGATCTACTGATCCTTGGCAGAGATGACTGATTATCGTAGTCTGGGCATACCCGTGGACACCAAAATTCATGCACGCTATGAACATATTAAACAAGTAATTATTTAGGCAATCAAAATATTCAAAAATATTGTACGAACTATCATCGTGTATGTCATAAATATAAAAACATAAATAATAGAAATGCCATAAGTAATAACAATATTGTGTGAGGTACTGAAAATATCTCTGTGTAAGGTGTCGCAATTTCAATTGCAGCTCACATTGCTGCGTTCAAGTTGGGAGATCCTACTTTCTCTCGTTATGGCGTCTCAACTGTAAATAATTATACATTGAAATAATATTTTAAGTCAAACAAAAATACTTTAAAACTACATTATGAATTATCAAGTGATGATTGAAAACACAATAAAAAAAGTGCTAACCTAATCCATATAGCAACCCTCGATTAGGCTAGGGAAAGTATGCCCACAATGGGGAAAAATATGTGGCATTGTCCCCATCTAATTAGAAGTCCCAACATGGATTCAACTAGTCATAGGTCTATCCTGACTTTGTCATGAAGGCCTTGCACCTGAGTCTCTTTGAGGCTCAACCTATCTCTCCACTGTAGTCGCTGGTACAAAGGCAGTGTGTCTAAGGAGTCCATGTGCAACACTCCTCATCGACCCCTCTATCTGATCAAGTTTGTTGGTTAACTAAGGTGGTTGGGGAGAGGGGTTGGGTTCATGCCTAGGAGCTAGTGGCCCTCTTAGTGGGTTCCTCCTGGAAGAAGGTCAATCTTGGGAAGAGCCACACCCAACACCCTGGAACTTAGTTATGTCAAAATAGTTGACACGTAAACCGAGCACAAACTCATCCCATAGTTGCCGAAGGAAGTACTGTGAAACCTCCCTATTATTGCAGGGAGGTTTATCATAAACCATGAACCACCTATGCATCCAATTGTCCCTCCATGGTTGGAAATGACACCAATCCATGCATACATGTGTCTTGCTAATGTCCGGTGGTTTCTTTGTGCTTATATCGGTGAACATACTATATAATTGGCCTTTGTAATATTCAAATATTTTATTTCCTCAAAATTCATGTGGAACAATACTCCCGCATCCTAGCTCTATATTCCATTATGTCAGTCAATTGGCGATGTGCATGGATGAGGGAGTCAATTGAGCTCTCAATTGAGGTGGCAAGGGACACTCAAGATGGTTCCCCTGTGTTTCTTAGTTCTCGAGTGTGAAATCTCATTTCATTAACATAATCGTTCTAGTCTTGGTCAAAATTTTGTTGGGGGTTTTGATTTTCTTGGACATTTTGATTTTGTTGAGGGTTTTCATTGGTACCAAGATTTGTGTTTTCTTGTGTTCCACCAGACTCCATGTTAACATTTTTTTTATTCATTGTATAGGTTTACACTCTGCGAATGAAAATTTCTCTATTATTTTACTAATTTGGGAATTATTAAAAATTTAATAAACAAACAAAAATCAATAAAATTACAAAAAAAATGAATAAAATGACAAAAAACATGGATCTTACCTATCCAATGCACTTGAGGATCACTTTGTGGATGGATTGAGAGATTTTTTGAGTGGAAATGGTGAAAATGGTGGTCTGTAGCTCCGCGCATGTGATGGGTGAGTGAGGCTCGACCGCAATGGAAGGAAATAGAATGCAAATGCCCTGGTTTTTTAATTATCTTACCAGGGGTGTGTGCGCTCTTTTGAGCATGTACGCATTAGAACAAACACGCCTCAGTTTGGCACTGAACCTAATGGAGCATGCACGCTTCCTTAGGTGTGTGCACGTGTTCATTTTTTCCCCGTTAGAGTGGCCCCATTGTAATGCTTTTGGGGAGCATCTTTGTGTGCCCTACTATAATGCCCATCCTCTCAAATAGTCACTGGGCCTTCCAATATCTCTCTTGTTGGAAATGATGAAATCCATTGAAGACGGATAGTGAAGGTATGATAGATTAAGTTATCAAATAATAATTTTGGGGCTATGTTCTAGAAGGACTAACAACATTTCCAATAGCTAACAAATCTTACTCAGGAAAAATTGCATCCCACAATTGCACCTTGGTGATATAGTAGGTTTTGGCCTCTAAGATACCCGTGTCAAGTGTAGATAAGTGGTTTGGTCTCAAATGATAAAGTGTCGTCTCCATAAAAAGTTGGGTTGGATCTTTGTGGGGAGCATAAACAACTATAACTAGGCTTTCATGTCCTTGGCACTACACCTTCTTATTCATGTTGTATTTTGACCTTTGCTGATAGAAGGATTACAACCTTTATGTTTAAAAATGTAGCATATTGGTGGAGATTATTTGGATGCCTAGCCGAATCAATCCTAAACTAACTAAAATGTTCTTTTGTGACCTCCCAGGGAGGATTTTAGTTGAATAAGAATTACAAAAATGTGATGTTGATTTTTTGGTGGTCTAAATTTGATTTAAGGAGTGCAAGAGAGGTATTTCAAAATTCCAAATCATTCTGATACATCCAAATCACTAATAGTACAATATGGAGAGAATAGTAGATTTGAAAGATTCTTTAGGTCTCTTGTTGTGTGCTTAAGTGGAAATCACACGTGTGTTTTGAAAGAAAAATATAATTGAGATTTGCAACAAAATAAAGAGTATAATAAAGTAAAGACACGTGGGCATTGATGGTCCTTTACTTCACCTAACTAACTCTAAGTATGAAATGAATGTTTGCAAATAAAAACTACTAGAACGCTCAATGAAATAAAGGTGCAAAGGGAGGTATTTCAAACCTTCCACCCTTTTCTGATTTTCCAAGATCACTAAGGGTGCAAAAAAAAGAGCATACTTGGGGAAATATGAGTCTTTAGGTCCCTTGTTAATTGTTTATGTGAATGAGTGAGCTAAACTATCTTTTCATAAGATCAAAGGAATAAGCGAGAAGCAATAATATATACAACTAGAGGTATTAAATCAAATTTCCTATACTAACAATTTCTATGAAATGCAATGCATAATAATTTAGCTCCTAGTGAGTACTAAGAGGTCCATTGTGTTAGAAAGACAGGACCATAGAGAAATAAAAATAAACAAGATGAAAATATAAATTACATAAAACACATTACAAGAGAGACACCAATATAACGTGGTACACCCAATATGGGCTATGTCCACACAGAAATTTTCCAGTCCTTATTTTCTTCCATCCAACAAATGAACGGATACAACCTGTAGTACATACAGTGCAAATTCCTCTTCACTCTCTCACAGACTCTCTTACATAATTAGAGATATTCACAATGCTACAATACTTTGCAAAGACGTATTACAATGTATTTCTTTTAAAGGGGAATTACCATGGGATACCCAAAACCATGGGCTCGTAATATGCTGGCCAACAAAAAACCCAAAACAATTATTTAGGGGGATTCGCCCCTAAACCCCCTTTCTTGGGAGTGTTTCCCCGGCCCGGACCCCCCCACACCCCCCGCTGAGGTGAACATACAGTCCACTTGCATATCATATAAAATTGGGGTATAAACACGGTTGAACAATAACATCTTTGAATCAAGAAGATTAGGCTCCACAACCAACACATTGAAAACCTCAAATTCATTTTTCCTAAATAGCATTCAAGAAATTACTTCTTTACTTCCTATCTTGAGATAAGTTATGTAATTACTAGAGAAAATAAAACATGTGAGTTGTTAATTTTTTGGTTCATTAAGCAATTGTTGAAACTACAAGTATTGATGATGAAAAATGTTAGTTTTTTAGAATTTACTTCAATATGATATAGGATATTAACTGAAAGAACAACATGTACAACATATCTACATCATATCAATCATGGACACAATAATGCAAGCACACAAGAGACACATAGTTTACTTGGGGAAAACCATAAAGGTGAAAAACCCCAATAACTTCCTCAGAGATAGATAGAGCAATGATACAACCCAAGCATAAGAGATAGACATCTCCTAGCAGCAGCTTCTCCTCCTCCACAAGTGTGCCACTCTCCAAAGAGTGTGTGTGAGAATAGAATTATGAAATAGAGTGCCTCCTGCACTCTATTTATACTTGACTTGACTTGACTTGCCTAATAACCTTTACTAAGTCGGCCTCAACTTAACCACATAACACAAAGCTGACTGGGCCAACACCCAATAGGGTGGTCTAATAACCCTTTGACCCACATGGCCAACCCCCAATAGGTTGGTCTAATAACCCTTTGACCCACATGACTTATACAGGGCCGACGTTAACAAGGTGGTGTAATAACCCATCAAGTATAAGTTACGACACTTACAATATAAATGACAACACTTCCGTATAGACAAATAATAACATCTCTATAGGAATACAAACACTTCCGTATAGAGGAATAATACTATCTATATAGGAGTACAATATACATATATGAAATACATTCCGATGTTACATATACATCAACACTCCCTCTTAACTAGGAAGGTATTTCTCAACATAGGTCTTCTAGCACAAGTCTTCTTCTCTGGATCATCGTCACTAGATAATCGTCATCGATTCATCGTCAGTGTCATTGCTACTGCTATCTCAATCAATCTCTGAATCTACTTGTCATAGGAAGTTCTACAAAGCCAGTCCTTTTTCATAATGGATGTAGGCCCACCACCTATAGGTCTTCATCATCACTGGCCATACTATGGAATCCTCAGGACTAATTACGTGCATCAACAAAACCTTGAAAAAGCATCCCAGGACTGATTACGAGCATACTGCTCAACCTATCGGATCTCCTAGGATCTTTTACATGTAACTGCACAACCTGTCCACAACCACGGAGTATCATCCTGATACTCATAATCATACCGATTATCGTCCACGAATCACAATCCAAATGCACACAATACAACACTTACACTCACTAGAATGGAAGGACTTTCCTCTGACCATCCGAGAAAGGCTCAGCACTCACATCAATGCACATGGGAGAACACATCTTCCACCATGTCGGAAAGGCTCTGCACTTACATCAACGCACATGGGAGAACACATCTACCACCATGTTGGAAAGGCTCTTCACTTACATCAACACACATGGGAGAACAAATATGCCACCATGTCGGAAAGGCTCTGCACTTATATCAACGTACATGGGAGAACACATCTACCACCATGTCGGAAAGGCACTGTGCATCTGTGTCTTCGGAACTCATCACACATAATCCAACTGATTATGTAATGTATCCACCTGATACATATGATCATCCTGATCATCATCATATCATCATCCTGATGCATATCATCTAAAGTATCATCCTGATACTCATCACTGCATCGTCCTGATGCATATCTGGAGCAACATCCTGAAGCTCATCATCCATGATCATCCTGATCATACAATGCATCCACCTGATGCATACATAGTATCTACCTGATACATATCATCATACATGATCTACCTGATCATACAATGTATCCACCTCATACATATAGAAATACATGATCCACCTAATCATACCTGATACATATCAAAATACATGATCTACCTGATCATACAATGTATCCACCTGATACATCTACAGATACATACCCATGATCCAACTGATCATATCCAGCATCCAACATGATGCGTACATACATATATATAAATGATCCAACTGATCATATCCAACATCCAACATGATGCATACATACATATACATATAAATGATCCAACTGATCATCTCCAGCATCCACCTGATGCATATACAGAGAAGTAACTAGAGCATCGTCTTGATGCTCATCATCCAACACTTACATCCACAGCCATGGGAAGGATCCTCCTCTCACCATGCTTGGAATGGCTCCTGCAAATGTGTCCATCACTTCTTCCTCGAAGTGTCATGAATCTGAAGAACACCAAGCCTCTCTCTGAAGTACTCGAACTTCACTTTGGCTAGTGGCTTCATCAGCACATCTGCAACCTGCTCATCTGTCGCAACATACAGGAGCTTCACTGCTCCTCTCTGCACCATATTCCTAATATAGTGATATTTGATCTCAATGTGTTTCAACCTATCGTGGAACACAGGATTCTCAGACAGCTTCACATAAATCTGGTTGTCACAAAAGATACTAGTAGCCTCCAGCGGGAGATCAAATAACTCAGACAGTAGCTTCCGAAGCCATACTACCTCACAACTAGCTGAACAAGCTGTAACATACTCTTCTTCAGTTGTACTCAGTGCTATGCAGGACTGCTTCCTGCTAAACCAAGAGATCACACCTGATCCCATACTGAAGCAGAACCCATAAATGCTCTTCCTATCTGTAGCACTGCTTGCCCAATCTGAATCAACATAACCCTGCAGGTTAAACTTTTGATTCGAATCATACTTGAGCCCATAATAAACTTTACCCTTCAGGTACCTCGGAATATGCTTTACAGCAACTAGGTGAAAACTCCTCGGATCCATCAGGAACTGGCTCAATATGTTCACCGCAAAGCAAATATCTGGTCTCGTGTTCGTTAGTTAAATCAAGGACCCAATCATCTGATGATGCATAGTGACATCAACCTACTTAGATGAAGCATCACACAGTAGCTTCAGGTTCGATGCCATAGGTGTGACCATGGCCTTGCAGTCCATCATCCTAAACCTCTTCAGGATCTCTACTGCATACTTCCCTTGTCCAAGGAAGATTCCATCTGTACTCTGCCACACCTCCATGCCTAGAAAGTAGTGCATCATCTCCAAGTTCTTCATCTCGAACTCGGAAGCAAGCTTCCATTGCATGTCCGTAATCAATCTATCCTCACTTGTAACAAACAGGTTATCTGCATACAAAAGTAGTATCACTGGATTGCCTTCTTCAACCTTGTAGTAAAGGTTGGAATCCGCTTTACTTTTGATAAAGCCCAAACTGGATAGAAAGTTGTCTATCTTACCATACCAAGTTGTGCACATATATGACTTCCCGTCATGTGTCTCAAAACCAAGTGGCTTCTCTACATACACTTCCTCTTCGACTACACCATTCAAGAAAGCTGTCTTGACATCCATCTAGTATATCTTCCATTTCATCACTGCAGCGAGGGTAAGTACTGATCTGATGGAAGTGTACCTGGCTACAGGAGCAAAAGTCTATTCCTCTTTCTGAGAGAAGCCATGAACTACAAACCTTGCTTTGTATTTTTCTATGCTACCATCTGTAGCATGCTTGATTTTATAGATCCACTTAGAATTAACAACAGACTTCCCTTCTGGTTTTGGGACTGCATCCCAACCATCATTCTTCATGATCGACTGGTACTCCTTGATCATGGCATTCTTCCTGAATCCTGGGAAATTCAATATTTTTAATATCTTCAATAGATTTGTTGTTGAACAAATGTTGTAGTCCTTCTTTTGTAGGTGATGGTATACAATCCTTCCTACAAAACAAGTTAAATTGCATGATTAGAAAACATCTCATAGTTTTCAAAATAAATTCTTATACATAAATAAATATGTCATACAGTCATCCAATTATCTTAGCCAATGCTTCAATACAACATTTATCCATATCCCATAACTTTCTAGATGCCTTCCAATCTCTACCAAAACATTGTTAGGAGTGTGCACAACTCCCAACATGTCAGCAAACAGGTTTCATTCTAGATAAGTAGCAATGGAATGTTGTACAGTGCCATAGGCCACTTACCCGGTATATTAGTAGTATATTGTTCATCAATGCAACTATTCTAATATGCACAACCTAATTCTAGGAACATCAGTATATACATTATTGAACAATATTATTTAAACAATCAAATATGTAAGAAATGATAATTCAAATACTTATCTTTGTTTGTTTGTTGGGTGGACTCCCTCTGAATCTTTGCAACTCCATTCTGATGTGGATTGTGAGAAGTGGTCGACTCCCTCTGAATATCTACATTCTTGCAGAAACTAATGGAGTGTGCTCCCTCTTGATCCTTGCTTCCTGGATTACCTGTCCTTGAACTTATATCCATTCTCGATCACTATGCATGCTTACAAGTATCATTATTGTGATATCCTCTAGATCTCATACATAATCATACATTTATTAGTATATTCTCAATACTATCAAAACACAATAATCTTAAGCATGTATAGTCATGATCATTTCAAACAGAAATAATAAGCATTCGTATTCAAGGACTCTTATGGTTAGTCATATCATAAATTAAGGTAAGAAACACAATATGCATAAACCCGTGATTACTCAAACCTATGAATAATCATTATCAATCATGCCATGTATACTTATATAAGAGATCCTATCACAAGGTAGGATTCTAACTTGATATAGGAAAAACATACCTGAATTAGTATGTTAGCTAGTTATGTCTAACATACCCACATGATGTCTTCTTGTTCTCTTCAATGAATTGTACTAGTAACCTACATATCTCATAAGTTAACCATTATAGAGCCAAGTTATACATACCTCGTAAATAGATCTTCTATGTGATCCATGGCAATGGATGAACCTTTGTCTTCATGTCACCATGGTCATATGTTCTTGAACTAGAACATGATTTGTGTTTCTTGATGTACCTTTCATGTTAGTGGACAACATCAACCTCATACATCACAATGCATTAGTACAATCATAAGTGTCAAAAACCCTAATCAATGAATATCTTCTATCATGCATTCATAATTTTATTAAGGTGATACAACAAGTCTAAAATTAACCAAGATTGTACTAACCGTAATAATATGAAGACAAACATATCATAAACTTAATTATGCACAGAATTCGAAACATACCTGTATGAGTCATACCTGTCGAGATGGCTTGTAATCTTCTTAGGTAAGGCCTCAACCTCATATCCCTCTAAAACAGGAACTTATTCATATATGCAGGTGACCAATCCATTCTCTTCTAGGATTAACCCAATCCACTTGATTTGCAGGAACTGGATCTGGAGCTGGATTAGGGTTTGTCAGAGAAACCCTAAAAATTCAAACTTTGAATTTCAAACTTTTGAAAGGATAGAAAGATGTGCCTTGATGAGCTGATCAAGACGGTATACTCAGAATTTGAAAACGACAAAGTTTCACCCCTTAATTTTGCCTTTGAAACTTCTGGATTCACTAGACATGACCCTGAAATAGGGTTTAATAAATCCCACCCTTCTACCCAATCAAAAGGTTCGATCCAAATCTCTAAGCTTCTATTTTTTTGAGGAGCTTCCAGCCGTGGTCACAGATTTCAAAAATTTCCATTTTTGTAGAAGCCCCAATTTTCCACTTTTATGATCAAAGTCCCAAAGTAGGGTTTGATCAAGCCCGACCATCTACCCAACCAAAAATTCTGATCTTGGTCTCTAAATTTCGATTTTGATGAGTAGCATTCATCCATGGTCTCCGATTACAAAAATTCCATCTACCTCTAAAACCTTAAATTCCCGAATCCATGAATGAAGGTGCTCAAAAATAATTTTGTTTTGACAGAAATATGTACCTGAATGATTATGGTGTAACTGTGAACTTTCCAATCCACAGGATCTGAAACTCCTACCTGTCGTAGCATGACCTGTCATATTTCCAACCCTAGGTCTTACCTCAATTGGATTCTCTGCAATAGCGTTATGCCATGTGTCGCAATGTGATTTGTTTATGGGATAAAACAGGAAAGAGAAATAGTACGGCATGCCACATGTCACTTGTTCATTTTCGGCCTCTGAAAAAGTTACCTGAGAAAGTAAATTCCATGCACTACCTGTCACTCTTTACGAAATTTCATTTGGAGCTTCCTATCCCATGTTATGACCTTTTTTCCTCGGTCACCTGTTTATGACTCAGATCTGGAAGAGGGAGAAACCCTAGATTGTACAGATCATAAAACAAAAAGTACAATGAATTAGAAGTTTTCCTTTGGACACAAGGTACATGGTGATCTGATATTCGACCTGTAGAAGTTTCAGATCTGAAAAAATTTCCAAAATGGATTTATAGCGAAAGTGCTACGATGACTAATTTTTTCTATATCAATCCCAAGCATCACAAGTGCAACAAGTTTCATACATGCCATACCATTCCTTCTTTCACACTAGCTCTGATACCATGTTATTTTTTTCATAATTTACTTCAATCTGATCTAGGATCTTAACTGAGAGAACAACATGTACAACATATCTACAGCATATCAATCATGGACACATGCTCGGATACCATGTTAGTTTTTCAGAATTTACTTCAATCTGATCTAGGATCTTAACTAAGAGAACAACATGTACAACATATCTACAACATATCAATCATGGACACAATAATGCAAGCACACAAGAGACACAAAGTTTACTTGGGGAAAACCATAAAGGTGAAAAACCCCAATAACTTCCTCAGAGATAGATAGAGCAATGATACAACCCAAGCATAAGAGATAGACATCTCCTAGCAGCATCTTCTCCTCCTCCACAAGTATGCCACTCTCCAAAGAGTGTGTGTGAGAATGGAATTATGAAATAGAGTGCCTCCCGCACTCTATTTATACTTGACTTGACTTGCTTAATAACCTTTACTAGGTCGTGTAATGTCCCCATTTTGACCCCCTTTGTATTAAATCGTAAATGATGTAAATATTGTAATTTAATCATGGTGAGGAGCTCAAGGCCAAGGACCCACCATTGATTTAGCGTTGATGTATCAGCAATTAAAGGAATAGATGCCTATGGTTCTTGTGCTAGATGGGCACAATGTAAATGAAGACATCATGTAAATACGAATTTTAATGAAAATACCCACAACTCGCTATGCAATGCAACAAAGAGATGGGGCATGATTCGACAAGGAATAGGGAGGGAAATTTTTCAAACCCTTGAACCAATGGTGTTAATCCATGTGTCAATGAGGAAACCCATAAACCACCAACTACCCATTTTGGGTTATGCACCCAATCATTTAATTCTTCCAGAAATTGGTTGAGGCAGTTAATGCCTTGGGAATGAAGAGGTATGGCAGCCAATTTCGTGTATGGGCAGGCTATCAACCTGGGAATTGGTATTTTGTCTCCTTGGGCAAGAAAACACCCACGAAATGGTGCCCAAATCCATTATGAACAGACAGTCTTTCATCTCTCATGCAGTTTGAGATAGTTGGGTCTTTCCGTACACGTTTTTCATTTATTTTTCTACATTTTTCCATGCCTGGGAGCTCGTTTTTGCAATATACAGCAGCTGGGAGAGAAGGTCCACGAGTTGGGATTGTGATGGAGGTCGTTTTTTCCCCAAAATGCCCATGGACATTTTTTTGAAAACGATTTCTTCTCTCCAGGGTTGTTCTCCAATTGCCATTTTCGTCTTTAAGTTTTCCCACATTTTTCTGGGCTGGTAGAAACCCCATCTTTGAAAATCTCACTATAAAAAAGTTTTGATCATGCCTAGCACTTAGACTTCTGCTGTTATGTGCATCCTTGTCTTTGTTTGAATCTGTGAGCAAGAGATTGGAGTGGTAGTGGACAGAATTGGCTTGATAAACCTAGTGGAGGGAGTAACCTCTCAAGAAGATCAAGAGGGCTTTGGTTACTTTTCTATGCACACCCTGAGAGCACTAGAAAGGAAGGTATGGCTTGAGGGACTATGTGGCAGTGAAGAGAATACTTCCTTGTGTTGGGTGTGTAGGCATTGTGAGTGCCAAGTTGAATAGATCTTGTAGAGGTATCCATAGCTTTGTGGTTGAGCTCAATAGCTTAGCAATTCTTCCTTTCCATATCCTAGCAGCCTGATAAACCCAATTATAGACTGGCTTGGCTTATCTTGGTGTATGCTTGGCTATGTGTGAGTCTGTTGTTCCCTGATTCCTTGTAGAGATCATGCCCATCTCGGGGGTGGCAGTGGAAGCTAATTTCGTGTATGGGCAGGCCATCAACCTGGGAATTGGTATTTTGTCTCCTTGGGAAAGAAAACACCCATGAAATGGTGCCCAAAGCCATTCTGAACAAACAGTCTTTCATCTCTCATGTAGTTTAAGCTAGCTGGGTCTTTCCCTACACGTTTTTCATTCATTTTTCTGCATTTTTCCATGCCTGGGAGCTCGTTTTTGCAATATACAGCAGCTGGGAGAGAAGGGCCACGAGTTGGGACTGTGATGGAGGTCATTTTTTCCCCAAAATGCCCATGGACATTTTTCTGAAAACGATTTCTGCTCTCCAGGGTTGTTCTCCAATTGCCATTTTCGTCTTTAAGTTTTCCCACGTTTTTCTGGGCTGGTCGAAACCCCATCTTTGGGCATCTCACTGTAAAAACGTTTTGATCATGCCTAGCACTTAAAATTCTGTTGTTATGTGCATCCTTGTCTTGGTTTGAATCTATGAGCAAGAGATTTGAGTGGTAGTGGATAGAGAGGGCTTGATAAACCTAGTGGGGGAGATAACCTCTCATGAAGATCAAGAGGGCTTTGGCTACTCTTCTATGCACACCCTGAGAGCACTAGATGGGGAAGGTATGGCTTGAGGGACTATACAGTAGTGAAAAGAATACTTCCCTGTGATAAGTGTGTAGGTATTGTGGGTACCAAGCTAGATAGATCTTGTAAGGTTACCCCTGGCTCTGTGCTTGAGCTCACTAGCTTAGCCACTCTTCCTTTCCATTTCCTAGCAGCCTAATAAACCCAATTGCAGTTTGGCTTGGCTCATTTTGGTGTATGCTTAGCTATGTGTGAGGATACTGTTCCCTAGTTCCTTATAGAAATCATGCCCAGCTCGTGGGTGGCAGTTGTATCAAGAGTTTGATAAGCACAACTGGCCTACGGTTGGGTGGAACGTTGCAGTTGCATAGCTAGTTGCTTGGGACTACCTTGTTATAAGATAAGTATTCTCTTGTGTTAACTTGCAATTATTTATTTGATAAATATCTTGAATGTATGATGAATGTGTAATTGATATTACTTCCGCTGTGTTTTTTCATATATTATACATCTCCATATGTTCATCCAATTATGTGAATGCTTAGTTAAAAGTTCATGGGGATAGATGCCCGGTTTTAGGACCACGTCCTCTCTATCATGCCGGTATGATAGGAAGGGACGTTACATTTTGGTATCAGAGCTGTTGGTTGCAGCATTGGACCTCTATGGGCCAAATCCAATCACATCCACATGGGAAGGTCCCTTCCTGATCACCACAGGTCTCAGCATTGGGCCTAAACATGATATGTTGGATAGATTACGGAGGTAAGATCACCTCTTTTTGAGCAGCAGTCATCACTGAAAGAAGGGAAGATTTCAAAAATTTTCTTAAGAGTTTTTGGAAATTTTTGTTTAAGTCTGTTTCGGGAAGAGTTTGGGAAATCGTTCCGAAATTTGCGGAAGAGTTCCTCGAACTGCCCCGAAAATGCGGAAGGAATTCTCTTCCGAAATTGCGGAAGGAATTCTCTTCCGAAACTGTAGAAGGATTCCGCGAGTTGTTCCACAACGCGGAAGAATTCGGCAAACTGCTCCGAAATAGCGGAAAATTTTTCTATGTGTTCAGTGTCGAAAGGAAATTTGCGGAAGGAATTCTCTTCCAAAATTGCGGAAGGAATTCTCTTTCGAAATTGCGGAAGGATTCTGCGAATTGTTCCGCAACGCGGAAGAGTTTGGCGAGTTGTTCCGAAATTGCGGAAGAGTTCCACGAATCGTTCCGCAACTGCGAAAGACTTCAGCGAATCGTTCTGCAATTGCGAAAGCCGCCCCGCAATTGCGGAAGGCTTCAGCAAACCGCCCTGCAATTGCGGAAGGCTTCAGCAAACCGCCCCGTAATAGCGGAAGGCTTCAACAAACCACCCCGAAACTGCGGAAGCATTCACCGAAATGCTCCGCAATTGCAGAAGCATTCAGAAAATTGCTCCGCAACTGCGGGAGCATTCGGCGAATTGCTCCGCAATTGCGGAAGCATTCGGAAAATTGCTCCGCAACTGCAGGAGCATTCGACGAATTGCTCCACAATTGCAGAAGCATTCGGCAAATTGCTCCGCAATTACGGAAGCATTCAGAGAATTGCACCGCAACTGTGCGAGCATTCGACGAATTTCTCCGCAGCTACGGGAGCATTCGGCGAATCGCCCCGCAATTGCGGAAGCGTTCAGTGAACCGCCCCGCAGCTGCAGAGAGATTTGTAAAAAAAAAAAAAAATGAGGGCGTTGCCCTCGACCCGCCCTGCAGTGGCAGAAGCCACAAGGGGGCAAGCCCCCTTGACCCCCTTTTTCCCCCTCATATGTCGTTGATTGTGAGAAAATTAGAGGATTCGACAAATTGGCAACATAATATTTTCCCATGTGCATGAAGTAATTTATGAATTCATGAGAATATAATGCAGCTAACAATTGTGTTGATGAACACATTTTACAGAATCACAGCTACATCAGGGAAGCACTCTAGATAGTACAGTTGGAAAGTTTTGAATCTTGGTTGGGCCAAGAAAATCAACATCATGGATGATGCACAGGATCCCTATGAGCCTGAAACAGATACCATGGGGGAGAACATACATGTTGAAAATGCTGAAACAGAATCTAATGGGAGAAGAAATCAAGAGACTCCTCCAAGTATTGCAGCCACCATGAGAAGCCTAAGGGCGGAATTGCAAAGTTGCAAAGAAGATAATGAAAGGATGATTAAAGCTCAGGAAGAACAAAATCAATTGAATTCAGCCATGCTACAGAGTTTGACAGACATCCAAAGGCAAATAAGCTCTGGGCATCATACATCAAATCCAGAAAGGGGTGGGAGTAGCTCTAGAAAGAATTCCCGTAAGAGGGCCAGTAGCCCAAGAAGAGTTTCTACAGACAGAACATATACTCCAGAAATATCTTCTAATGAATCATCTGACTCTGAAGAATCCATTGAGGGTTCAAGCTCTTCATCTCGCAGGAGTAAGAAGAAGAAGCACTACAAGAACAATTCACATGGGGAATTTAAGAAGGCAAAACCTCCTACATTTGATGGAGAGATAAAGTCTGGTCAAGAAGCTGAAGCTTGGCTTCTTGGGATGAGAAAGTATTTCCAAGTCCAAGACTACTCGAGAGATATGAAGGCAAGGGTAGCCATCTTCAACTTGAATGGAAGAGCATCTATATGGTGGGAACACATCAGGCAAGTGAAGAAGATCAATGAAAGGAAGATTGTGTGGAAGCAGTTCAAGAAATACTTCAAACTGAAGTCCCTCTCCGATAGGTACTATGATGATAAGATCAAAGAGTTCCATGAGATAAGATTGGGACAATTGAGCATGAAATAATATGCAAACAAATTCTTGGAGCTGCTAAGGTATGTCAGGTATATTCGAGATGATAAGGTGAAAATTCAGCATTTCCTAAGTGGACTGCCCCAGTCATATAAAGACAGAATTGAGTTTGATGAACCTCAAACTCTAGAGGAGGCCATAAGAAAGGCCAAGTATTGCTTTGATCAAAACAGAAGCAAACTAGAATTCCATAAGGCATGGAAGGATAGGAAAAATGAAAAGTTTGATAAAAGCAAAAAGGGGTTCAAGCCTCCTCAATTCCGGAATCAACAAAGGAAACCATCATAGGTTGTGACTAAGCCAACTAGGATGATGGGAGACAAGCCAAGAGATCCAAAGGAACCAAGAGAACCACTTCAATGTTGGGGTTGTGGGGGAGACCACATGCTTAGGAACTGTCCACATCGGAATGGGAATCCAAATCAAGTTCACAACATCCAGGGAGCTGGAACTATGTGTCAAGTGGCGAGGACAATCCCTAGAATCTATGCAGCACTAGACGACCGCCAAGCAGATCATCAGTCAACTGTGGTTGAAATTGAATGTAAGATTGCTAAGCAATCTATTTCTATTTTGATTGATCCGGGATCTACTCACAGTTATGTCACTCCTAGAATTGTTGAGATTTGTGCTTTCAAGAAATTAAAGCATAGTAAATCATGGTTAGTTCAACTAGCCACTGGAACCAAGAGAAAAGTTAGTGAAATAGTAGAGAAATGTCCACTAGAGATGGATGGGCTATTCACTCATGCAGATCTGAATATTTTTCCACTGGGTTCCTATGATATTCTCATTGGAATGGATTGGTTAGAAGCACACAGGGTTAAACTTGACTGCTACAACAAGACATTTGAATGCATTGACGAAGAAGGAAAACCGAGGGTTGTAAAAGGCATACCAAAGGTGACTTCTGTTAGACAGGTTTCAGCCATGCAGCTGAAGAAGTTTTGTAGGAAGGGATGTCAATTGTATGCAGCTCACGTTTTAGAGGCAGCAGAGCATGAAACTCTTAAATTGGAGGACTATCATGTATTGCAAGAATTCAGGGATGTTTTTCCTGATGAGATTCCAGGACTCCCTCCAAAGAGAGACATTGACTTTACAATTGAACTTGTGCCAGGAGCGGCACCAGTGTCTAAGACACCCTATAGGATGAGTACACCGGAATTGATAGAATTGAAAATGCAATTACAAGAGTTGCTAGAAAAGAAATATATTAGGCAAAGTGTGTCCCTATGGGGAGCACCTGTTCTATTTGTGAAAAAGAAAGATGGAACACTCAGGTTATGTATTGACTACAGGAAGTTGAACAAAGTCACTGCGAAGAAAAAATACCCATTGCCCTGAATTGATGACCTTTTTGACCAAATGAGAGGAGCAAAGGTATTTTCAAAGATTGACTTGAGGTCTGGTTACCATCATGTAAGAATCAAGAAGAAGATATTCATAAGACAGCCTTTAGAACAAGGTATGGACACTATGAGTTTGTAGTGGTACCATTCGGTCTCACAAATGAACCAGCTACATTCAGGTGTCTCATGAATAATTTTTTTAGCAAGTATTTGGACAAGTTTGTTCTTGTATTCCTAGACGACATTCTCATCTATTCTAAGAATGAAGAAGAGCATGAAGAACATTTGAGAATGACAATGCAATTACTAAGGGAGCATAAGCTGTATGCAAAGTTGAGCAAATGTGACTTTTATAAAGATAGAATTCATTATTTGGGTCACATCATCTCCGACGAAGGAATATTTGTAGATCCTGAGAAGATTGAAACCATTATGAATTGGCCAACTCCAAGGAATGTGACCGATGTGAGATCGTTTATGGGCCTTGTTGGTTACTACAGGAGGTTTATCGAAGGATTCTCCAGGGTTGCAAACCCGATCACTTCTTTGCAAAAGAAGGGGATAAAGTTTGAATGGTCACCAAGATGTGAGGAAAGTTTTCAACGGTTGAAGAATCTTCTTACAAGTGCACCAATCTTGAAAATTGCAGACCCAGAAAAAGACTTTGTGGTGTGTACCGATGCATGCAATCAAGGACTTGGAGGAGTTATTATGCAAGACAACCATGTGATATGCTATGAGTCAAGAAAGTTGAAGGAGCATGAGAAGAACTATGCTACTCATGATATAGAACTTGCAGCCATAGTACATGCTTTAAAGATGTGGAGGCATTACTTAATGGGGAGAAAATTTGAGTTAAGGACAGACCATTGTGGTCTAAAATACTTATTTGATCAGCCAACTTTAAATGCTAGGCAAGCTAGATGGTTGGCATTTTTGTGTGAATTTGATTTTGAGATCAAACACATAAAAGGGAAAGAAAACAAGGTGGCTGATGCCCTTAGCAGGAAGGTACATGAAATGTATGTGGCAGCACTTAGTACTTGCCAACCAGATTTGAAGCAGCAGATTGTTAACCATATGGTTGAGGATGAAGTGTATGAGCAGATAAAGGGCAAATTGCAGCAGCAAAACCTTGAAAAGAAATATGAGGGCCATCATTTGGAAGAAGGCGGACTTCTTACTTATAAGAATAGAGTCTATGTTCCAAATGCGGTAGATTTAAGGAGAATGGTTATGGATGAAATCCATAAAGCTCCATACTCTAGTCACCCAGGATATCAGAAAACAATTGCTACAGCAAGAAAATATTATTTCTGGCCAGGCATGAAGAAGGACATCGCTGAATACATTTCTAAGTGCATGGAATGTCATCAGGTGAAGAGTGAACACCAACATCCAGCAGGTTTATTGCTTCCAATGCCAATTCCAGAATGGAAATGGGAAGTAATTTCCATGGACTTTATTATAGGATTGCCAAGAATTGTGAGACAACATGATTACATCATGGTTGTGGTGGACAAGTTAACAAAGGCAGCACATCTTATATCGGTTAAGTCCACACATAAAGCCGATGCCATTGCAAATATTTTCATGAAGGAAATTTTCAGATTACATGGGTTTCCTAAGGCAATAATTTCGGATAGGGATACCAAGTTCACTTCCAATTTTTGGAAAGGTCTCTTTGCAGAATTGGGTACACAGCTAAGCTTTAGTACCGCATACCATCCTCAAACAGATGGATAAACAGAAAGAGTAAATCGGGTGCTTGAAGACATGCTCTGCATATATGTAATGGACAAACCATCCAAGTGGGAGGATTATCTACACTTGGTAAAATTTTCATATAACAATGGGAAACAAGCATCGTTGGTAATGAGTCCTTATGGGGATTTGTATGGCAGAAGGTGTAGGACACCAGTGACTTGGGACAATCTAGTGAACAGAATTGTACTTGGTCCAAAATTGCTTAAGGAAATGGAATAAGAAGTTGCCAAGATCAGACAAAATTTAAAAGTAGCCCAGGATAGACAGAAAAGCTATGCGGATAAGCATAGGATCCATAGGGAATTCAGTGTTGGGGATCATGTGTATCTTAGAGTGAGATCAAGGAAGAGTTCCTTGAAGATTGGGAGTTGTGCCAAGCTATCACCTAGATATTGTGGGCCATTTGAAGTGCTTGAAAGAATAGGGCCAATTGCATATAGACTTGCATTTCCTGCTAGCACTAAAGCTCATAATGTTTTTCATGTCTCTTTGCTTAAGAAATATGTACATGATCCTAACCATGTGATTAATTGGGATGTGATCCAGGTGGAACCTGAGGGAGAATTCCAAACCGATCCATTGTGCATCCTAGACAAGAAGGTAACATTGCTCCGGAACCGAGCCATCGGACAGGTAAAGGTGCAATGGAAGCACTACGGTCCCGATGAGGCTACATGGGAGCTGGAGGATGCCATGAGGGTGGCATATCCATTTTTGTTCAATTTTGATGAGCACTGAGGACAGTGCTAATGTAAGGGGAGGGGAATGTAATGTCCCCATTTTGACCCCCTTTGTATTAAATCGTAAATGATGTAAATATTGTAATTTAATCATGGTGAGGATCTCAAGGCCAAGGCCCCACTATTGATTTAGCGTTGATGTATCGGTAATTAAAGGAATAGATGCCTATGGTTCTTGTGCTAGATGGGCACAATGTAAATGAAGACATCATGTAAATACGAATTTTAATGAAAATACCCACAACTAGCTATGCAATGCTACAAAGAGATGGGGCATGATTCTACAACGAATAGGGAGGGAAATTATTCAAATCCTTGAGCCAATGGTGTTAATCCATGTGTCAATGAGGAAACCCATAAACCACCAACTACCCATTTTGGGTTATGCACCCAATCATTTAATTCTTCCAGAAATTGGTTGAGGCAGTTAATGCCTTGGGAATGAAGAGGTATGGCAGCCAATTTCATGTATGGGTAGGCCATCAACCTGGGAATTGGTATTTTGTCTCCTTGGGAAAGAAAAAACCCATGAAATGGTGCCCAAAGCCATTCTGAACAGACAGTCTTTCATCTCTCACGCAGTTTGAGCTAGCTGGGTCTTTCCCTACACGTTTTTCATTCATTTTTCTGCATTTTTCCATGCCTGGGAGCTCGTTTTTGCAATATACAGTAGCTGGGAGAGAAGGGCCACGAGTTGGGACTGTGATGGAGGTCGTTTTTGCCCCAAAATGCCCATGGACATTTTTCTGAAAACGATTTCTTCTCTCCAGGGTTGTTCTCCAATTGCCATTTTCGTCTTTATTTTTCCCATGTTTTTCTGGGCTGGTAGAAACCCCATCTTTGGGCATCTCACTGTAAAAACGTTTTGATCATGCCTAGCACTTATACTTTTGTTGTTATGTGCATCCTTGTCTTGGTTTGAATCTATGAGCAAGAGCTTGGAGTGGTTGTGGATAGAGATGGCTTGATAAACCTAGTGGGGGAAATAACCTCTCAAGAAGATCAAGAGGGCTTTGGCTACTCTTCTATGCACACCCTCAGAGCACTAGATGGGGAAGGTATGGCTTGAGGGACTGTACAACAGTGAAAAGAATACTTCCTTGTGTTGGGTGTGTAGGTATTTTAGGTACCAAGCTAGATTGATCTTGTAAGGTTACCCCTAGCTCTGTGTTTGAGCTCACTAGCTTAGCCACTCTTCCTTTCCATTTCCTAGCAACCTGATAAACCCAATTGCAGTTTGGGTTTGATCATTTTGGTGTATGCTTGGCTATGTGTGAGTCTACTATTCCCTGGTTCCTTATAGAAATCATGCCCAGCTCGGGGGTGGCAATTGTATCAAGAGGTTGATAAGCACAACTGGCCTACGGTTGGGTGGAACGTTGCAGTTGCATAGCTAGTTGCTTGGGACTACCTTGTTATAAGATAAGTATTCTCTTGTGTTAACTTGCAATTATTTATTTGATAAATATCTTGAATGTATGATGAATGTGTAATTGATATTACTTCCGCTGTGTTTTTCATATATTATACATCTCCATATGTTCATCCAATTATGTGAATGCTTAGTTAAAAGTTCATGGGGCTAGATGCCCGGTTTTAGCACCACGTCCTCTCTATCACGCTGGTATGATAGGAGCGGACGTTACAGGTCGGCCTCAACTTAACCACATAACACAAAGCTGACTGGTCCGACACCCAATAGGGTGGTCTAATAACCCTTTGACCCACATGGCCGACCCCCAATAGGGTTGTCTAATAACCCTTCGACCCACATGACTTATACAGGTCCAACCCAAACAAGGTGGTCTAATTACCCATCAAGTATAAGTTACGACACTTACAATATAAATGACGACACTTCCGTATAGAGGAATAATAACATCTCTATAGGAATACAAACACTTTTGTATAGAGGAATAATACCATCTCTATAGGATTACAATATACATATATGAAATACATTCCGAAGTTACATATATATCAACAAAAAACTGTGGTAAAAAGAAAAAAATGGAAAAAATACATTGGTAATGGACCCAAAGAAAATCTCATATAGTGGGTGCAGTGTTACAAAAGTCACGCAGATTTAGTTCGTGATTACCACGTGATTACAAAGTGGTAAGACTATATTAGTATCACGACTATCAAAGATAAATCCAGTGAGGAACCTCCAACAATTAAATGATGAAAATGCATGATATAGCAGAACACATAAAATATTTATTGATCACAGGCCACATCGATAGGGAAACCTCCTTTGAGAAAGATCAATACAAATAACTTGTGGATGCCTTCACTGGCCAAAACATGTATTTATATACTAATTTTGAGCTAAATAACTATTACTCCCATGAATTTGGGATAATACAATATACTCATGGGATGACTTACAAAGCATATGCATCCAACCACAATATACTAACAATGTGGGATAATACAATATACTCACTGGACGAATTACAAAACATATGCGTCCAACAACAATATGCTAACAAAGTCAAGAGAAGGGTTGACACAGGTTCATAACATTCCCTCGCTCTTAGAAAAAGTTTTCTCCTCAAAGCTTTAGATGTGGAAATTGTTGTTGAATCTAAAGGAGTGGTTCCCATGTAACATCCTTTGGTTGCATTCCATGCCATTGATTTAATACCTCTGTGATAGATCGAGAGCAATACTTATGAGTGTGCCTATTGAGGATGTCCTCTGACTCCAAAAGGATGGATCCTTCATTATCCAGTTCTGGTAAAATAGTATGTCCTCTAATGTTGGTGCCCAGAAATTTATTTAGACAAGAGACATGAAATACTAGTTGAATGCGAGAAGAAGGAGGAAGTTCCAATTTATAAGAAACATACTTAATCTTTTGAAGAACCTTATATGGCCCATAGAACTTTGGAGTGAGCTTATGATTCCCTTTGATTTTCAGGGAGGATTTCTTGTAAGGCTTAAGATGAAGAAAAACCATGTCACCTGCTTGAAAAGTGCGCTCAGAATGGTGTTGATCGACTTGTTGTTTCATTCGATTTCTTTCCATGTGAATATTGTCCTGCAAAATGCGAAGAATCTTATCGCGGTTTCGAAGAACCATGTCAACTTCCTGAACTGGTGAACTGCTGGGGGTGTATGGAAGAAGCACTGGTGGTGACTGACCATATACCACTTCATATGGAGTCATTTTAGATGCAGTGTGGTAGGATGTATTGTACCACCATTCAATGAGAGGGAGCCACTTTTCCCACTGATGTTGTTGTTCGGAGGTGAAGCAACGAAGATAAGTTTCCAAACATTTATTGATAATTTCAGTCTGAACATCTCTCTGTGGGTGATACCCTAAACTCATCTTCATTTTGGTGCCAGTGTGGTGAAATAGTTCCATCCAAAAATGACTGGTGAAAGTTGCATCGCGATCTGAGACAATGGAAGAAAGGGATTCCATGAAGATGAAAGATCTAGTCCAAGAAAATTTGTGCGCTTGAGGAGGCGGTATAGGGATGGCTGAGGGCACAAAAATGACTATATTTTGGAGAGGCAATAAACCACAACCAAAATCACTGTCTTCCCTCCAGAATTAGGGAGCCCTTCAATCAAATCCATAGAAATATATGTCCAAATCCATGAATGGATGGGAAAGGGTTCGAGCAATCCCGAAATGAGTGTCGTTTCACCCTTGTTGTATTGACAGGTATCACATTCAGCCACCATCTATTGAATTGTCCTTTTCATTCCCTTCCAAAAGAAGTTACATCTTTCCTGCTCATACATTTTGAGGAACCCATAGTGCCCTTCTGATGGAGAATCATGGAGTTCATAGAATACAACATGTTGAATATATGTTCTATGGGAAAGCACCAGACGACCCTTGTATCTAAAGGAAGCACCATCCCAAGTGTAATGTGGTACAACAGGAGATTTTTTGGCCAACAGTTGGATGATTTGAGATAATGAGAAGTCATTGACATAGCCCTGTTTAACAGATTGCAACCAATTTGGAACAGACATAGAAATAGATGAAAGAGAAACTTGGTCATCAAATGTGCGAGAAAGACCATCCACCACAAGATTGTCCTTACCCTTATTGTAAGTGATCTCATAGTCATAATCCATGAGTTTCCTAACCCATTTCTGTTGTGCTGGGGAGGAAACTCGTTGTTCCAGGAAATATTTCAGACTCTGGTGATTAGTCTTGATGTACAAATGATTCCCTAATAGGTATGTTTGCCACTTCTATACTGCATGCAAAATAACCATCATTTCCTTCTCATATGTAGTGACGGCTAAATTCTTACCGTAAAGATATTTGTTGGTCAATTTAATGGGATGTTCATCTTGAATGAGAACAACACAAAGTCCATTATCGCAATCATCACTCTCAATAGTGAAGGGATTGGAAAAATCAGGCATAGCTAGAACAAGTGTAGTACCTATAGATTGTTTAAGTTTGTCAAATGAACACTCATTAGCATGTGTCCATGTAAAATTATATTTTTTCAATATAATGGTTAATGGAGCTGCAATCTTCCCATAATCCTGGAAAAACTTGCAGTAGTAGTGAGTCAATCCCAAAAAATCCATGAAGGCTCTAGAGTGTCTGAGGATGCGACCAATTTTTCATGGCATCTATTTTGGCAAGAACCACGCAAACCCCTTGTGCTGAAATAATATGCCTGAGATACTCTACTTCCTTCTATCCAAAAACACATTTAGACTGTTTCCAATGGGGATGATGATCACAGAAATGTTGCAGTACAAGATCCATATGTTGGAGATGCTCAACCCATGTTTTACTATAGATGAGGATATCATCAAAGAATACCATAATGAATTTCCACAAGTAGGGTCGGAATATGTTATTCATGAATGCCTGGAATGTGGAAGGAGAATTAGTGAGGCCAAAGGGAATGACCAAAAAATCATAGTGGACATCATGTGTGTGGAAAGCTGTTTTAGGGATATCATCCTCATGAACCCGAATTTGATGATACCCAGAACGAAGATCCAACTTGAAGAAAAAATGAGCACCATGAAGCTCATCAAGAAGCTCATTAACAAAAGGAATTGGAAACTTAACCTTGATTGTGAGGTGATTAAGTGCTCATAAGTCAATGCAGAGGTGTCATGAACCATATTTTTTTTGAACAAGAAGAACTGGTGAAGAAAATGAACTAGTACTAGGGAGAATACTACCTTGCTTCAGTAAGTCCCAAACGAGCATCTCAATCTCTGTTTTTTGGTGAAATGGGTAGCGATATGGCCTAATGTTGGGAGGAACACTTCCAGGAAGGAGATGAATACGATGGTCCTCTGGTCTTGAAGGTGTAAATCCAACTGGTTCGGCAAAGACACCTGCATATCAATCCAAATTTTGTTGTAGGTCCAAAGGAGTAGTGGAGACCGCTGATGGGTTCATCTGAATGTAATGGAGTTGAGTGATGACACCATGTGAACTCTTATTAAGGAGATTTTCTATGTGATGTGAACTAATGATGCAGAGAGACCTTGGTTCTAATCCCGTCAATGTGTTTTTTTTTCCATTGACTGAAAACTGCATCAAAAGTTCAGAAAAATCCCATAAGATGGGGCCAAGTGTGAGTAACCATTGAGTGCCCAAAAAAACATCACATCTTCCTAAGGCCAAGGAAAACATGTTGAGCACAAGTTATAATATCCCACAGAGATACGCACATTGCGACATTTCCCATTGCAAGGTAAGGATCCCCATTGGAAATCATGACTTCAAATTTGGAGACAGGATAAACAAAACAATAAGCCTGCTTGGCGATCCGAGGGTCAATGAAGTTATGAGTGCTAACAGAATCAATGAGTATTGTAAGAGGGAGCTTCTTGAAGTAACCCCTGACCTGCATTGTTTTTGGGGTGGTGATTCTGACTAAAGAATGGAGAGATATCTCTGGGTGGTCATCCTGAGACGGAGGCTCAATAGGAAGCTATTGAATGTTGACCTGATAATCTATTGTATCTGGAGCTTATTCACCAATTTTAGAGGCAGGCGGAGAATCCATATCCAAGATATAGAGCTTCTGGTTGACACATCTATGTCCGCGAGTGAATTTATCATCAAAATTATAACAAAGACCTTTTTCTCTACGTGCCCGCATATTTTCTTTAGACAAATGCTTGATAGGAGTTGGTCTAGGAGCTGGCGTGATGGGAGGTGGTTGGGAAACCATATTTTTGAATGGAAGAAAAGTGGATTTGGAGTGTTGTTGGGTTGAGATATTGTCCTCTACCAACTTACCCAACCCTAGGTCTTCCATCATTGTGTTGGGATATAACATGTTAACCTCAAATCGGATTGCATCCTTTAGGCCTCTGATAAAACAAATCCTATAGAATTCATTAGGTAGTCCTTTTGTGTGATTGGCTAGTTTTTCAAATTCTGTATGATACTCTCTCACAGTTCCAGTTTGGAAAAGTTTAGTGAGTTCTCCTATGAAGTCATCAAAAGCACTGGGACCAAATCGTTGCAAAAGAAGTTGGAAAAAATCTGTCCATTTTGGCTCTTCATGAGCCTTGATGTACCAACGGGACCATTGAAGGGCTTCATGTTCCATGTGAAAGGATGCAAGTGGAACTTTCTTGACATCAAAAGTATTATGAAGACTAAAATTTTGTTCTTTCCGATATATCCATCCAGTCGGATCATTATTATTTAAGCGAGGAAAATCAAGCTTCGACCCATGAAAATTGTTGGAAGAAGAGAACCCATGAGTGTCTGCAGAACACTCTGGTTATCTTTTATTGGTTAAATGCTGAAGATGGAGGCCATAAATTTTTCATCCAAATCTTGGAGTTTGGTTTTGAGGGCTGAAAATTGTCCCTCCATGTTTTTTTCTCCTACGTGGGTGACAACCATAACCATGAGTTTTTTTTTATTGGGTAGAAAAAAAAAATTTCTTTAGAAAAGGATAATTTGGATTTGGGAAAAACTCTGATGGGTAATTGGAGTTTGACTAGGTTTTGGACACTTTCTAATGGACATGGAAGCATAAAATGGGGATTTCAGAAGTGGAGTGAAAGAATGGGAAAATTTGTCAAAGAGGGACAAAGAAGCAGAAACAGGAAATAAACACTTTGTAAAAATTTGAAGGCGATTGGGTGAAAATAAAAGAAGTTATGGAAAACCCTAAAAATAGACAAATGTGGAATTCCTGGATTAAGGAAGTGGAATTTGGGATAGGGTCCTCGAGAATGAAATATGCAGAATGGGATTGTAGGGGTGTCAGTGAATTTTTAAGGGATACAGAGTTAAAGAAAAGAAGATATGGTGAAAAAAAAAATCGAAATGGATCTAAAATGGATCGGAATTGATCTGCAACGGCTCTGGACAGATGTAATCTGCTTTTTATCAGCTGGAAATAGATATGGACCCCAGGTATGCTCGAATTCCTAACGGCTCAGTGGATTCACTAGGCCACCAATGCTATCTGATAGCTTGCGTATTGGGGCAGTACCCCTCACTCCATGGCTCAGGTAAAGTTGATAACTACTTTTCCACAAACGACAACTATTGGTTTACCTCACGGGTGGGAACTAGTCAATCAGGTAGGGGTCGTTTCCCTTTTCGCTGGGAGGTTCTCTTAATGGGCCAGCTACTTTGGGGTTCCTATGGTATCCCTCACAATGAGTTTTAGGGCTATGCCCAAGTACTTCCCATAGTTAAGAGGCCGATAGGGATTATTCCTAGATATGAACATGTAATTTAAATGAACAATACGGATGCAAAGAAAAAGAATAGTTGCAATAAGAACATCGCTTGGAAGCCACTGCAAAATTGTTTTTGGCATAAATTCCACCCACCGACCTCAAGAAAGTGCTCTGATACTAGATGTGAGGAACCTCCAACATGTTGATGTATATGTAACATCGGAATGTATTTCATATATGTATATTGTATCCCTACATAGAGGTTATTATTCCTCTGTACGGAAGTGTCGCAAGTGTCGTAACTTATACTTGATGGGTTATTAGACCACCTTGATGGGGTCGGACCTGTATGAGTCTTGTAGGTTAAAGGGTTATTAGACCACCCTAGTGGGGTCGGCCCAGTTAATATTATGTTAAGTGGTTAAGTTGGGGCCGACCTAGTTAGAGTTAAAAGGAAAGTCAAGTTGTGGATAAATAGAGTGAGGGTGTCACTCTATTTGATCATTCACTTATTGATCTATCTCTCTCATTGAGTGATGCGCACTAGTGGAGGAGGAGAAGTTGCTAGGAGTCTATCTCTTATGCTTGGGTTATTGTATCATTGCTCTATCTATATCTGAGGAAGTTATTGGGGTTTTTCACCTTCTTGGTTTTCCCCAAGGAAACTCTGTGTCTATTGTCTCTTGTGATTTATATACTGTGCTTGTTATTCTCTCAGATAAGATCCTAGATCATATTGAATTGATGCTTAAAATCTAACATGGTATTAGAGCTAACCCGAGAAGAAGACACTATGTAGTTGCGGAAGCTAGGTATTTTTTTTTTATATCTCTCCACAGATCTTGAAAGGCATGAGGCTATATTGACTCTCCTTAGCAAGGCACATCTTTCTGTCGAAGCAGAATTCAATTCTGAGCACTTTCAATTTTTGACCTAAAACTTAGGGTTTCTACAAACATTGGAATTTCTGAATTCTGAGACCACGGCTAGAAGCGCCTCAGAAAAGTAGAAGTTTAGAGCTTTGGATCAAACTTTTTGGTTGGGTAAAACTCCAGGAAAATCAAACCCTAGTTTGGGGTCCTATCTAGTGAATCCGAAAATTAGGGTTTCTGCAAAAGTTTTCATTTCTGAAATCTGAGACCACAACTAGAAGCTCCTTGGAAAAATAAAATTTTATAGCTTTGGATCAAAATTTTTGGTTGGGTGAAGCTTCGGGAAAGTCAAACCCTAATTCAAGGTCCTCCCTAATGAATCCAGAAATCTAAAAGCCAATTTTGAGGGGTGAAACTTTGCAGTTTTAAAATTTTGAGTATACTAGCTTGATCAACTCATCAACGCGCATCTTTCTATCCTTTCAAAAGTTTGAAATTCAAAGTTTGAATTTTTAGGGTTTCTCTAACAAACCCTAATCCAGTACTAGATCCAGTTTTCAGCAAATCAAGTGGTAAGACCTAAATCTTTTATATTTCCATTTGAAGTACTCTTTAAGATGTCTCACCACACCAAGCTTGAGGATAATCTTGAAGGGGCTGATAACTTTCGAGCATGGAAGTATAGGATTGAGTTAATCCTGGAAGAGAATGAGTTGGACACTTACATAAGTGAAGAGATCCCTGTCCCGGAGGGAGAAGAGACTAAGGCCTTACACAAGAGGAACTTGGTCAAGGATAAGATGATCATTGTTGATTCTATCAAAGACCATCTCATACCACATGTTTCATCTCTGAAGACACCCAAGGAGATGTTTGATTCATTCACCAAGCTATTTGAATGGAAGAACATAAATCGGAAGATGGCCCTGAGAAATCAATTGAAGAATATCAAGATCCAGAATGCGGAGACCATGCAGTCTTATTTCTCAAGGGTATCCTAGATAAAAGAACAACTTGAAGTTGTGGGAGAAGATATAGAGAATGAATAAGTGGTAATGACCACACTTAATGGACTTCCTAGGTCATGGGATTCCTTCATCCAAGGAATTTGTGCTAGGAGGAAACTTATCACATTTAGTAGGCTGTGGGAAGAATGCTCACAAGAAGAAGCTCGAATTGTAGCTCAAGAAGAGAAGATGGGGAATGAAGACCAAGCTCTCACAACACACTCCAAGAGGCATGGTGGCAAGAAGACTCACCACCATCATAAGAAAGAAAGACATCACCATCAGAAGGGTGATTTCAAACCTCAAAGGAACATGTCCTATGTCCATTTCTATACTTATGATGAAAGGGGACACATTTCCAGAAATTTTCCTAGGAACAAAAAGAAGAACAACAAGAAAAGACATGATGCTCATACTGCTGAGGATGATGAACCTCCTAGGAAGAATACTAGAGAAGAAAGTGAAGACTCTTCAAGTGATGAAGAGTGTGTTTTAATTTTTGCTCTAACTGGTACCATTACTCATGGGAGCAATGATTGGCTTATAGATAGTGGGGCTTCCAAACATATGACAGGATTCAATGAATCCTTTATGAATCTATCTGAACATGAATCACTCCACAAGGTGAAACTTGGGGATGACTACCAGTATCCCATAAAAGGAAGTGGTGAATCCTCCTATAAGATAGACTCTGGAAAGTCTATGAAAATGAAAGATGTACTGTATGTTCCAGGTCTCAAGAAGAACCTACTCTCCATATCTGCATTGGATGCAAAAGGCATGAGGGTTGCATTTATATATGGCCAAGTCCTTATGTGGCCAAAGGGTAAAGCTAGAGATGATGCAGTGGTGATTGGAGAGCAAGAGGGAGGATTATACAAGCTGAAGGGATAAACTGAATGAGCCATGGTACATGAATCCATGGAGCGAAATGAACTTTGGCACAAAAGGCTTGCACATATGCACTACCAATTGCAAGCAAAGCAGTAGAAGGTCAACCTGAAATCCAGTCAAAGATGAAGTGTTTTGATAAGTTCAAGGAATTCAAAGCCTTGATAGAAAATCAAACTAATAAGAAGATCAATATCTTTAGATCCGACAATGGCGGAGAATTCACTTCAAGGGACTTCAGGAAGCCATGCAGTAATTCAAGGATTAAGAGGGAGTTGACCACTCCTTACAATCCACAATAGAAAGGAGTAGAAGAAGCTACTTCAAAGTCGAACTCCAGCAGCTCCTGCAAGGAAGCAATGATTCAGAGGGAGTCCACCGAACAAACAAACAAAGATAAGTATTTGAATTGCCATTTCTTGTATATTTTGTTTGTTTAAATAATGTTATTCAATGATGTATATGCTTATGTTTTTAGACTTAGGTTATGTATTATGCATGATAGAATAATTGCATTAATGAACAAGATACTACTAATATGCAAGTAATGGGTAAGTGGCATATGGTACTGTACAACATTCCATTGCTAGTTATCTAGAATGAAACCTCTTTGCTGACATGTTGGGATTTGTGCACACTCTTAACGATGTTCTGGTAGAGATGGAAGGCATCTAGAAAGTTACAAGATATGGATAAATGTTGCATTGAAGCATTGGCTAAGACAATTGCATGGCTGTATGACATATGTCTTTATGCATAAGAATTTGTTTTTGAAAACAATAAGAAGTTTCTAATCATGGAATTGAATTTGAATTGTAGGAAAGATCATGTACAACCACCAACAAAAGAAGGACTACAACATTTGTTCCAGCAATGAAGTTAAAGAAAAATATCTATTGAAGATATTGAAGAATATGAAATTCCTAGCATCCGGGATGCATTAATGGAAGGATGCCATGGTCAAGGAATACTAGTTGATCATGAAGAATGATGTTTGGGATGTGGTCCCAAGACCTGAAGGGAAGTCTGTTGTAACTTCCAAGTGGATCTATAAGATAAAGCATGCTGCATATAGTAGCATAGAGAAATACAAGGCCAGGTTGTGGCTCGTGATTGTTTCTCTTGTAGCCAGTTACACTTCCATCAGAACAATAATTGCTCTGGCTACAGTGATGAAGTGGAAGATACACTAGATGGATGTCAAGATAACTTTCTTGAATGGTGTAGTCGAAGAGGAACGTGTATGTGGAGCAGCCACTTGGGTTTGAGACACGTGACATAGGGACTCATGTGTGCAAACTGAAGAAAGCCCTGTATGGTTTGAAACAGGAACCCAGGACATAGTATGGCAGGATAGATGGCTTCCTATCAAGTTTGGGATTTTCTAAGAGTAAAGTGGACTCCAAACTTTACGACAAGGTTGAGGAAGGCAATCTAGTGATACTACTTCAGTATGTGGATGACCTGTTTGTTACAGGTGAGGATAGATTGATTGTTGATATGAAGAGGAAGCTTGCTGCCGAGTTAGATATGAAGGACTTGGGTATGATGCACTACTTTCTAGGTATGAAGGTGTGGCAGAGCACAAATGGAATATTCCTTGGACAATGGAAGTATGCAGTAGAGATCCTGAAGAGGTTCGGGATGATGGACTGCAAGGCCATGGCCACACCTATGGCATCAAACCTGAAGCTTCTATGTGATGCTTCATCTGAGCTAGTTGATGCCACGATGTATCGTCAGATGATTGGGTCCTTGATGTACCTAACGAATACGAGACCATACATCTACTTTGAAGCGAACACCTTGAGCCAGTATCTGACAGATCCGAGACATGTTCACCTGATAGCTGCAAAGCATATTCTGAGGTACTTGAAGGGTACAGTTGACTATTGGCTCAAGTATGATGTGAATCAGAAGTTTAACCTAGAGGGTTATGTTGATTCAGATTGGGAAAGCAGTGCCATTGATCGAAAGAGCACTTCGGGGTGCTGCTTCAGTATGGGATCTGGTATGGTCTCTTGGTAGCAGGAAGGAGTCCTGTGTGTCACTGAGTACAGCCGAAGCAGAGTATGTCATAGCTTATTTGGCTAGTTGTGAGGCAGTATGGCTTAGGAAGCTACTGTCTGACTTGTTTGATCTCCAACTGAGTGCTACTTGTATATATTGTGACAACTAGAGTTGTGTGAAGTTATCGAAGAACCCAGTGTTCCATGACAAGTCGAAGCCAATTGAGATCAAGCTCCACTATATCAGGGATATGGTGCAGAGAGGAGCGGGGAATCTCTTGTATGTTGTGACAGACGAGAAGATAGCTGATGTGTTGACCAAGCCACTGGCCAGAGTGAAGTTTGAGTACTTCAGAGAGAGGATTGGTGTACTTCGGATCGATATTCCTTCCAAGGGGAAGTGATGAGTCCAGAGACACATATGCACATGAGACATTCTCACATGGTGGTAGGTGTGTCCTCCCATGGTGTAGATATAAGGGTTGGGTCCATTCCAACATGGTTGAAGTGTGTCTTCCCATGGTCATTGATGTAAGAGATGTGCCATTCGAGCATCGTTGAAGTGTGTCTTCCCATGGTTGCGATATAAGTGTTGTGCCATTCCTAGCATGGTTGAAGTGTGTCTTCCCATAGCTATGGATATAATTCCATTTCCATTCTTGCATGGTTGAATTGTGTCTTCCCATGGGATAGATATAAGTGTTGAGCCTTTCACGGATGGTTGAAGTCTGTCTTCCCATGCCGGTGAATGTAAGTGTTGTGTGATGTGCATCTGGATTGTGCTCCATGGATGATGACAGTGATCTGAAGACGATGAGGTGACAATATGGTACATACGTTTTGCAGAGGCATATAATTGGTCCTGAGATGCTCTTGCAGGTTTTGCAGAGGCGCTGTAGTCAGTCCTGGGAGATCTTGCAGGTTTTGTAGAGGCAGTGTAATCAGTCCTAAGGTGTACTTACTTAATGGATTGCTCGCACAGATGATGGAGACCTACATGGAGGCTAGGCCTGCAACCAACATGAAAAATGGTTGGCTCTATAGAACTTCCTATGATGAGTAGATTGGAGATTGATTGAGATAGTAGCAGTGACGATGACGATGATATGATGACGATAATCCGGTGATGATGATCTGATGATCCAGAGAAGAAGACTTGTGTTATAAGACATGTTTCTAGAAATACCTTCCTAGTTAAGAGGGAGTGTTGATGTATATGTAACTTCGGAGTGTATTCCATATATGTATATTGCATCCCTATAGAGAGGTTATTATTCCCCTGTACGGAAGTGTCATCATTTGTATTTACAAGTGTCGCAAGTGTCGTAACTTATACTTGATGGGTTATTAGACCACCTTGATGGGGTCGGCCCTGTATGAGTCTTGTGGGTTAAAGGCTTATTAGACCACCCTAGTGGGGTCATCCCAGTTAGCATTAAGTTAAGTTGTTAAGTTGGGTCCGACCTAGTTAGAGTTAAAAGGCAAGTCAAGTTGTGTATAAATAGAGTGAGGGTGTCACGCTATTTCATCATTCACTTATTCATCTATCTCTCTCATTGAGTGATGCACACTAATGGAGGAGTAGAAGCTTCTAGGAGTCTATCTCTTATGCTTGGGTTATTATATCATTGCTCTATCTATCTCTGAGGAAGTTATTGGGGTTTTTCACCTTCTTGGTTTTCCCCAAGGAAACTCTGTGTCTATTGTCCCTTGTGATTGATATACTGTGCATGTTATTCTCTCAAATAATATCCTAGTTCATATTGAATTGATGCTTAAAATATAACACAACAATTAAATGATTAAAATGCACTATATAGTAGAACACATAAGATATTTATTGATCACGGGCCACTTCGAGGGGAAACCTCCTTTATGCAAGCTCAATACAAATAACTCGTGGATGCCTTCACTTTCCTAACCACGTATTTATATACTAATTCTAAGCTAAACAAATATTATTCCCCATGAATGTGGTATAATACAATATACTCACAGGAAGACTTACAAAGCATATGTGTCCAACATTAATATACTAACAATGTGGGATAATACAACATACTCACGGGACGACTTACAAAGCGTATGCATCCAACAACAATATACTAACAATGTGGGATAATACAATATACTCACGGGACGACTTACAAATCATATGTGTCCAACAACAATATACAAACAATGTGGGATAATACAATATACTCACGGGATGACTTACAAAGCATATGCATCCAACAACAATATACTAAAAATTAAAGAGAAGGGTTGATACGGGTTCCTAACAAATCCATGTTATGTTGTGCACTCGAGATGCTGGGAACCACAATACTGATAAAAATATGAATCTAGGATGACAAATTTTGAATTTCAACTATTGGGAGGCTAGGTAGCAAGCTCTTGCACCTACACAACACCCAAAATAAGTTATATAGGAAAATAAAACCTATCTATATTGCAATGAACACAAAATAAGAGTGGAGTCACCATAAATACTATTGAGGGAAAAATATCCACAAGGGTGAGTACTCTTCCCTACTTGAGTTAATCTCTGAGGTTGAAATAAGGACCCAATTTTGTGAATTATAAGTTAGTGTCCCAAACTCCAAATGGAAAAGCAAACTCTAAAAATGAAATTAAAAAAAACTAACATGAAATAAAAGGGACTAGTGTTAAGCAAAACAAAGAAACAAGAGTATTCCAATCCTAATTTTGACTGCCCAATAGTCCAACTAAATACAATGGTGTCACCTACAAGGTGATGGATTCAAAGGAAAGACAACAATATCACTTAGGGAGGTCCTTTTTGTCCACGCAATTGCAAGATAAATAGCATACAACAATGGAGAACACTTGCTTCTTAGAGGAAGACAATAAGGAATCTTTTGCATTCCAACTTGAGGTAAGAAGTGGATTGAAAGTTGAGTTCTCAATACAATTCTTGCAACAAAAATTTTCTCTCTTATTTTTCCTATAGAATGCATTCCCATGGCTTCCTTTTATAGTCCAAATGGAGGCCAATAAACATATAGATCCAAATGTGAACATCATTGGTCTTGAAGTCTTTCTTCAAGTACATGAAGGGGGTTACTGAATGATCCCAAGTATGTGAGAAGTCGAGTTTAAATTTTGGATCAAAGGGAGCTATTATGAGCCTCGAATGAGCTGTGGAAATAATTTGTGCCATTGTTTTGACAGTGGCATGAATTTCGAAGGAAACTTCATGTGGGTACATGCGTAGGTCACTGAAAAAATAGTTTTGTTAGAACTGTGGAATTTTAGTGAAAGTATTTGTGTGATTTTCAGTACTGACTTTTTTTTACATTCTAGGGATCAATTTCACTTTTTATTATGATGAGTATGTATTCAGTGAGATGCATGCTATATGTTGATGATTCATTTTCTGCAAGATTAGGACAAATGTCACATGTGTGCGAAATTCAAGCATTAACATCCTCCTCTTGTGAAATCTTCTCATTGGTTACTTGTTCTTCAACTGCTTCGTGAGGTGAAGGATCAATCCTAGTAATTACTCATAATTTTGAATAAGGATTTGAGAAAATCCTTATAGTAGTACATCTTCATTTACTCAACAAGTTCTTGAGAATTTTTAAATCCTTTTGGATATTATAAATTTCCTTCTCATGAATTGAAAAATATATGAAATTTCTTATAGCGTTTGCAAAATAATCATAGCTACTATCAATATGAAATCACACCACACAAAGAAGAAACAAAACCTACTCATGTACTTGAATTCCCTCATGCTACTGGGACCCTACTGTCACAAGGTTATCTGTTGGCATGATTTAGCTTTGTTGTTTCAATGGATTGGTTAACAAATTCCTAACATTTATGGAATCAAACCATCATGGTCATTAACACATTTGCAAAAGCTAAAAATAAATGAACAATAAAGGCATAAACAAATTGTAATATCTCGATTTTGACACTATTGCATTAAAATTGTAAATGATGTAAATATCGTTATTTAATCATGGTGAGGAGCTCAAGGCCAAGGCACCGCCATTGATTTAGCTTTGTATGTATCGGCAATTAAAAATAGATGCCTATGGTTCTTGTGCTGGACATGCATAATGTAAATTAATACATCATGTAAATACAAATTTTAATGAAATACCCACAACTAGCTATGCAATGCAACAAAGAGATGGGGCATGATTTTTATAAGGAATAGGGAGGGAAATTATTCAAACCCTTGAGCCAATGGTGTTAATCCATATGTCAATGAGAAAATCCATAAACCACCAACTACCCATTTTTGGTTATGCACCCAATCATTTAATTCTTCCAAGAGTTGGTTGAGGTAGTTAATGCCTTGGGAATGGAGAGGCATGGCAGTCAATTTCGTGTATGGGCAAGCCATCAATCTAGAAAATCGTATTTTTGCTTCTTGGGCAAGAAAACACCCACGAAATGGTGCTCAAATCCATCTTTCACCCATGGAATTTTCTCTCTCACGCAGTCTGAGCTAATTGGGACTTTCTCCATCATGTTTTTCATCTTTTTCCTACATTTTCCATGCCTGGGAAATTGTTTTTGTATTGCACAATGGCTGGGAAGAAGGGAGCCACGATTTTGGGGTTTACGGAGGCTGTTTTTGTCCCTTGAATTCCCATAAACGTTTTCTGGAAACGATTTTTCTCTCCGAGGGTTGATTCCCCAATTTCCATTTCATTTTTTTGGTTGCCCCACATTTTTCTGAAGCTAACAGAAACCCCTTTTTGGAAATTCCACTATAAAAACATTTCCCTTCATGCTCAGCACTTGCACTTTTGCTGTTAAGTGCATCTATGTTTTGGTTGGATCCCGTGAGCAAGAAATTTTGAGTGGAAGTGGACAAGAATTGTCTTGATAAACCTAGTGAGGAAGGTAACCTCTCAGAAAGATCAAAAGGAATGGCTACTCTTCTATGCACACCTTGGACAACACTGAATGAAAGGTATGGCCTGAGGGACTATGTATTGGTGAAGGGAATTCTTCCTTGAGTGGGGTGTGTAGGCATTGTGGGTGCCAATCTAGATATATCTTGTAGAGGGAATCCATATCTCTGTGGTTGATCTCACTAGCTTAGCAATTCTTCCTTTCCATTGCCTAACAACCTGATAAACCCAATTGTCGATTGGCTTGGCTGATTTTGGTGTATATTTGGCTATGTGTGAGTTCGTTGTTCCCTTTTTCTTGTAGAAATCATTCCCAGATCGGGGGTGGCAGCTGTATCAAGAGATTGATAAGAACAAATAGCCTATGGTTGGGTGGAACATTGTAGTTGCATAGCCAGTTGCTCGGGAGTACCTCTTTTCAAGATAAGTACTCTCTCTTATAAATTATGCAATGTATTTATTTAATGGCTATCACATAAATGTTGAATGTATGTTAGATATTAAACATGATTTTAATTCCGTTGTGTTTCTACAATATGCATATGTATATGCCTTTTATTATCAATGAATTTTTACTTAATGGATGTGGGGCTAGTTGCCCAAATTTAGTGTCATGTTCTCTCCCTGGCTCGGTATGAGGGGAGGGGACTTGACATAAATTATAGATATAATTAAGATCAAAACCACATAGCATGATTGAAATTAAAATACACTAACATAAACTAAAATGGATACAGACATAAATGAATATAAAACATGCCCAAGTAGGGGGGCCTCCTAGCTTGGGATGTGTTATAGTTAATTACAACAAATTAATACATAAGTCGACAGTAAAAATACTATCATATTTTTATAACATATTCAACATGTACAAAATAAGTATATGATACTTGCTATCAATGGTATATGTCTATCATATGTCCCTCTCCTCTCTGTCCTATCTATCTCCTTCTCTCATTCCCTAAGGATTACATCATGAAGATGCATATAGACTAGTTCTTCAAATAACTAGATCCATTGTTTCATGTAACCAACGATTTTATTTTTAAAAAAGATTCAAGTTCGTTCAAACAATTGGAGATAAGTATTAAAACAAAACCACGAGGTATTCTCATGACTAGAAGAGTGAGAATATCTCACTCTTGTCCATTGACAACGTTCTTTGTTGGAGGTTGTTGAAGACTCTGATCATATATTTGACTGCGATATCCTACTAGCTATGTTGAAGGGGAGCTAAGTTTTAGGGAAAAAAATCCATATTGATATGCAGCTCAACAGAACCCATGTCACCAATTTGGTTTTAAGATAGCGTAGGTATGAAGAACAATTATACGCTACCGGATTTCTATAACAACCCTGATTTCCTGTAGCTCTTTAACTATCGGTAGTGCCATAATTTCCAATAGCACCCTAAAATACTATTGAATATTTCTGCTCATGTTATGAAAAGGTATACCATATGAAGCAAAGTGAGACAAAGTAGATTTCCAATCCAAGCAACTACTAAAAAATTAAGATTTGATAAAAAAATATAATTTAATTACCTTAAGATTTGATAAAAAATATGATTTAATTACGTTAAGATTTTATTAAAAAATATAATTCAATCACCCTAGGAGCTTTTATGAAGATATTTTTCCTATAAAGAGAGGAATATATTGGTAAGTCCTGGAAAATATAAGAAAGAGATGGTAAAATGAGGGAGGTAAATTAATTTGGCGTTCCAAGAAGGTGTCAATACTATTCAACAATAGGGTGTATTTCTTGTGTGGGATATCTTGTATGGCGTTGAATTGGGGAATAATGGCACAATGACTTTTCTTTAATAACTTCTCCATAGATGAGAGATAATTATTTAAAAGGATCGTGGGTGAAGCCCTTTCAGGGTGTGTGTATGAACCTCTTTAGTAAATCTCATTTAAAGTTCATTGAAATCCATGGTGTCTAGCCCCAAGGTGCATAACCATTACTATATCACAACTACCCATATCTGGGGCAGAAATATGAGTTTACATATAAGGAAATTCCACCTTCTATTCACCATTTCTAACATGAGTACAATTCTCTCTTCAACGCTTATATGTTGTCATTGCACAACCACTAGGAACTCTAAGCTACATGCCCTTCCTAGAAACCTATTGCAGCTGCAACCTAATCCCAAAATTTTGAGAAAATTGTGGGGCCCTTCCTTTATTTTTAGACTTTATTTCTTCTTAGAAGAGTTCCTCTTTTAACACTTTGATTTTTCCTGAAAATATTGGAAGAACAAGTAGGTTTTTTACTAAGTGCAACCCAGGTTTTTGCGCCGAAACAGTCGCAACATTTTGACGAGTTTGCACCGATGTTTCGTGGCATTTGGTTTGATTCATGCTGACGGATCGCTGCTACCTGGCTAGTTTTTGCCAACTGTTTCATAGTGTTCTGGTGAGTTCATGCCAATGTTTCATGGCATTTTGATACGATCGTGCCAGTCATTTCACTGCTTTTTGATGATTTTGCGTTGATAATTTTGCTGCATTTTAGCATTTTTCCTGCCGAGCCCGATGGAGGCGAAGCATCTTTGAAAAATATGCACCGACCGTTTCGTGGCTTTATGACAAGTTCATGCCAACGGTTTCGCAATGCTTCGCCGAGTCTGCGGCGATCGTTTCTCCGTCTTTGAGAAAATCTCACCGATCGTTTCATAGCGATCATTTTGCTGCGATCTGACCAAAATGCCCCGACCATTTTGCAGCTTTCAGGAGAGAAATTCTCCAACGTGTCGCAACGTTTTAGCAAGTTGTCGCCGACCAAATCATAGCTGTCTCGTGTGTTCACGCCGACCATTTCACGGCGACTGGGGAAAATGCACCGAAACAGTCGGTGGGAGTTTTCTTAGTTAGCGTGGAAAAGCAATAAGGGGCATTGGCGCCAATGGGCTTGGTCATTAAATGACCCCACGAAACAACCCCGTTCGCATTCATTGTGAGGGTTTCATTCGTTAAATATATAGCAAATGGTATTTTTTAGCCAACATTTGCGATAGAGAAAGAAAACATCATTTGCACTCCATCCACCCTCGATCATCGGATGCCAAGTGCTTTATCGAACTTAGGTTCATGACAACTATGTTAGTGACAGTTAGGAAGCCTCATGCCCTCATCCTCATCTTTTTAATAAATTTGTTTTTTTTTAGTGCTCTGTCTGCTCCTTCTTTGTTTTTCAAATTTCTTTGGGCTAGGATTAGCAAGTGTGGGTTTAGAGTCGTTTTTCTGGGTGTGCCTTCCATGGCCTCACCTGGCTAAATTATTCTTGGTCTAGTAGCTCACTGTAACTCAACAGTCTGGTCTCACCCTTGGAAAACCTCGTTCCTTTTCAGTCAATGTGACTGCATTTGGGGAAAGAGTTAAGTTGGCCACGTGCAGTGGGGTCTTTTACGTTTTTTTTTGTTTTTTTCAAGTTTCCTTGCCTCCATGAAGCCCACCTTTAATAATATAAGCACTCAGAGACTCAAACGTAGGTTAACATGCAAAAAAATTGGGGTTTTCCGATCATTTAGATTAGAACGACTGAGTTTGTCAAGCTACCCATGCGGAGGACCGGCCTTGGATGTCACCTCCCCGTTACCCGCCGAGACCTTTTTGTTTCAAAACCCACATGGTTTGAGTGACCCCGGAGTCAATTTTACTGAGTCATTGTTCCTCATCACTCATTTTGATTTGTAGATATCTTGGTTATTAATGAAAAATTTTGGAGGGATTTTTCCAACATAGTTCTACTTATTTTCCGGTTGCATTCTCTTTTCCACTCATCTGTATATCACTAAAACATAGCAAGTCTTAGTAGCATTGGTTTGTCAGCATAAAATTCCTCATTTGCTTAAATGTTTCCAAGCTGTGCTTTCCTTTTTATAAGTTTGTTTATGCATTGAGGCAAAAAAAAAGTTAAGCTTTCCTTTCACCTAAAGGTTTAAAATTTTGATGCAAACAGTTGAAATAAGCACCGTTGGTTTGTTTCCACATTTGTACTTGAAGACTCCATTGAGTTTTAAAAGCTAAACAAACAATGTTGGCATTCAAATATTTTTTTGACTCTACTCATTTGCTATATCATGAAAAATGAATTTTTTGTAAATGATTTAATGAAGATTCCTCACTTATTTATTCTGTGTCTCATCATATTTGATATGCATAAAAGGTCCACCAAGTGAAATCCCAAGCTAGCAGAATCAGAGTAAGACGTAGAAATAGTGTTGCATACCCCAGTAGAGACAATGTTTGAAGACACTAGAGCCGTGATTTGGGGTACCCCAAAATTCAAATGGGGTGAACTATATAGAGTCATCAAAAATGGAAATATGCCTGAAGCAAACATCGAGGAATTGATGGTTTACTAGAACATTAAGAGGTCCGGCCTCCATAAGGTTGCCACACGCCCAGAGTTATTTCCTTTCTCAGAGGTTATTGGATGGATTTTACCCTGGGTAGATGTTTCCACCAAAATCATATCAGATGCCAAAGGAGAAGGGCTCGCATCCTTCCAACCAGGCCACATAGCCGCAACATACAAGATACCCTCCCCTAAATTCATGATGACTGATGACTGGATGAGAGTTCAATATAGATCACTTTGATTATGCTAAGAATATGACAGTCCCTGAAAGACAGTTGAGACCAAATTCTAGCGGAGATTACGATAGTCAAGGATTAAAGACCCCATATAGAATCATAACTTTCATGTCAATCTGACTTTTTCGATTGGAAAACGGGAACACCTATAAACTTAGTTGGGTACTAGTGATGTACCACGTTTCCATGCATGGTACAATTTTCAACTGGGAATATATCATTTCTGAAAGTATGGCATCAAACATTCTTGTAGCACAAGGATGACTCACTTAGAAGAAGGATGAATTATTCATGTCTTCCTATCTGTTGGATTCCATACTAGTTAAAAACCCTTTCCCGGATTTGGGATGTGTTTGGAATCGGGCTGAATCTCCCCTTCATGTAGCCTATCAGATGACATGGGATCACAAATATGAAAGTCACTACAAACTAATTTGTGAGGGATTAATCATTCCTCTTTATTGGCTAATTTTCAATGAAGAGCCAAATTGTTTGTCCGAGAATGCTTTGGAAGTCATCAAGGAATATGGAGATTATTATTTCTCTGCAGAAGGAACTTACCTCAGGATGTATGGGGGGACTCAACCCCCTTCTCTGTTGCCGAAATATGCTACGGATTTTGTTTTGCACAAAGAGGAGGTAAGGCAAGTTTTTATTAATGGAGTTGGCAGTTTCCTCCATGAGAAGAATAAGGCCTCCTACCCACCACTGCCATTCAATATCGGTGCGTACAAATTCCCAAAGGAAAACGGAGCCAAATATTTGGAGGCCTTTCGATTTGGAACAAGTATTTTTGTAAGGCATGATATCCAAGATAAGGTCACTCGACATTGTGCTTCTTTTAGAATCAACTTCAAATACACACGTCACTTCTTGAAAGGTGAAGAAGTGTATAAGAGGGGAAAAAACATGACTGAGCTTAACAAATGTTTTCGCCACAAGAGTAGAGCTGGTTCCTATTGGAGTATTCTCACCATCATTTTTTTTATATTTGCATGCTTGTATGTAGTATGCATCATCCAGTCATCGTGCATGCATCCAGTCATCAGTATTATAGTCTCCCAGCACCTAGTCCCCAATTTGTCATCCCCAGGAGCCTGCTTCTACTTAGTTCTAGCCCTCCTAGCCACATATGCACCCTTGTTTTCATCACTGGAGTACAAGTGTTCCCTCTTCCACCTATTTAGAAGATTCTTCAGTTAGTTCCATGATTAGTGGATATGTTTTTTGATTTGAGGATTGATTACTAGTTTAACAGACTAAACCACTTAGATAGACCTCTAGAGAGACTAGATCAGCTATATTGACTACTGACAGCTCCTCATGTGCCCAAATTGGAGTCTCCTTCCTTAGATTTGTGCCACGTGCACGAGTTAGACTCAGTTAGACTCATTTGAATGATATTTGACTACTTGTGACGAATATCATTGATTTGATGATGTCTCCAATGTCATCCAAGCCACACATTGAGGAGAATTCGAATGACATTAGGAGGCATTTGAATTCATTTGATTGTATTCACTTATTATTCGCTCTTCACAATGCCAACTTACAGCTGATGTATGATACAACATTTTTTCCATTTCTTGTGTTAATGAGTGATTATTGATTCAAAATTCTTCTTCTGTTCTCTGCTATTCTTGAGTGATTTTTAGTGAGGTTTTCTCCACCTATGTGATATCTCCTATAAAATATCACATGGTATCATAGCTGGAGTCAGCTATTCCAATTGCAATAGCATCAGATGCATCAGTTGCAACACTTCTTTGAGCAGCTGTCTTTCATTGAGCACCAGAAGCCTTTGGATTTCCTCAACAATTCCTGGTGCAATTGTCTTGAATTCACTAGATCAATCCAGTGAGGTCTATCTAGGTGTGAACGATCTAGACACATTTTCTCAGTGTCCTAAGGTAGTGTTCAATTAGAATTGCAACAGATCTCCATTTACAATTATCATTGTTTTGTAGGTTATCTCCATCATTCGAATTCATCTTCAATTCGACTTCAAAAGCTACCAATGGATCTAAAACTAAATTCATTCAACTATTTCGAATATAAGGCCGAGATGGACAAGAAGTCCAAGAGCCTCTATAGTTTTTTGAATGGGACTACATTCGAACCCACTGGTGCAGTATATCAATCCAAGTACTTACACAAACTTGATGAAGCATTAGGACTGCTTCTCCTCAGCATTTACGAAGACCTCCATTTTCATGTCATAGATCTAGCAACTACAAAAGAGGTTTGGGACAAGCGCGAATCTCTTCTTGGAAATAAAGATGACTTGAAGGGTCCCAAATTGGAAAATGAGCTCATCTCCTTGATCGTAAGCAGTTTCGAAACCATCACTGAGTTTCTCAACAAGTTCAAAAACTAGATTTCACAATTGAATAGATATGGGATAGGGAAGGAAGAGAAGCAACTCATCCTTGCCATACTATCAAAACTAGGCCCTGACTACTCAGTATTTGTCTTCACATTTAAGTCAGCGAAGCTGTCCATCCCAAAATGGAAGCTTCCCACTCTTGAAGACTTCATCCAGCCTCTCACACTTGAGGAGGAGAATTTAGTTCATATGGGAATGATAAAACCCAAATTGGATTAACCTCTTGTACCCACTAAGATGAAGAGAGTGAATGGAAAGGGTAAGCAAAAATAATTTGACAAAAATTCGAATGACTAGAAGCAGAAGGAGGCTCCAAATCAGTCAGATGGGATTTTGAATATTAAGAAAGACAAGAAACTCAAAAGGGGAAATCCAAATGCACATACTGCAATAGAGGATTCCATCCCGAGAGTTCATGTATGAAGAAGACCATAGATCTCATGGCTTCACTTCTTGAAAAGAATAATATTCCAGTACATGCATGTGCCAGAAATAAACAAGGTGAACCATCAAGATCAGAGGACAATGAGAGATTCCATTCCCTCATGGTAGGTGCATCAACACAATCCTCCGTCATCATAGATTCAGGAGCATCAAGACACATGTCTTCCTTCAAAGATCTATTTACTAGTTTTGAATCCACTATGGACCTTCCATCATATTGGGGAATGATTGAGAGGTTTCATCTAAAGGGATTGGAAGAATCAAACTTGATCATGGGTACTTCTCAGATGTGTTCTATGTCCCTACACTCACTGCTAATCTACTTTCAGTCTACCAGATGACCCACACTAGAGATCCCAAGAGGGTGATATTCTCTCCAAATGAGGTCGAAATCGAAGACATGGTATCAGGTTCTACCATTTCAAAAGGTGTTGCAAACCACAAGTTGAAACACTATGAGTTATCCCATTTTCTACCTCTCTCTAAACAGTCTGCTCTTCACACTCATGCTGTTAGGAACCCATGTATTTAATTTATTAGTGTATTGTTGTTGGATGCATATGCTTTGTAAGTCATCCCGTAGTATTTGTTGATCCTTAGTTTGTGTTATTGTTGTTTGGCGCATATGCTTTGTAAGTCACCTGTAGTATTGTTGATCCTTAGTTTGTATTGGCCCATGGTTTTGACCCATAGTATTAGCGCCTAGAATTAGTATATAAGTGTGTGTTGATGCCTATGAAGGCACCGTGAAGTTATCTGTATTGAGCTTGCTCAAAGGAGGCTTCCCCCTCGAAGTGTCCTACGATCAATATAAAAGTGATTCTCAGTTTTTTTATTTCTGCTATATTGTGTGTTTTCATTAATTAATTATTGCAGGTTCTCCACATCTAGTATCAAAGCACTTTCTTGGGCTCGCTGGGTGAAATTTCTGGCAATTTTTTTTTTCGCATCTGTTGCAGCTTTGGATCTGGGAATAATCCCTATCCACTTAACTATGGGAAGTACTTGGGCATAATCCCTAAAACTCATTGTGAGGAGTACCACAGGAACCCCAAAGTAATTGGCCTATTGAGAGGACCTACAAGCGAAAAGGGCAATGACCCCTACCTGATTGACTAGCTCCCACCAGTGAGGTAAGCCAAGAGTTGTCATTTGTGGCAAAGCGATTATCATATTTACCTGAGCCATGGAGTGAGGCATACTGCCCCAATATGCAATCCGTCAGACAACATTGGTGGCCGACTGGAACCCCTGAACTATTAGGAAGCCACACATACCCAGGGTCCATATCTATTTTTAGCTGAACTGTTGTCGACCACTACCGCGCCATTTCAGATCCATTCTAAAAGTTGTTCCATATCTAGACGCTTCAGATCTCTTTCAGATCCAGCCGTTTTCGATCTAGTTGGTGCAGCTTTAGATCCCTTCTGCACCGTTGCATATCCATTTCTGGAAAAAAAACGAGTATAAAATTCTGTTTTTTGGCCATATCTCCTTTGTTTTCACTTTGTTTCCCTTGAAACTTCCCTAACACCTCGGTAATCCCATTCTGCATATTTCATTCCTGAGGACCCTATCCCAAATTCCACTTCCCAAAGCCCGAAATCTTACATTTGTCTATTTTTAGAGTTTGCCATAACTTTTTCGGATTTCACCCAATTGCCTTCAAATTTTACCACCGAGTTCCTTTCCTAATTCTGCTTCTTTGTCCCTTTTTGCCAAATTTTCTCATTCTTTCACCCCGCTTCTGAAATCCTCATTTTTTGCTTCCGTGTCCATCAGAAAGTGTCCAAAACCTACTCAAACCCCAATTACTCCTCCGAGTTTTTCCCAAATACAAAATTTTCCTTACTAAAGCAGCTTTTGTTTGTGTTTTTCTATCCATTCCCAAAATAAAAAAATTAAAACAAAACTCTTGGTTATGGTTGTCACCCGCGCAAGAGCAAAAACCATGGAGGAAGCACTTGCAGCCATCCAAACCAAACTCCAAGATCTGAATGAAAAATTTCTCAGACTCCATCTTCAGCATTCATCCATGAACAATAACCAACAGCAAGAATCTTCTACAGCCAATGGGTTCTCTTCTTCCAGCAATTTTTGTGGTACGAAGCTTGAATTTCCTCGCTTCAACGGTACTGATCCGACCGGACGGATCTATCGTTCAGATTAGTATTTCAGTCTACATAATACTTTTGATGTCCAAAAAGTTCCACTTGCATCCTTTCATTTGGAACAGGAATACCTTCAATGGTACCGTTGGTACATCAAGGATCATGATGAGCCAAAATGGATAGATTTTTTTAAACTCATTTTGCAACGATTTGGTCCTAGTGCTTTTGATAACTTCACCGAAGCCCTCACTAAACTTTTTCAAAGTGGCACCGTGAGAGAGTATCAGACAGAATTTGAGAAACTAGCCAATCACATAGAAGGATTGTCTGATGAATTCTACAGGAGTTGTTTTATGAGTGGTCTTAAGGATGAAATCCGGTCAGAGGTTAAAATGTTATGTCCCAACACAATTATGGAAGTCCTAGGGTTGGCTAAGTTGGCAGAAGACAGGCTTGCATCCCAACAACGCTTCAAACCCTCTTTTGTTCCCTTCCGAAATATGGGTTCTCAATGACCTCCCATCCCGCCAGCTCCTCGACAAACTCCTATCAAGCATTTGTCCGAAATAGAGATACAGTCACGCAGAGAAAAAGGGCTTTGTTATAATTGTGATGAGAAATTCACTCGGGGACATAAATGTGTTTAGTAAAAGATCTATCTCTTGGATATGGATTCTTCTTCTACCTCTAAAATTAGTGAAGAAGCTCCAGATAGAATGGATGATCAAGTCGACATTCAAGAGTTGCCTATTTAGCCCCCATCTCCGGACGACCAGCCAGAGATATCTCTCAATTCTTTATCCGGCGTCACCCCCCCCCAACCAATGCGGGTCAGGGGTTACTTCAAGAAGCTTCCTCTTACAATACTCATTGATTCTGGCAGCACACATAACTTCATTGACTCTCGGATCGCGAAACAAGCTGATTGTTTTATCCATCCTTGATCCAACTTTGAAGTCATGGTTGCGAATGGGGGCACCTTACCTTGCAAGGGAAAATGTCACAATGTGCGTATCTCTCTGGAAGAATAGAACCTGTGCTCTGACATGTTTGCCTTGTCTTTAGGTGGATGTGATGTGGTTTTGGGTGTTCAAAGGTTATGCACACTTAGCCCCATCTTATGGGATTTTGTTGAACTTTGGATGCAGTTTTCCGTCAATGGGACACAACACAAATTTATGGGCTTACAACCAGGGTCTCTCTGCATCATCAGTTTACATCACCTCGAAAAGATCCTTCAGAAGAATTCACATGGTGTAATCGCTCAGCTCCATTCCATTCAGATGCACCCACCCATGGCCTCCACTACTTCCCTAGATAGATATGCGGGTGTCTTTGCTGCACTAGTGGACTTGCCACCTTCACGCGACCTTTCCAGTAATCATTTAGCCACATCTACATCTCAGCAGAATATGATGGCTATTTTGCATGCCATACAGAAGTGGAAGCCATCCCTTTTGGGGAATTATTTATGCATCAAGACTGATCTCCCGAGTTTGGAAAATTTCCTAGAACAACGGGTCTCCTCCCCAGCACACCTGAAATGGGTTATCCAACTCATGGGTTATGACTATGTGATCACTTACCAGAAGGGTAAGGACAATATTGTTCCACAGAAATCTTCCACCCTATGAGCATCAGCATTATTTGGCCTGTAGGATCCATTTAAGTGACTCAGATCCATTTTTATCCTTCAGTGATACTAGTCTTCCCTATTTTTAATCCTACCCACATGTTGCATCACTATAGTATGCGAGTTGCATCCCTATATCTCACGGGTATCAAGTAAAATGGTAAAAACCACTATTAATTACTTTGAACTCCCAAAAAGCAGTCATTGGGTGACCTTTGGCTCTTCATCTTCCCAAGTAACGTCTCGATGTGTCCTTTCACCTACCTTTTAGAGGACTATATATTGAGCACATATGGCTTATGGACGGGAGAAAGAAGAGAATAGTAAAGGCACTCTAGTGGATTTTTTCCCTATCTTGAGTCTGCACTCATTGATCCTTGTAGTTGTGAACCATTTATGTTCACCTTCCAAACTCCTTTCTAGTTTGAGTTTGCCATTCACGGAGGATTGAATTGGTGGAGGCACAAGTAAATTGATCTAGATCTTGGTTCAGGTTGGTTACCGGCAAGAGGTCGTATCACTTTGTACTTCTTCTTGTTCATTAATATAAATACTCATATTCTCGTTCATTCATGGTGTGAATGTCATTTATTATACATTCGGTTACATTTGCTTATGATATTATAGACCATTTTTATTGATAATGTTAATGTCAATTATATATTATATGTACTTGTTGGATATTGGCTGTCAAGACTAATTTGCAGATTACAAGTCCGTGGATTGAAAGCTCCAACGGGCATCTACATCAAACGTTGGATCGAGGTTGGTTACATCTCTCCATTATTTTAACATTGTCATTTACAATAGCATTGCTTTGAGAATTGAGTAGATTTATGGTAGTCATCTGTCTGTTGTGGTATTCCCAAGCCATAGTGAGTTTTCTCCAATAAAAAAATGGTGACTCCGCTGGGGAAAACATCCATGTTTGGGAAATTTTTGAGCATTAGTCCATAATTAGAGTTGTTGTTTATCGAAGCTTTGTGTCACTGATTGGCCGTTAATATACACTGTAGAAAACTTGCTTTTTCTGAGCCTCTGGACTCTATGTTTGCCCATTTTCCTTTCCTCACCCGTGGCCTAGCTTAGTTCTGCCCACGTCTACCTGCCTCTATTTACTCTACTGCTCACGGGTACCCGTAGGTATTCTTTCGACAGTAGTGTGTAACTCCAGTTTTCATTGGTATATGGCTATTGGTTTTTGTTGGGTGAGTTTGGTTGGTTCCTGAGTCTTTGTTGGCCTCTTTATTGACTATTTCATGCCTTGGTTGTGACCAGATCTCTTTGTTTCTCTTGGTTGAGCCTTCTTGGTTTTTTACCAATCTTTGGTTTTAGCCTCTTGGTTTCTTCCTTTTGAGCTCATTCCTTTGGCTGAGTCTTGTTATTTAGGATCTGCTGGGTTGTCTTAGAGATCTTCTCGGCACTTCAGTGACTGAATAGTAGGATTTTGCTTGCATTTTTTCATTTCATTCATATTGGAAAAATACAAAAATATTCATTTAGTTTTTTTCATTTTCCTTTATGTTTATAAGATAAAATACAAAATATTTTTATTTCCATGTACTACATTTTGCATTGAGTGCTTGTTGCCTTCATTTTAGGTTCTGCTTGTGCATTGAAAAGATAAAAGATTACATTTTTATTTCGAAATTGTTGGTTGATTTTGCATATTAGTGACATTGTTTTATTGGATAGATGAGTCTAGGATTGGACAATTTTGCATACTATTGAGTCTACACATCACTAGTTTCACGATCATATCCCTTGAGTAATCACGGCCACTAAAATCAACGCTTAATCTTAAAATTAATTAGACTGGTTTTAATCTCTGAGGTTGAAATAAGGACCCAATTTTGTGAATTATAAGTTAGTGTCCCAAACTCCAAATGGAAAATCAAACTCTAAAAATGAAATTAAAAAAAACTAACTTGAAATAAAAGGGACAAGTGCTAATCAAAACAAAGAAACAAGAGTATGCCAATCCTAATTTTGACTGCCCAATAGTCCAACTAAATACAATGGTGTCACCTACAAGGTGAGGGATTCAAAGGAAAGACAACAATATCCCTTAGGGAGGTCCTTTTTGTCCATGCAATTTCAAGATAAATAGCGTACAACAATGGAGAACACTTGCTTCTTAGAGGAAGACAATAAGGAAGCTTTTGCATTCCAACTTGAGGTAAAAAGTGGATTGAAAGTTGAGTTCTCAATACAATTCTTGCAACAAAAATTTTCTCTCTTATTTTTCCTATAGAATGCATTCCCATGGCTTCCTTTTATAGTCCAAATGGAGGCCAAGAAACATATAGATCCAAATGTGAACATCATTGGTCTTGAACTATTTCTTCAAGTACATTAAGGGGGTTACTGAATGATCCCAAGTATGTGAGAAGTCGAGTTTAAATTTTGGATCAAAGGGAGCTATTATGAGCCTCGAATGAGATGTGGAAATAATTTGTCCCGTTGTTTTGACAGTGGCATGAATTTCGAAGGAAACTTCATGTGGGTACATGCGTGGGTCACTGAAAAAATAGTTTTGTTAGAACTATGGAATTTTACTGAAAGTAGTTGTGTGATTTTCAGTACTGACTTTTTTTTACATTCTAGGGATCAATTTCACTTTTTATTATGATGAGTATGTATTCGGTGAGATGCATGCTATATGTTGATGATTCATTTTCTGCAAGATTAGGACAAATGTCACATGTGTGCGAAATTCAAGCATTAACATCCTCCTCTTGTGAACTCTTCTCAATGGTTACTTGTTCTTCAACTGCTTCGTGAGGTGAAGGATCAATCCTAGTAATTACTCATAATTTTGAATAAGGATTTGAGAAAATCCTTATAGTAGTACATCCTCATTTACTCAACAAGTTCTTGAGAATTTTTAAATCCTTTTGGATATTATAAATTTCCTTCTCATGAATGGAAAAATATATGAAATTTCTTATAGAATTTGCAAAATAATCACAGCTACTATCAATGTGAAATCACACCACACAAATAAGAAACAAAACCTACTCATGTACTTGAATGCCCTCATGCTACTGGGACCCTACTGTCACAAGGTTATCTGTTGGCATGATTTAGCTTTGTTGTTTTGATGGATTGGTTAACAAATTCCTAACATTTATGGAAGCAAACCACTCATGGTCATTAACACATTTGCAAAAACTAAAAATAAATGAACAATAAAGGCATAAACAAATTGTAATATCTCGATTTTGACCCTATTGCATTAAAATTGTAAATGATGTAAATATTGTTATTTAGTCATGGTGAGGAGCTCAAGGCCAAGGCCCCGCCATTGATTTAGATTTGTATGTATCGACAATTAAAAATAGATGCCTATGGTTCTTGTGCTGGACATGCATAATGTAAATTAATACATCATGTAAATACAAATTTTAATGAAATACCCACAACTAGCTATGCAATGCAACAAAGAGATGGGGCATGATTTTTATAAGGAATAGGGAGGGAAATTATTCAAACCCTTGAGCCAATGGTGTTAATCCATATGTCAATGAGAAAAACCGTAAACCACCAACTACCCATTTTGGGTTATGCACCCAATCATTTAATTCTTCCAAGAGTTGGTTGAGGTAGTTAATGCCTTGGGAATGGAGAGGCATGGCAGTCAATTTAGTGTATGGGCAAGCCATCAATCTAGAAAATCGTTATTTTGCTTCTTGGGCAAGAAAACACCCACAAAATGGTTCCCAAATCCATCTTTCACCCATGGACTTTGCTCTCTCACGCAGTCTGAGCTAATTGGGACTTTCTCCATCATGTTTTTCATCTTTTTCCTACATTTTCCATGCCTGGGAAATCGTTTTTGTATTGCACAATGGCTGGGAAGAAGGGAGCCACGATTTTGGGGTTTACGAAGGCTGTTTTTGTCCCTTGAATTCCCATAAACGTTTTCTGGAAACGATTTTTCTCTCCCAGGGTTGATTCTCCAATTTCTATTTCATTTTTTTGGTGGCCCCACATTTTTCTGAAGCTAATGGAAACCCCTTTTTTGAAATTCCACTGTAAAAACATTTCCCTTCATGCTCAACACTTGCACTTTTGCTGTTATGTGCATCTCTGTTTTGGTTGGATCCTGTGAGCAAGAAATTTTTAGTGGAAGTGGACAAGAATTGGCTTGATAAACCTAGTGAGGAAGGTAACCTCTCAGAAAGATCAAAAGGGATGGCTACTCTTCTATGCACACCTTGGGCAACACTGAATGGAAGGTATGGCCTGAGGGACTATGTATTGGTGAGGGGAATTCTTCCTTGAGTGGGGTGTGTAGGCATTGTGGGTGCCAATCTAGATAGATCTTGTAGAGGGAATCCATATCTCTGTGGTTGATCTCACTATCTTAGCAATTCTTCCTTTCCATTTCCTAACAGCCGGATAAACCCAACTGTCGATTGGCTTGGCTGATTTTGGTGTATATTTGGCTATGTGTGAGTTCGTTGTTCCCTTCTTCTTGTAGAAATCATGCCCAGATCGGGGGTGGCAGCTGTATCAAGAGATTGATAAGCACAACTGGCCTATGGTTGGGTGGAACGTTGCAGTTGCATAGCCAGTTGCTCGGGACTACCTCTTTTCAAGATAAGTACTCTGTTTTATAAATTGCGCAATGTATTTATTTAATGGCTATCACATAAATGTTGAATGTATGTTAGATATTAGACATGATTTTAATTCCATTGTGTTTCTACAATATGCATATGTATATACCTTTTATTATCAATGAATTTTTACTTAATGGATGTGGGGCTAGTTGCCCAAATTTAGTGTCATGTTCTCTCCCTGGCTCAGTCTGAGGGGAGGGGACTTGACATAAATTATAGATCTAATTAAGATCAAAACCACATAGCATGATTGAATTTCAAATACACTAACATAAACTAAAATGGATACAGACATAAATGAATATAGAACATGCCCAAGCAGGGGGGCCTCCTAGCTTGGGATGTGTTATAGTTAATTACAACAAATTAATACATAAGTCGACAGTAAAAATACTATCATATTTTTATAACATATTCAACATGTACAAAATAAGTATATGATACTTGCTATCAATGTTATATGTCTGTCATATGTCCCTCTCCTCTCTATCCTATCTATCTCCTTCTCTCATTCCCCAAGGATTACATCATGAAGATGCATATAGACTAGTTCTTCAAATAACTAGATCCATTGTTTCATGTAAGCAACGATTTTATTTTTTAAAAAGATTCAAGGTCATTCAAACAATTGGAGATAAGTATTAAAACAAAACCACAAGGTATTCTCATGACTAGAAGAGTGAGAATATCTCACTCTCAACCATTGACAGCGTTCTTTGTTGGAGGTTGTTGAAGACTCTGATCATATAGTTGACCGCGATATCCTACTCGCTATGTTGAAGGGGAGCTAAGTTTTAGGGAAAAAAATCCATATTGATATGCAGCTCAACAGAACCCATGTCACCAATCTGGTTTTAAGATAGCGTAGTTATGAAGAACAATTATACGCTACCGGATTTCTATAACAACCCTGATTTCGTGTAGTTCTTTAACTATCGGTAGTGCCATAATTTCCAATAGCACCGTAAACTACTATTGAATATTTCTGCTCATGTTATGAAAAGGTATACCATATGAAGCAAAGTGAGACAAAGTAGATTTCCAATCCAAGCAACTACTAAAAAATTAAGATTTGATAAAAAATATAATTTAATTACCTTAAGATTTGATAAAAAATATAATTTAATTACCTTAAGATTTGATTAAAAAATATAATTCAATCACCCTAGGAGCTTTTATGAAGATATTTTTCCTATAAAGAGAGGAATATATTGGTAAGTCCTGGAAAATATAAGAAAGAGATGGTAAAATGAGGGAGATAAATTAATTTGGCATTCCAAGAAGGTGTCAATACTGTTCAACAATAGGGTGTATTTCTTGTGTGGGATAACTTGTATGGCGTTGAATTGGGGAATAATGGAACAATGACTTTTCTTTAACAACTTCTCCATAGATGAGAGATAATTATTTCAAAGGATTGTGGGTGAAGCCCTTTGAGGGTGTGTGTATGAGCCTCTTTAGTAAATCTCATTTAAAATTCATTGAAATCCATGGTGTCTAGCCCCAAGGTGCGTAACCATTACTATATCACAACTACCCATATCTGGGGAAGACATATGAGTTTACATATAAGGAAATTTCACCTTCTATTCACCATTTCTAACATGAGTACAATTCTCTCTTCAACGCTTATATGTTGTCATTGCACTACCACTAGGAACCCTAAGCTACATGCCCTTCCTAGAAACCTATTGCAGCTGCAACCTAATCCCAAAATTTCGAGAAAATTGTTGGGCCCCTCCTTTATTTTTAGACTTTATTTCTTCTTAGAAGAGTTCCTCTTTTAACACTTAGATTTTTCCTGAAAATATTCGAAGAACAAGTAAGTTTTTTACTAAGTGCAACCTAGGTTTTTGCGCCGAAATAGTCGCAACATTTTGACAAGTTTGCATTGATGTTTCGTGGCATCCGGGTTGATTCATGCTGACGGATCGCTGCTACTTGGCTAGTTTTCGCCAACCATTTCATAGTGTTCTGGTGAGTTCATGCCGACGTTTCATGGCATTTTGATGCGATCGTGTCGGTCATTTCACTGCTTTCTGACGATTTTGCGTTGATCATTTTGCTGCATTTTAGCATTTTTCCTGTCGAGCCCGATGGAAGCGGAGCATCTTTGAATAATTTGCACCGACCATTTCGTGGCTTTATGAAAAGTTCAAGCCAATGGTTTCGCAATGCTTCGGCGAGTCTGTGGCGATCGTTTCTCCCTCTTTGAGCAAAGCTCACCGATCGTTTCATAGCGATCATTTCGCTGCGATCTGGCCAAAATGCCTCGACCATTTTGCAGCTTTCGGGCCAGAAATTCTCCAACGTGTCGCAAAATTTTAGCAAGTTATCGCAGACCAAATCATAGTTGTCTCGTGTGTTCGCGCTGACCATTTCCCAGCGACTGGGGAAAGTGCACCGAAACAGTCGGCGGGAGTTTTCTTAGTTAGCATGGAAAAGCAATAAGGGGCATTGGTGCCAACGGGCTTGGTCATTAAATGACCCCACGAAACAACCATGTTCGCATTCATTGTGAGGGTTTCATTCGTTAAATATATAGAAAATGGTATTTTTTAGCCAACATTTGCGATAGAGAAAGAAAACATCATTTGCGCTCCATCCACCGCCGGTCATCGGATGCCAAGTGCTCTGTCGAACTTAGCTTCATGACCACTATGTTAGTGACAGTCAGGAAGCCTCACACCCTCATCCTCATCTTTTTAATAAATTTGTTTTGTTTTAGTACTCTGTCTGCTCCTTCTTTGTTTTTCAAATTTCTTTGGGCTAGGATTAGCAAGTGTGGGTTTAAAGTCGTTTTTCTGGGTGGGCCTTCCATGGCCTCACCTGGCTAAATTATTCTTGGTCTAGTAGCTCACCGTAACTCAACAGTCTGGTCTCACCCTTGGAAAACCTCGTTCCTTTTCATTCAATGTGACTGCATCTGGGGAAAGAGTTAAGTTGGCCACGTACAGTGGGATCTTTTATGTTTTTTTTGTTTTTTGCAAGATTCCTTGCCTCCATGAAGCCCACCTTTAAGAATATAAGCACTCGGAGACTCAAACGTAGCTTAACATGCAAAAAAATTGGGGTTTCTGATCATTTAGATTAGAACGACCGAGTTTTTCAAGCTACCGATGCGGAGGACCGGCCTTGGATGTCACCTCCCCATTACCCGCCGAGACCTTTTTGTTTCAAAACCCACACGGTTTGAGTGACCCCGGAGTCAATTTACTGAGTCATTGTTCCTCATCGCTCATTTTGATTTGTAGATATCTTGGTTATTAATGAAAAATTTTGGAGGGATTTTTCCAACACAGTCCTACTTATTTTCCGGTTGCATTCTCTTTTCCACTCATCTGTATATCACTGAAACATAGCAAGTCTTAGTAGCATTAGTTTGTCAGCATAAAAGTCCTCATTTGCTTAAATGTTTCCAAGCTGCGCTTTCCTTTTTATAAGTTTGTTTATGCATTGAAGCAAAAAAAAAGTTAAGCTTGCCTTTAACCTAAAGGTTTAAAATTATGATGCAAACAGTTGAAATAAGCACCGTTGGTTTGTTTCCACATTTGTACTTGAAGACTCCATTGCGTTTTAAAAGCTAAACAAACAATGTTGGCGTTCAAATATTGTTTTGACTCTGCTCATTTGCTATATCATGAAAAATGAATTTTTTGTAAATGATTTAATGAAGATTCCTCTCTTATTTATTCTGTGTCTCATCAGATTTGATATGCATATAAGTTCCACCAAGTGAAATCCCAAGCTAGCGGAATCAGAGTCAGATGTAGAAATAGTGTTGGATACCCCAGTAGAGACAATGTTTGAAGACACTAGAGCCATGATTTGGGGTACCCCAAAATTCAAATGGGGTGAACTATATAGAGTCATCAGAAATGGAAACATGCCTGACGCAAACATCGAGAAATTGATGGTTTACTAGAACATGAAGAGGTCCGGCCTCCATAAGGCTGCCACACGCCCAGATTTATTTCCTTGCTGAAAGGTTATTGGATGGATTTTACCTTGGGTAGATGTTGCCACCAGAATCATATCAGATGCCAAAGGAGAAGGGCTCGCATCCTTCCAACCAGGCCACATAGCTGCAAAATTCAAGATACCCTCCCCTAAATTCATGATGACTGATGACTGGATGAGAGAGTTCAATATAGATCACTTTTATTATGCTAAGAATATGATAGTCCCTGAAACATAGTTGAGACCAAATTCTAGTGGAGATTACGATAGTCAAGGATTAAGGACCCCATATAGAATCATAACTTTGATGTCAATTTGACTTTTTCGCTTGGAAAACGGGAACACCTATAAGCTCAGTTGGGTACTAGTGATGTACCACGTTTCCATGCATGGTACACTTTTCAACTGGGAATATATCATTTCTGAAAGTATGGCATCAAACATTGTTGCAGCACAAGGATGACTCACTTAGAAGAAGGATGAATTATTCATGTCTTCCTATCTGTTGGATTCCATACTAGTCAAAAAACCTTTCCCGGATTTGGGATGTGTTTGGAATCGGGTTGAATCTCCCCTTCATGTCGCCTATCAGATGACATGGGCTCACAAATATGCAAGTCACTACAAACTAATTTGTGAGGGATTAATCATGCCTCTTTATTGGCTAATTTTCAATGAAGAGCCAAATTGTCTGTCCGAGAATGCTTTGGAAGTCATCGAGGAATATGGAGATTATTATTTCTCTGCATAAGGAACTTACCTCAAGATGTATGGGGGGACCCAAACCCCTTCTCTGTTGCCGAAATATGCTACAGATTTTGTTTTGCACAAAGAGGACGTAAGGAAATTTTTTATTAATGGATTTGGCAGTTTCCTCCATGAGAAGAATAAGGCCTCCTACCCACCACTGCCATTCAATATTGGTGCGTACAAATTCCAAAAGGAAAAGGGAGCCGAATATTTTGTCAAATATTTGGAGGCCTTTCATTTTGGAACAAGTATTTTTGTAAGGCATGATATCCAAGATAAGGTCGCTGGACATTGTGCTTCTTGTAGAATCAACTTCAAATACACACATCACTTCTTGAAAGGTGAAGAAGTGTATAAGAGGGGAAAAAACATGACCGAGCTTAAAAAACGTTTTCGCCACAAGAGTAGAGTTGGTTCCTATTGGAGTATTCTCACCATAATTTTTTTTATATTTGCATGCTTATATGCAGTATGCATCATCCAGTCATCATGCATGCATCCAGTCATCAGTATTATAGTCTCCCAGCACCTAGTCCCCAATTTTTCATCCCCAGGAGCCTGCTTCTACTTAGTTCTAGCCCTCCTAGCCACATATGCACCCTTGTTTTCATCAATGGAGTACAAGTGTTCCCTCTTCCACCTATTTAGAAGATTCTTCAGTTGGTTCCATGATTAGTGGATATGTTCCTTGATTTGAGGATTGATTACTAGTTTAACGGACTAAACCACTTAGATAGACCTCTAGAGAGACTAGATCAGTTATATTGACTACTGACAGCTCCTCATGCACCCACATTGGAGTCTCCTTCCCTAGATTTGTGCCACGTGCACGAGTTAGACTCAGTTAGACTCATTTGAATGATATTTGACTACTTGTGACTACTATCACTGATTTGATGATGTCTCCAATGTCATCCAAGCCACACATTGAGGAGAATTCGAATGACATTAGGAGGAATTTGAATTCATTTGATTGTATTCACTTATTATTCGCTCTTCACAATGCCAACTTACAGCTGATGTATGATACAACATTGTTTCCATTTCTTGTGTTAATGAGTGATTATTGATTCAACATTCTTCTTCTGTTCTCTGCTATTCTTGAGTGATTTTTAGTGAGGTTTTCTCCAGCTATGTGATATCTCCTATAAAATATCACATGGTATCATAGCCGGAGTAAGCTATTCGAATTGCAACAGCATCAGTTGCATCAATTGCAACACTTCTTTGAGCAGCTGTCTTTCATTGAGCACCAGAAGCCTTTGGATTTCCTCAACAATTCCTGGTGCAATTGTCTTGAATTCACTAGATCAATCCAGTGAGGTCTATCTAGGTGTGAACGATCTAGACACATTTTCTCAGTGTCCTAAGGTAGTGTTCAATTAGAATTGCAGCAGATCTCCATTTACAATTATTATTGTTTTGCAGGTTATCTCCATCATTCGAATTCATCTTCAATTCGACTTCAAAAGCTACCAATGGATCTAAAACTGAATTCATTCAACTATTTCGAATGGAAGGCCGAGATGGACAAGAAGTCCAAGAGCCTCTATAGTGTTTTGAATGGGACTACAGTCGAACCCACTGGTGCAGTAGATCAATCCAAGTACTTACACAAACTTGATGAAGCATTAGCACTGCTTCTCCTCAGCATTTACGAAGACCTCCATTTTCATGTCATAGATCTAGCAACTACAAAAGAGGTTTGGGACAAGCGCGAATCTCTTCTTGGAAAGAAAGATGACTTGAAGGGTCATAAATTGGAAAATAAGCTCATCTCCTTGAGCCTAAGCAGTTTCGAAACCATCACTGAGTTTCTCAACAAGTTCAAAAACTTGATTTCACAATTAAATAGATATGGGATAGGGAAGGAAGAGAAGCAGCTCATCGTTGCCATACTATCAAAACTAGGCCCTGACTACTCAGTATTTGTCTTCACATTTAAGTCAGCGAAGCTGTCCATCCCAAAATGGAAGCTTCCCACTCTTGAAGACTTCATCCAGCCTCTCACACTTGAGGAGGAGAATTTAGTTCATATGGGAATGATAAAACCCAAATTGGATTAACCTCTTGTAGCCACTAAGATGAAGAGAGTGAATGGTAAGGGTAAGAAAAAATAATTTGACAAAAATTCGAATGACTAGAAGCAGAAGGAGGCTCCAAATCAGTCAGATGGGGTTTTGAATATTAATAAAGACAAGCAAACTCAAAAGGGGAAATCCAAATGCACATACTGCAATAGAGGATTCCATCCTGAGAGTTCATGTATGAAGAAGACCATAGATATCATGGCTTCACTTCTTCAAAAGAATAATCTTCCAGTACATGCATGTGCTAGAAATAAACAAGGTGAACCATCAAGATCAGAGGACAACGAGAGATTCCATGCCCTCATGGTAGGTGCATCAACACAATCCTCCTTCATCATAGATTTAGGAGCATCAAGACACATGTCTTCCTTCAAAGATCTATTTACTAGTTTTGAATCCACTATGGACCATCCATCATATTGGGGAATGATTCTGAGGTCTCATCTAAGGGTATTGGAAGAATCAAACTTGATCATGGGTACTTCTCAGATGTGTTCTATGTCCCTACACTCACTGCTAATCTACTTTCAGTCTACCAGATGACCCACACTAGAGATCCCAAGAGGGTGATGATCTCTCCAAATGAGGTCGAAATCGAAGACATGGTATCAGCTTCTACCATTTCAAAAGGTGTTGCAAACCACAAGTCGAAACTCTATGAGTTCTCCCATTTTCTACCTCTCTCTAAATAGTCTGCTCTTCACACTCATGCTGTTAGGAACCCATGTATTTACTTTATTAGTGTATTGTCGTTGGACGCATATGCTTTGTAAGTCATCCCGTAGTGTTTGTTGATCCTTAGTTTGTGTTATTGTTGTTTGGCGCATATGCTTTGTAAGTCACCCATAGTAGTCTTGATCCATAGTTTGTATTGGCCCATGGTTTTGACCCATAGTATTACCGCCTAGACTTAGTATATAAGTGTGTGTTGAGGCCTATGAAGGCACCGTGAAGTTATCTGTATTGAGCTTGCTCAAAGGAGGTTTCCCCCACGAAGTGTCCTACGATCAATATAAAAGTGATTCTCAGTTCTGTTATTTCTGCTATATTGTGTGTTTTCATTAATTAATTATTGCAGGTTCTCCACATCTAGTATCAAAGCACTTTCTTGGGCTCACTGGGTGAAATTTCTGCCAAAATTTTTTTTTCGCATCTGTTAAAGCTTTGGATCTGGGATTAATCCCTATCCGCTTAACTATGGGAAGTACTTGGGCACAAGCCCTAAAACTCATTGTGAGGAGTACCACAGGAACCCCAAATTAATTGGCCCATTGAGAGGACCTACCAGCGAAAAGGGTAACGACCCCTACCTGATTGACTAGCTCCCTCCCGTGAGGTAAGCCAAGAGTTGTCGTTTGTGGCAAAGCGATTATCAGTTTACCTGAGCCATGGAGTGAGGCGTACTGCCCCAATATGCAAGCCGCCAGACAACATTGGTGGCCAACTGGAACCCCTGAACTGTTAGGAAGCCACACATACCCAGGGTCCATATCTATTTTTAGCTGAACTGTTGTCGACCACTACCGCGTCGTTTCAGATCCATTCTAAAAGTTGTTCCAGATCTAGCCGCTTCAGATCTATTTTAGATCCAGTTGTTTTCGATCCAGTCGATGCCGCTTCAGATCCGTTCTGCACCGTCGCATATCCATTTCTTGAAAAAAGAGTATAAAATTCCAGTTTTTGGCCATATCTCCTTTGTTTTCAGTCTGTTTCCCTTGAAACTTTGCTAACACCTCAGTAATCCCATTCTGCATATTTCATTCCTGAGGACCCTATCCCAAATTCCACTTCCCAAAGCCCGAAATCTCACATTTGTCTATTTTTAGAGTTTACCATAATTTTTTTGGATTTCACCGAATTTCCTTCAAATTTTACCACCAAGTTCCTTTCCTAATTCTGCTTCTTTATCCCTTTCTGCCAAATTTTCTCATTCTTTCACCCTGCTTCTGAAATCCCCATTTTTTGCTTCCATGTCCATCAGAAAGTGTCCAAAACCTTCTCAAACCCCAATTACCTCTCTGGGTTTTTCCCAAATCCTAAATTTTCCTTACTAAAGCAGCTTTTGTTTGTGTTTTTCTATCCATTCCCAAAATAAAAAAAATTAAAAAAAAACTCTTGGTTATGGTTGTCACCCACGCAGGTGCAAAAACCATGGAGGAAACACTTGCAGCCATCCAAACCAAACTCCAAGATCTGAATGAAAAATTTCTCAGCATCCATCTTCAGCATTCAGCCATGAACAATAACCAACAGCAAGAATCTTCTGCAGCCAATGGGTTCTCTTCTTCCAGCAATTTTCGTGGTCCGAAGCTTGAATTTCCTCGCTTCAACGATACTGATCCGACTGGACGGATCTATCTTTCAGATCAGTATTTCAGTCTACATAATACTTTTGATGTCCAAAAAGTTCCACTTGCATCCTTTCATTTGGAACAGGAAGCCCTTCAATGGTACCGTTGGTACATCAAGGCTCATGATGAGACAAAATGGATAGATTTTTGCCAACTCATTTTGCAACGATTTGGTCCTAGTGCTTTTGATGACTTCACCGGAGCACTCACTAAACTTTGTCAAAGTGGCACTGTGAGAGAGTATCAGAAAGAATTTGATAAACTAGCCAATCACACAGAAGGAATGTCTGATGAATTCCACAAGATTTGTTTTATGAGTGGTCTTAAGGATAAAATCCGGTCAGAGGTTAAAAGGTTCTATCCCAACACAATTATGGAAGTCCTAGGGTTGGCTAAGTTGGCAGAAGACAAGCTTGCAGCCCAACAATGCTGCAAACCCTCTTTTTTTCCCTTCCGAAATATGGGTTCTCAATGACCTCCCATCCCTCCAGCTCCTCGACAAACTCCTATCAAGCATTTGTCTAAAATAGAGATACAGGCACGCAGAGAAAAAGGGCTTTGTTATAATTGTGATGAGAAATTCACTCGGGGACATAAATGTGTTTAGTAAAAGATCTATCTCTTGGATATGGACTCTTCTTCTACCTCTAAAATTAGTGAAGAAGCTCCAAATACAATGGATGATCAAGTCGACATTCAAGAGTTGCCTATTTACCCCCCATCTCCCGATGACCAGCCAGAGATATCTCTCAATGCTTTATCCGGTGTCACTGCCCCCACCCAAACAATGCGGGTCAGGGGTTACTTCAAGAAGCTTCCTCTTACAATACTCATTGATTCTGGCAGCACACATAACTTCATTGACCCTCGGATCGCCAAACAAGCTAATTGTTTTATACATCCTTGATCCAACTTTGAAGTCATGGTTGCGAATGGGGGCACCTTACCTTTCAAGGGAAAATGTCACAATGTGCGTATCTCTCTGGAAGATATCCTGTGCTCTGACATGTTTTCCTTCTCTTTAGGCAGATGTGATATGGTTTTGGGTGTTCAAAGGTTATGCACACTTAGCCCCATCTTATGGGATTTTGCTGAACTTTGGATGCAGTTTTCCGTCAATGGGACACAACACAAATTTACGGGCTTACAACCAGGGTCTTTCCGCATCATCAGTTTACATCACCTAGAAAAGATCCTTAAGAGGAATTCACATGGTGTCATCGCTCAGCTCCATTCCATTCAGATGCACCCACCAATGGCCTCCACTACTTCCTTAGATAGATATGTGGGTATCTTTGCTGCACCAGTGGACTTGTCGCCTTCACGTGTTTCCAGTAAGCATTTAGCCGCATCTACATCTCGGCAGGACATGATGGCTATTTTGCATGCCATATAGAAGTGGCAGCCATCCCTTTTGGGGAATTATTTCTGCATCAAGACGGATCTCCCGAGTTTGGAAAATTTCCTAGAACAACGGGTCTAATCCCCAGCACACCTGAAATTGGTTATCCAACTCATGGGTTATGAGTATGTGATCACTTACCAAAAGGGGAAGGATAATATTGTTCCACATAAATCTTCCACGCTATGAACATCATCATTGTTTGTCCTGTAGGATCCATTTAAGTGACTCAGATCCATTTTTATCCTTAACTGATACCAGTCTTCCCTATTTTTATTCCTACCCACATGTTGCATCACTATAGTATGCGACTTGCATCCCTATAGCTCGCGGGTATCAAGTAAAATTGTAAAAAACCACTATTAATTACTTTTAACTCCCAAAAAGCAGTCATTGGGTGACCTTTGGCTCTTCATCTGCCCAAGTAACGTCTCGATGTGTCCTTTCACCTACATTTTAGAGGACTATATATTGAGCACATATGGCTTATGGACGGGAGAAAGAATAGAATAGTAAAGGCACTCTAGTGGATTTTTTCCCTATCTTGAGTCTGCACTCATTGATCCTTGTAGTTGTGAACCATTTATGTTCACCTTCCAAACTCCTCTCTAGTTTGAGTTTTCCATTCATGGAGGATTAAAGTGGTGGATGCACAAATAAATTGATCTAGATCTTGGTTCAGATTGGTTGCCAGCAAGAGGTCGTATCACTTTGTACTTCTTCTTGTTCATTAATATAAATACTCATATTCTCGTTAATTCATGGTGTGAATGTCATTTATTATACATTGGGTTACATTTGCTTATGATATTATAGACCATTGTTATTGATAATGTTAATGTCAATTATATATTATATGTACTTGTTGGATATTGGCTGTCAAGACTAATTTGCAGATTACAAGTGCATGGATTGAAAGCTCCAATGGGCATCTACATCGAATGTTTGATCGAGGTTGGTTACATCTCTCCATTATTTTAACATTGTCATTTATAATAGCATTGCTTTGATAATTGAGTAGATTTCTGGTAGTCATCTGTCTGTTGTGGTATTCCCAAGCCATAGTGAGTTTTCTCCAATACAAAAATGGTGACTCCGCTGGGGAAAACATTCATGTGTGGGAAATTTTTGAGCATTAGTCCATAATTAGAGTTGTTGTTTATTGAAGCTCCGTGTCACTGATTGGCCGTTAAGATACGCTGTAGAAAACTTGCTTTTTCTGAGCCTCTGGACTCTCTGTTTTCCCATTTTCCTTTCCTCACCCATGGCCTAGCTTAGTTCTTCCCGTGTCTACCCGCCTCTATTTACTCTACTGCTCGCGGGTACCCGCAGGTATTCTTTCGACAGTAGTGTTTAACTCCAGCTTTTAGTTGTTGCTGGGTGAGTTTGGTTGGTTCCTGAGTCTTTGTTGGCCTCTTTCTTGACTGCTTCATGCCTTGGTTGTGACCAGTTCTTTTTGTTTCTCTTGGTTGAGCCTTCTTGGTTTTTTACCAATCTTTGGTTTTAGCCTCTTGGTTTCTTCCTTTTGAGCTCATTCCTTTGGCTGAGTCTTGCTGTTTAGGATCTGTTGGGTTGTCTTAGATATCTTCTCGGCACTTCAGTGACTGAATAGTAGGATTTTTCTTGCATTTTTTCATTTCATTTATATTGAAAAAATACAAAAATATTCATTTAGTTTTTTGCATTTTCCTTTCTATTTATAAGAGAAAATACAAAATATTTTTTTTCCATGTACTACATTTTGCATTGAGTGCTTGTTGCATTCATTTTAGGTTCTGCTTGTGCATTGAAAAGATAAAAGATTGCATTTTTATTTCAGAATTGTTGGTTGATTTTGCATATTAGTGACATTGTTTTATTGGATAGATGAGTCTAGGATTGGACGATTTTGCATACTATTGAGTCTACACATCACTAGTTTCACGATCATATCCCTTGAGTAATCACGGCCACTAAAATCAACGCTTAATCTTAAAATTAATTAGACTGATTTTATTTATAGCATACACCAACTAGCATAGTTTTAGAGTCTTGGAATAGATCATTGTGAGTTAACAATCCAAGACTATTAGACAAAACATTAGGTGTTTTACCAGGGAGTGGAGGAATCCATGGTATAGATCGGTGTTCTCAGGAAGCTCTACTCAATCCAAAGTTAAGCATGAGGCCACAGGAGGTTGGTTGAGGAGATATCCCTCTGATACTGGCCAAACGTGGGAGAAATATCCAGGATTTGTTTGTATCTGAGGGTACCGGAGGTTTGTCCTCTTGTGTTTCGGGCTTAGATACCTTGCCCATATGATGGGTCCCACCTGCGACTGTCCCCCTGAGCATTGGTTATATTGTGGTGAACATATTTTCCTTACCTAGGTATCGCACAGGGTACTTGCAGTGGCTATGTTGTTCGTGTCCTGAGTCAGATAGGGATTGGATAGCACAATTGTGTTCGTGCAGTGGACTTGACCTTGTCGACGCAATGAAGCCTGGGTGTCTCTATAACTGATTCTGTTACCTCCAGCTATAGTTTGGGAGTCTCAAGCCTCTCCTAGGTGAGACATACTGGCTCTAGTGTCGGGAGCTCATTTAGCCACTCTGTATGTCTGCTCTTGGTTGTAGTTTCTCTAGGTGTGTGCTTTTGATTTACTATTTTTGATCGATACTTGGCCTTTAGGAGATGCTATGTCTCTCTTCGGAGAGAACATGGCGTGGATCCCTACTCTTTATCGGTCCCATCGTTTGGCTGGTTTAAAGCCACTCGAGGTTACACGCTGTATTTCTAGAGGACACCGGAGGTCTCCCTCTAAGTCTTCGGATTCATACGAGACCTACGTTGAATATTACATGGCTACACATCCTGATATTGGGAAAGACCCTCCTACTCCTTCGGGTAGAGTTGACCTTACTTTCAATCCCCATACTCCTCCTGAGGATTGGGGAGGTGATCCACCTGACACTCAACCTGGTTCTATTTGGCCTAATCCACTTGACCGAGATCCGTTTGATCCTTCGAATCCGAATAATTATCTTTATGGAATGCCCGACCTACCCGAGGATGAATAACAGGACGATCCTTTCATTCCTTCATTTCCACGTGAATATAGATACGGAAGGCTTAAGACTCATGATAACACTGGCCCTACGATCAACCCCACCGCACTCTCTTTTGGTCTGCCTAGTCATAAAACTGTCAAACCTTCCACTATGGTTGGTACTCACACTGGCACTACCCAAAGTGTTATCCATACTATACCCACTGGGAGCACTACCCTCGCTGGGGGCACTACGTTGTCGACCGACTCACATAGTATGGGGACTGGTCATGTTCCTCCTAACAATACTTATGCTGGAAGGCGACCACCTCCTAGGATTACTCAACCTAACCGGAATGTTGTTCGGAATATGACTCACCATCCACCACCTAATACACGTGTCGCTACTCATTAACCTAGGACTACTTTTGCACATGATATCGTTCCTCCCAACCACGGGGGTGGACACATACCACATACTTTTGCATCCACTACCACTACTAGAGATGCTCATCTAGGGGGTGGGAATATTTCCTATCCACATGGACATCACACCACCAACCCTGCTACAAATCACACTAATGTTGGGGTTGGAAATACTTCTCATGCTTTTGGTCACCACACGACTGCTCAAGCTAATCCTAATGCTGCGGGTGGGAACATACCATACCATTACGGTCAATACAACACGGTTCCTGCTATGAATAGTACATATATGCCCCATACTCATAGTGGAAACCCTTACTACAACACAGTTGGTGCTGGCCACCAGTATAACCCACAACCCCAATATGGTGCCCAAAACATGCATATACATGCTTACTCTCAAATGGGTCAGCCAGGAGGAGGTTATCAATCCTATGACCATGGGAAAGCTTATGGGCTGTCAGGTCCTCAGTATCAGCAGTTTAATCCTAATGGTCAAGCTTTTGGTCCATCTTATAACACGGTTTCATTTAACCAACCTTTTATGGGGGCTTATAATCCAGCTTTCCAGCCGCAGCTCCCGTTCCTTGCATGCTTGAATCTCCCAGATCTTTCAAAGCTCATGAATGATCCGGTGTGTCATGACCCTACTTGGCCCCCGGTCCCTACCAAGATTCCTTTAGACATTCCAAATTTTGAAGGGAAAGGTGGTGAGGACCCGGGAGATCATGTCACGACGTTTCACCTTTGGTGCTCCTCCAACTCTTTGAATCACAATTACATTAGATTACGACTATTTCAACTCACCATCACGGGGGCAGCCGTGAAGTGGTATGTGGAGTTTCCTGGAAACACCTATAGGGGATTCAATGAGATTGCTTTGGTTTTCTTAGACCATTTCTAGTTGTCGGTTCGTTATGATACTAGTAATGAGTTGTTGTCCACCTTCCGTCAGAATAAGACCACACATATTTTTGACCACGTTCAAGAGTGGCGTCGGCGGAAGAGATTAGTGAAAGCCAACATTCCTCTAGAGTTCCTGTTGGAATGGTTCCTTATGTCTTTACTCCCATACATTGCTAAGGATGTTTCGATGTCTGGCATTGTGACTGAGGAACAAGCTATCTTGAAAGTCCAGCAATTAGATCTACTTTATTCTCAGTCTGGCATTTTGTATGACATTATTCCTAACGCACCGAGAACAAGACATGACCCTACGTCAGTTCTTGGACCACATGCCGAAGGCATTGTGGGGTCCGCATGCACTCGCCCTATAGACTTGGGAGCAAATCAAATGCAAAATTTGTCGCTAAATCAGTCTGCTCCCGAATAGGTTCACGCCTTGTCCACTTCCACTCCGTCGTCTGATGTACAAAATGTGCAATAAATGAAACCGTCAGGTAACCAGCAACCTGGTGGTAAGAAAAAGGGGAGAAATAATCGTAGGGGTGGAAACAATGGAAGTAACAACAATAGCAATCGTAATAATCCTCGTAAAGAGAATGCCAACCCTCCTCAGGAAGGTGGTAATGCTGGCGAGGATTGTAAACCTAGGTGTAAGGTGAAATTCCCTTTCAAGCTTTGTGGGGAGGATCATCTTACTCACTTATTTCCTCGAATTGAAGAAGCATCGAAGCATTTGGCACAGAGCCCAGCTGTGTTGAAGGATCCCCTTCCTCATCATCAAAATATGGCTTCGCATGCTCCCACCACTGGTTATGGTACTAATGAAATGGCAAGGTCTTCTTCCAATACTAGTGGTTATGGATGTGTGAATATGGTTCAGTCAGAGGTTTGTGTTGCTACTCATCAACACAATTATGGTGCACCACAACCAAATTTGGGGAATGAGCCTCCTCCTCCTCCTAACAATTCCTTGCATATCGAGAAGCCTTCCATTATGCCGCGGATACCGAAGGGTGTTCTCAAGCACTCCACGCATAATCCTAATGATCGAGCCACCCAGAACTACTACATCATAGAATATTTGGGCCAAACTCCATGTGTCATGTCGGCTCTTGAAGTTTTGCAAGCTTGTCCTTCCTAGAAGCATGCCGTTTTGAGTGTGTTAGGAGTTTAGGATGGGGGAAGTCCTAGTGTTATCAAGTTCGATACTACTGATGTCCAACCTCTCTTTCCTTACCATGTGGCTTTTCAAATCCAGGTGGTTTTCCTTAAGAGCTTCGTCAAACGTACTATGGTTGATGAAGGTGCTTCCGCGTCAGTAATGTCGTTAACTTGTTGGAAAGATCTTGGATCTCCTCCCTTATGTTGATGTATATGTAACTTTGGAATGTATTTCATATATATTTATTGTACCCTTATAAGAAATGTGTTATTCCTCTATAAGGAAGTGTCATCATGTGTATTGACAAGTGTCGCAAGTGTGTGTACTTGGTGACGGGTTATTAGACCACCATGTGTGGGGTCGCCCTAAAATATATATTATATTGTGGATGTACCTAGCTAGACAAGTCGGCTCCATAGTCTAACTGAGCAAATAGGTTAGTATAAGTAGAGATTGAGAGATCTCTATTTTGATCACTCAGAAACTCACACTTCTCTCACTTAGAAAGTGGCACACTAGTGAGGAGGAGGATCATCTACTACTAGGAGACTATCTCAGTGTATTTTGGTTGTACTTTGGTTGAGCCATTTCTCTCTCTATCTCTGAGGAAGTTGTGGGGTTTTTCACCTTAGGGTTTTCCCCATGGAAAATCTGTGTCTCTTGTCTCTCATGCTTTTGATTCTTGTGATGTTTGTCATGCTCATTGTGATTGTTATGCATTGATATATTGTATATGTTATTCTCTCAGTGAAGATCCTAGAGTATTGTGAATTAATGCTCAAAATTTAACATGGTATCAGAGCTAACCTGAGAAGAAGACATTTTGCAGTGAGGGAAACTTGAGTTTCTTGTTTATTGGGTTTATCTCCACAGTTTTTGGAAAAGAAGTATAGTAGATTGACTCTACTCATCAAGGAGAATCTATCTGTCCAATCAGAATTAAATTTTGAGCATTTTCAGATTTGGCCCTAAAAATTAGGGTTTCCACAAAAATAGGAATTTCTGAAATCTGAAGACATAGCTGGAAGCTCCTTGCAAAAATCGATGTTTAGAGCTTTGGATCAAGATTTTTTGCTGGGTAGATCTCCGGGAAACGAAAACCCTAATTCAGGGCTCTCCTAGTGAACCCGGGAGGACAAAAAGGCAATTCTGAAGGGTAAAGCTTTGCTGATCTCAAATTCTGAATACACTAGGCTGATCAGCTCATCAAGGCGCATCTTTTTATCCTTTCAAAAAGTTGAAATTCACATTTTGAATTTTTAGGGTTTTTTCGACAAACCCTAATCCAGGACCAGATCCAGTTTTCAGCATTTCAAGTGGTAAGACCTAAATCTTTTCTATTTCCATTTGAAGTACTCTTTAAGATGTCTCACCACACCAAGCTTGAGGATAAGCTTGAAGGGGCTGATAACTTCTGAGCTTGGAAGTATAGGATTAGGTTAATCCTGGAAGAGAATGAGTTGGACTCATATGTAAAAGAAGACATCCCTATCCCAGAGGATGAAGAGGCTAAAGTATTGCATAAGAAGAACTTGGTCAAGGCAAAGAGAATCATTGCTGATTCTATCAAAGACCATCTCATACCCCATGTGTCTTCTCTAAATACACCCAAGGAGATGTTTGACTCTTTGACCAAGCTATTTGAAGGAAAGAACATAAATCGGAAGATGACCCTGTGGAACCAATTGAAAGGAGTAAAGTTTCAGAATGGAGAAACCATTCAATCTTATTTTTCTAGGGTCTCCCAAATTATGGAACAACTAGAAGTAGTAGATGAAATGGTGGAGAATGGTGAAGTTGTCATGACCACTCTAAATGGCCTACCCAGATCATGGGATTCATTTATTCAAGGAATTTGTGCAACGAAGAAGTTCATCTCCTTCAACATATTGCGGGAAGAATGTTCTCAAGAAGAAGTAAGGCTCGTGGCCTAAGAAGAAAAGATGGGAAGTGAAGATCAAGCTCTCATAGTATACACCAAGAAAGGAAGGTCAAAGAGAGAGCACTCTCATACCAAGAAATATTCACACTATCATCAACATAAAGATAAGAAAGAACTCAGATGCTTCACATGTAATGAGAAAGGTCATTTTGCTTCAGAATGTCCCAAGAACAAAAGGAACAACAACACCAAGAAGAATAAGGGCAGTAGGAAAAGATATCATGCTCATGCTGCTGAAGATGATGAACCACCCAAGAAGAAGGCTAGGGCAGAAAGTGATAGTCATGATGACTCATCAAGTGAAGTAGAATATGTTCTAATCTCTGCTCTCACAGGTACTATCTCCCATGGTTGTAATGATTGGTTAATTGACAGCGGGGCTTCGAAACACATGACTGGGTTTAAAAAATCTTTTTTGAATCTATCTGAACATGAATCACCCCATAAGGTGAAACTTGGGGATGATTATCAATACCCAATCAAAGGAAGTGGTGAAGCCTCCTACAACCTAGATTCTGGAAAATCTTTGAAGATGAAAGAAGTCCTTTATGTACCTGGGCTCAAGAAGAACTTACTCTCCATCTCTGCATTGGATGCAAAAGGTATGAGGGTTGCATTTGTGGATGGCCAAGTCCTAATGTTGCCAAAGGGAAAGATCATAGATGATGCAGTAGTGATTGGAGAGCAAGAGGGAGGTTTGTATAAATTGAAGGGACAACCTGAACATGCCATGGTGCATGAATCCATGGAGCCAAGTGAACTTTGGCATAGAAGACTTGCTCATATGCACTATAGGGAACTTCCAATTGCAGGCAAGGTTATAGAAGGTCTTCCTGAAATCAAGACCAAACATGAACGTGATTGCAAAGAATGTGCAAAACGTAAGAACATTAAGAAGGATTTCCTAAGCAGTGAAAGCAAGGAAAAGGATATCCTGGAAATCATCCACTCAGATGTATGTGGTCCTATGTCATCCAGTTCTCTAAGTGGGTATGTTTACTATGTCTCATTTATTGATGACTTCTCCAAGAAGACTTGGGTATACTTATTGAAGAACAAAGATTATGTGTTTGATAAGTTCAAGGAATTCAAAAACTTGATGGAGAATCAAACTGACAAGAAGATCAAAACATTTAGATCCGACAATGGTGGAGAATTCACCTCAGGTGACTTCAAGAAGCTTTGTAGTGATTTAGGGATTAAGAGGGAATTGACTGCTCCTTATAATCCTCAAAAGAATGGAGTTGCAGAAAGGAAGAACAGAAAAATCATGGAAGCAGCAAGGGAAATGCTGCATGACCAGGAACTACCTATGCATCTATGGGAAGAAGCAGCTAGAACAGCTGTATATATGCAGAACAGAACACCCCACAAGATATTGGACAACAAGACACCAGAAGAGGTCTTTTCTAGTAAGAAACCTGAAGTCATCCATCTCAGAATATTTGGTTGTCCAGTATACACTCATGTCCCAAAGGAAAAGAGGACTAAACTAGATCCTTCAGGAAAGAAGGGTATCTTTGTGGGTTAAAGTTAAAGCTCGAAGGCTTACAGAATATACTTTCCAGGGTTCAACAAGATTGATGTCAGCAGGGATGTAACATTTGATGAAAACTCAGCATTCATCAAATCAAGGAAGGCACCTATCGAAGTTTATGAAGAACCTAAGGAAACTAGATTTCAAGACACTACCATGACTGAAGCAATTCCAGAAGTTGTTCGTGAGTTTGAAGATCTGCAAGAACCTATATATCCACCCCGTGAGGATAACTCTCACAAGAGGAAACCTGCATGGGCTAGAGAGCTCATTCAAGATGCAGAAATATTTGGCATTCCAGAAGAAGAACACAAAGTAAAGAAGAGAACCAGATCAAATACTAGCCATGTTGCTTTACTCTGTGACATTATGAACAAAGAACCTTCCATTTATGAAGAAGCAGCAGAAAAGAAAGAATGGAAGGATGCCATGGTTGAGGAATACCAATCAATAATGAAGAATGATGTTTGGGATGTTGTCCCAAGACCTAAAGAGAAGTCTGTTGTGACTTCCAAATGGATCTACAAAATCAAGCATACTGCAGATGGCAGTGTAGAGAAATACAAGGCAAGATTCGTAGCTCATGGCTTCTCTCAGAAAGAGGGAGTAGATTTTAAAGAAACTTTTGCACCTGTAGCCAGGTATACTTCCATCAGAACAATACTTTCCCTAGCTGCAGTAATGAAATGGAAAATACACCAAATGGATGTCAAGACTGCTTTCTTGAATGGTGTAGTTTAAGAGGAAGTATATGTGGAGTAGCCACTCGATTTTGAAATACATGACAGGGAGTCATATGTGTGCAGATTGAAGAAAGCCTTGTATGGCTTGAAGCAAGCTCCCAGAACTTGGTATGGTAGGATGGACAGTTTCTTATCTGGTTTGGGATTTACCAAGAGTAAAGTGGATTCCAACCTTTACTACAAGGTTGAGGAAGGAAATCCTGCGATTCTACTTCTGTACGTGGATGACCTATTTGTAACAGGAGATGACAGATTGATTGCAGATACTAAGAGGAAGCTTGCTGCTGAGTTCGATATGAAAGATTTGGGAATGATGCATTATTTCCTAGGTATGGAGGTGTGGCAGAATGCAGGTGTGATCTTCCTTCGTCAAAGGAAGTACACAGTAGATAGCCTGAAGAGATTGAGGATGATGGATTGCAAGGACATGGCCACACCCATGGCATCAAACCTGAAGCTTCTATGTGATACTTCATCTGAGCCAGTTGATATCTCTATGTATCGTCAGATGATTGGGTCCTTGATGTACCTGACGAACACGAGACCAGATATTTGCTTTGCTGTGAACACATTGAGTCAGTTCCTGACAGATCCGAGGAGTGTTCACTTGGTTTCCGTAAAGCATGTTCTGAGGTACCTGAAGGGTACAGTGGATTATGGGCTCAAGTATGAAGAGAATCAAAAGTTTAAACTATAGGGTTATGTTGATTCAGATTGGGCAGGCAGTGCTGCAGATAGGAAAAGCACATCTGGGTGCTGCTTCAGTATGGGATCAGGTGTGATCTCTTGGTTTAGCAGGAAGCAGTCCTGCGTAGCACTGAGTACAACTGAGGCAGAGTATGTTGCAACCTATTCAGCTAGTTGTGAGGTAGAATGGCTACGCAAGCTAGTGTCTGATTTATTTGATCTCCCATTAAACGCTACTGGTATCTTCTGCGATAACCATACTTGTGTGAAGCTGTCTGAGAACCCAGTGTTTCATGACAGGTCGAAACACATAGATATCAAATATCACTATATCAGGGATATGGTGCATAGAGGAGCTATGAAGTTCCTGTATGTTGCGACGGACGAGCAGATTGCAGATGTGCTGACGAAGCCACTAGCTAGGGTGAAGTTTGAGTACTTTAGGGAGAGGTTGGGTGTTCTTCAGATCGAGGACACTTCAAGGAAGAAGTGATGGACACATTTGTTGAAGCCATTCCAAGCATGCTGGAAGGAGGATCCTTCACATGGCTATGGATGTAAGCACTGGATGATGTTCTAGTTTCTGCTTTGTATGATCAGTTGGATCATTTATATGTATATGTATGTACGCATCATGTTGGATGCTGGATATGATCAGTTGGATCATTTGTATGTATTTTGTATATGCATCATGTTGGATGCTTGGACCATGTATCTGTATATGTATCAGGTGGATCATGTATGGTGATATGTATCATGTGTTTGTATTTGTATCAGGTGGATACACTTGTAGCTAGGGTTTTACCCCTAGCTTGTGCCAATGAGCACCTACTAAGGAGAATGGACTCCTTAGTAGCAGTTCAGTAAATTAAACTAATTAAACTAAAACAGAAAATTAAATTAATTCCAAAACAAGCATGAAACATAAACATCAAATTTAAAGAATGACTTTTTGTATTGATGTTACCTTCAATGTAAAGGTTTGATGAAGCCCTTTGTAGTGTCCAAGAGGATGCTCCAAGCTTCAATATGCTCCTTCTCCTTCTCCAATGGTAGTGATGGGCCAAAGGTGGCTCTCAAGGTGAAAATAGTTCAATGGTGAACTAGGGTTTCGAGAGAGATTTTGGCAGAGTAAGGGTGCTTGTGATTGTGGATATGGAATAAGGGATCTCCATCACCTATTTATAGTTTTTTGGTGGTGGAGTGCTGACCCATGGTTTTAGGAAACACATGGTTTTGGGCAGCTGTATAGGGTTTTTTTCCTCCTTTTCCTCATTATTTTATATTTTTTATTCCCTTTTTAGGGGATTTTTGCTATTTTTGGAGGAAAAAGGGGGTTTTTTTAGCCTTTTTTAGGCTATTTTGAGGGTTTTTTTGGCCTTTTGGAGGCATTTTAGGCCTTTTGGAGGCTTTTTAATGGGTTTTTTTGGGGATTTTTAATGGAAATATGGTAGGAAAATGGACAAATGGGCCATATAATGTGGTAAATGAGCTAGTGAGAACTTTTTGGGTGTTAACAGATTGCCCCCTGATGTGCGAGGGCAGGAGCTCATCGTATGGCCGATGGACATCATAAGTCATGAATGGTTTTCCTGGGTGTGGAGAGAAGAGAAGAAACAAACTGAAGCCCGGAACAACGATCCCGAACAACTGCAAGAACTAAAAGTACATAACCTCAATAAGGGGTGAGGAATCATCTGATCATATGGACGAGGCGGGCATTCCCATGCTCGTATCAGGATATAACATAACAATAACAATGGGGTCCAAAAAATGGGGACCTGAAATATACATGGCCTCAAATACTGACTGAGGAATAATCTCAATATATGGACGAGGCGGGCATACCCATGCTCGTATCAAGATACATAAACAGAACTATGAGGCCCGAAAAGGGGGACCTGTAAGATACATGACCACTGTGTACATCATAAGAGTCCAGAGGGGACACAAAATCTGGGACATACTGCTGAGCGGATCATGTGTGAACTGCAGAACTGGTGCACTGGAACAATCAACAGTGCTACTGAGTGTGGTACCAAAGGGGCTGATGAGCTGCTGGATCAGAGTGACTAGGGGTACATTCACAATGGTACACGGAACTGGAACTGATCTGGAACTGAAACTGGGTACTCAAGGAAGCATGTAACTGGATGGCTTCTGAATACAAACGCCAACGCAGCCCGGACATCCACGGGAACATATAACTGGGTGTTCCGAAATGACTCACCAATGTGCTAGAGTTGGGGGAAATCCGGGGTCTTCGACTAAAAACTGATGGGATATAATCCTACGCGATCCTCAACGATGCGATCAAGGTGCTGAAGTCGAGCATGTGAGGAGCAACCACTCGGAGAGGTAATAATGACTCCTCTGAGAATGATCCGTAGGCACTTACCACAGATGGTGATAAGTCCAAGGCGTAGGGACCTCTGGGCCTATCCTCTGGAATAGAGGAACTGTTGTCGATAGAGGGAGACCTGCCCCTATCAAGGCAATGATGTTTCCTCGACAGGAGTGCGAGGTGGAGAACCGAAATGTGGTAGTACTGATGGCAGGACTGACAAACTGTGGGGGGACAACTGGGCAAGTAGAGTGGGTGGACTCAAACTTCCTTTGTTCAGAGTATGATAATGGGAATGATCTGGCAGCATATGAAATTGACTGAGGGGAAAGGGATCATAGCTGTAATGGATCTGGGAGGATAACTGGCTGAGGGAGACTCAAGCTGGTATACAATGGCAGGAGACTGCAGAATACTCTGAACAAAGGCGACCTGATTGGGGGTGCTGCCGAGATGATTGATCATAGTGCCAGGAGGCACGGGAGGAGACTTCTTCATGGGTTAATGAACTAGAAGAAGTGTGTGTAAAATGGTACTGTCGTGTGGATTTTGCGAGCCCAGGACAGTTCATGCTCGTGGTAGCTTTCAATTTTAAGGAGTCTGAAAGCGATAAGAAGACTCGGAAGTGATGGAATGGTACTGTCGTGTGGATTTTACGAGCCCAAGACAGTGCATGCTCGTGGTTGCTTTCAATTTTAGAGAGTCTGAAAGCAAATAAGAAGACTCCAGGGGGTTGCTTTTTCGTAGATTTAGTCTCCAAGGCCCAAAGAAGCATAAAAGGATGCAATGAAGAACTCTTCTAGCCGGTGTGACTAGAGTATTCCTTTTTCGTAATTAGTCTACCAGGTCCGGAAAAGGGTTAAACTTATACCAGATAGACGCCCTTTCAGGTACTTTAGCGAGCATGAAAGGAAGCAAGATTGCTCGGCGATCTTTTCATTCTTTTAGGAGTCAGAAAAGAGCTTAACGGAAACTCCCTAAGAGCCTTTTTTGTAAAGGACTTGTCCGGCCCGAAAAAGGGATAAAATTATACCGAACAAAAGAAATGGCCAGGCAAGGAGGAAGTGTTCAGTCAAGGAACAGTAATGATGACCAAGAACGAGGGTAGTGGGGAACACTGGTGGGCCTCCTTGCGGGGTAGATGAGATGGTGGCAAAATAACGAGACATTTGCAGAATGACAGGAGTGAATGGCTCATGTAACAATGTGGAACAATCCGACAGCGGCCGATGTGGCACGCAAATCGAGGCAGCAAGGTGTCGGGACACAATGTTGAAATTGTACCAAGTGAGAGCGAGAAATGATCTCAAGCATCATCACGAGCTCAGAAAAATGAATCCGGCGATATAAAGTATGTCAAAAACGGGTGGCGGCCGATGTGGTACGCAGACCGAGGTGACGGGGGCATTTTGAAAAATGCCCGGAAAATCTGGAGGTGAGAGCGAGAAATGATCTCAAGCATCATCACCAGCTCGGAAAAATGAATCCAATGATATAAAACATGTGAAAAATGGAGAACGGCCGATGTGGCACGCAAACCGAGGCGACTAGTGGCATCTGAAAAAATGGGAAAAAATGACGGGTAAAAAATAATGCAACGAGGTGACCATCATGACGGTCTCGTCGTGCTGATTCCAATGGTGGAAACGGTTCGGAAAAAATAAAAACAAAAAGAAAGTACTGTACAACGCAGACCAATGAGGCCGCGGGTTTCTTTTATGGGTAAAAACGCTTAAGATACAACCCATTACGGGGGTTGCGCAAAGGACGGCCTTCAGAGTCAGCTAAGATGTATGCCCCCTTGCCGAGGCAGGTCTTTACGATGTAAGGGCCTTGCCACATAGATTCAAACTTCCCTTTACCGGTTTTGTCATGGGCTTGGTCGTAGGCGAGGACTAGGTCCCCTTCGTGGAAAGTTCGAGGGTGAACATGTTTATCATAACCGGTTTTGGAGCGGTTTTTGGCAGCTTCGATGTTCTGGAGAGTGGCCCGACGGTCTTCATCGGCTTGTTCGAGGTGCAGCAGACGCTGCTCGAGGGGGGTGGTGTCAGGGAGAAGCTCAACGGCGATCTGTAAGGCAGGGATCTGACACTCGATGGGGAGAACAGACTCTACACCGTGAACTAAATGAAACGGTGTAAAACCAGTGGCGGTCTTAGTGGAGGTGCGATAATCCCACAAAGCAGGGAACAACATGTGGTGCCAATTGGACTTATGCTTGTCAACCGTTCGTTGGAGGATGGTTTTAAGGATTTTATTGATGGCCTCTACTTGGCCGTTCCCTTGGGGGTAGTACGCAGAGGAAAATTGGTGCTCATACTTAAGGAGGGTGGATAACTCATGCCAGACGGCATCTTCGAAGTGTGAACCATGGTCAGAGACTAACTGCTTAGGAACCCCGAATCGGGCGATGACATGGTTGAAAAAGAAGCGGGCAGCAGTGTCAGCGGTACAATTGAAGGTAGGCATGGCTTCCGCCCATTTGGTGAAGTAATCAACAGCGACAACAATATATTTGTGGCCGTTGGCAGACTGGGGTCTACATTCCATGAAGTCTATGGCCCACTTACAAAAGGGACCAACGGTAACGACTGGGTGTAACGGAGAAGGAGGTGTCCGGGCCTTGGGGGCAAAAAGTTGGCAGTTATGGCAATGTTTGACCGCAGTGATGTAGTCAGTGAAAAGTGTGGGCCAGAAATATCTGGCGCGGACCACCTTTTGGGTAGTGGCCATCCCTGAGAAATGGCCTCCGCAGGCACCGCTATGACAGTCATTAAGGACGTGTTCAGCTTCCTCGTGGGTAAGGCAACGACGAAGAATTGTGTCAACCCCGCGCCGGTAGAGGACATCGCCTAAGAGGAGATATCGAGAGGCCTGGTGGCGGATGCGACGGCGTCCATTTCGTGTAAATTTGGGTCTGAACTTCTGCGTGCGTAGGTATAACAAGATATCACCGTACCATGGGTCATCGGACGAGATAGTGAACAGGTGATTGTCGGGTAATTCATCGGAGATTAGTTTGGCCGGGAGAAGGGAAGGGAGATCAGTAATGAGCTGGGCAAGCGCGAGGGCTTTAGTTCTCTTAGGTGTTTTGAAGGTAAGGTCATATTCTTGGAGGATAATGACCCATTTGGCAACACGACCTTGTAGTAGCCGCCGGTTTAGAAGATATATCATGGGGTTAGAGTCGGCGACGACTGTGGTATGACTCATTAAGATGTAGTGTCGCAGTTTTTGAACGGAAAAAACCACTGCTAGGGCAAGTTTCTCTTCATATGGGTAACGTAGTGGTGGACCAGATAAGGTCTGGATAACGTAGTAAATGACGTGCTCCTGGTGAGAAGCGTCTTCTTGAACCAAGACTCCAGATACGGCATGCTCGGAGGCCGACACGTAAAGGATGAATTCTCGGGTGAAATCCGGAGGGGAAATCAGAGGAGCTTGTGTGAGGGCCTTCTTGAGGGCCTCGAATGCAGCTTCTGCTTGCGCATCCCAGACGAAGGGGATGTGGGTACGGAGCAGGCGCAAGAAACCGTGAACAGTGGTGGCATAATCAGGAACGAAGCGCCGAAGGAAGTTAGATCGCCCCTGCAGACTTTGGAGCTGCCGGAGCGTGCGAGGAGGGGGAAGGTCTATAATAGCTTGGACCTTTAGAGGGTCGACAGTAATTCCTTTCTGGGAAACAATGAAACCCAACAATCGACCGGTCGGTACGCAAAAGACACACTTGTGTGGGTTCAAGCGAATTTGGTATTTGCGACAACGCAGAAAAACTTGCCGAAGGTCGTTAAGGTGGTCGGATCATTTCTGGGAACGAGCTGTAAGGTCATCAAGGTAGACTAATAGGATATGGACCAAGTCGTGGAAGCAATAGGTCATGGCTCGCTGGAAAGTGGCACCAGCATTTTTGAGGCCGAAAGGCATGACGCGATAGGCAAAGGTGCCCCATGGGGTAGTAAAGGAAGTTTTGTACTGGTCTTCCTTACGGATCTGAATCTGATTATATCCGGAAAAACCGTCCATGAAGGAGAGGACCTCATGCCCCGCACACGCATCTATGAGTTGATCGATAAACGGCGTGGGGAAGTTGTCCTTGGGACAAGCATGGTTTAAGTCACGGAAGTCAGTGCATACGCGGATGGTGCCTTGCTTTTTGTTAACTGGAACGGGGTTGGAAACCCAAGTGGTATAGGCAATAGGATAAATGAACCCTGCCTTGCGCAGCTTCTCAATCTCGGCTTTGACAGCTGGGAGCTTTGAGGGATGAATGGGGCGTTGTTTCTGACGAACGGGGGGTACATCAGGCCATGTGTCAATGTGGTGTTCTATAATGGCGGGGTCAAGACCAGGCATTTCGGTATAGGACCAGGCAAAGACATCACGGAATTCTTTGAAAAGGTGTATGTAGTCCTCAATCTCTTGCTTACTGCAGAATGCTCCTAAAGTGATGAGTTCAGGGGCACGTCCTGGGGCCGCAATATCAACTTGGATGACAGGTGAGATGTTGGCCATGTTACCTTCCTCGAAGGCATCCGGATCAGGAATAGGGTCCTTGAACCAGTCGACCTTGGTGGAGAGGAAGTCTTTGGATTCAACCGCATATTGGGTAGCGGTGCTAGAGGAGGATTCTTCTGGGATGAAATAGGAACGGTGGTGCATATCATCCCAAGGATAATCCGGGGCAGTAAGGGCCTCAAGAATCTCCTCATCAGTACGGAAAGTGTGCGTCGTCAAATCGTTTGACGAGGGGGAAGTGGTTGAAGAGATCATATAGATGGTATTGACCTCTCCGGAAGTTGAAGAGTCTGGGGGGTAGATCTCCTCAATGGTAGGTGGTGCCGTCTCAAGATCCAGATTGTTCATCTCATAGAGAGCCGCTCTGTAATCCGGGAGATCGGGACAATGATGTGAATAGTGCCCGTAAATACCACAGATGGCGCAGGAGTGGTTGGTACGTAGGGACTTATCTTTAGGCTTAGGAGTGGGGTTTAGTTTGACAGTTGGGATGTTGGGGTCATCATCGAGCATTTGCATGTGCTTCTGCAATGCGGGTAACTGTGGGCATTGGTGGGTCGCATGGCCCAACTCGTCACACAGCGAGCATTTGGGAGGAGCACGAAACACTGGAGGGTTTTTGACTGTCTTTGGAGGTGGGACCGCAGTATAAGGTTGTGGGCCTCTGCCCCCAGTGGGTTTGGGAGTAGGAGGGGGTGTCGTGGAGGATGAAGGGGTAGAGACACTGGGAGGTGGCTGAGTGGTAGTAGCCATGGGTTGCACCGGTTGGAGGACGACATCTGGTGTCGGCGGGCGAACGGGAGGCGAAAGATACCATATAGGTAATCCCAAGGTTAACCCAGGGAGGCTAAGGGTAGCCATGACCGGGGTGCTTACTACTCCCGATGGAGGGACTAGGAAGGGGATCGTATGGATCGGTGTAACACCAATGTGGCTAGGTACCAATGGTGGTTTTGGCAACAAGGGTGGTGGAGTGTTAGGTGGTAGGTTGTCGTGGGACAAGGTACATAAGTCAGAGACTTCGGGCGTAGATGACGGCGGAGGAATGGATTGAAAGGTGGAAGTCATCGGCGCGTCTGAGTAGACTCCAGGCCCCGAAGAGGAAACAAACGAGGTGGTGGCAGGAGAAACAGGTTGTTCAACCATGGGGAGAACATTTTCAGGTGCCGCGGGAGCACTGGGATCATAGTAGGTGAGCTGGTCAATTTTAACCACGCGTCCCTCATGGGGGAACATCATGGTGCGAAAGACAGAAGAGGCAACCGCCCGCATGGCATACATGTAGCTGCGGCCAAGTAAAAGGTTATAATCTAATTGGGCATTGATTACCTCAATGTCAATGAGTACAGTTTTGCCACCTAACTGGACGGGGACATTGGCTAGGAGGCCTTGGGGCTGAGCCGAACGACCGTCGTAGGCGCGTAATGCAGTGGTGGACTGCTGGAGAGGAGGGGATCCTAGCTTCTGCCATACAAATGTAGACATAACGCATGTGGAGGCACCCTCATCGATGATGCACCGATGGATGACAAGATTCCTAACGGAGACAGTAACTTGGAATGCTAAGCTGGAAGGTAGGCGTGGTTCAGACTGGTCTAAATCAAATGCCATCAAATGCGAATCAGTTGGGTCAATCCCCCCAATGGCGGAAAGTAAAGTCTTGCGCTGGGAAGGGCAGTTCTTCAAGAGTTCTAACGCAGACATGGCTGCGGGAGATTGGGCTAGGTCGTCTACGATGTTGTAGTTTGACGCAGCGCGCGCGTTAGGGTTATTGTTGATTCGTCGAAGTGGGAAACGAGGTGCTTTCGCAGCGCCATCTATGGGAGGCGGAGATATACGTAACGCCTGATCAGTGGGATGGGAGTTAGTAGTTTTATCCATGGGAGGGGCTTCAGAGGTGGAGCCGTATTGGTTCCGACGGGTCTGGAGGTTGACGTCAGCAGATGACATCATCAGCAAGTGGTGGGTACCTGAGTCAAACATGGGTTGATCAGGAGCAGCGTAGGTGATCTGTTGTTGTTGGGCCGCATTGGCTTGATGGGGAGCCAACGACTGAGTGTTCACTACGCCTTGGGTCGGTAAGGGGTTTTGCAGCACCAAAGGGGGTTGTTGAGGTTGGGGGGGGTTGGGTGGCGCTTGGGGAGCCGCATGCCCTTGGCGATGGGCCTCATCAACCCAGAGTTGCCGAGCTCGCTCCAAGTGTGGGCAAGCATGGGTATAGTGTCCATAGACCCCGCAAATAGAACAAGGGTGGTTCGTTCGCAAATTGGGGTTTTTAGCCTGCTTGGTCAGGGTTTTGATTAGCGGGGGCCGCATTGTTGTTGTCAAGGGGATTAGCCGGTTGACCAGCTTGGTCGGCAGGTTGGTTGTTTCCCCGATTACGGCCCTTGCCGCGGTTCTGTTGGCCCTGGTTTCGTTGGTTATTCTGGTTTTGCTGCGGGTTCTGTTGGGCGTAAAATTGCCCTTGGGCAGCAGGTGGATTTTGAGGTTGCGCAGGTGCTGGAGCAGGCTGCGGAGGATGATATGTGGGTTGAGGCTGAGCAGGTGCAGCAACTTGAGGGGGTTGCTGATAGGACTGCGGAGTAGGTTGTGGATGTGCCGCAGGGGATGCCTGTGGCGGATAATAAGCGGGTGGGGCTTGTGAAGGCGCAGGAGCTGGGGCAACCTGCTGATGGTAGTAAGGCTGAGGGGCGACTGGGGGAGCATAAGCAGGAGTCGCATACCCGAAGCACTGAGGTGGACATGAGGGTCCATGGGAATGGTGATGTGTCATGTGAGCATACGAGTTGGTTGCTCCAGACTGGGAGGTAGCCCGCGACAGGTCGGGGCCAGGGGTAGGACGTGCTATAGAAAATGGTTGGGGATGCGAAGAAACATGGCCAATGATACCATCTGCAGTGTGGGATTCCCCCGGCGCATCATGCTGGGAGGACTCGCCGCGAGGGGCGTCAGGTATAATGGTATAAAGGTAACCCGATTGGGCGTAGATGAGGTCGAACTGTTGGGCCTTAAGGATGGCTTCTTCTTTAGACTGGGGTCTTTATGAGGCTACATCTTTAGCGATAACCGGGAGAAGGGATTTGAGGAACCAATCTAGGAAGATACGGTCGTCAAGTTTGATCTTGCACAAGCTACGGCGTCGACGCCACTCATGGATGTGGTCCGTGATATGGGTAGCCGTGTTTTGTCTACAAGATAGAAGGATCTCAACGCCCACGTCATAGCGGACAGGCAACTGGAAGAACTGCAGGAAGGTCGAGGCCAGGGAAGCAAAGGTGGCATGGGTCCCATGAGGTTGCTCGATATACTACTTGGCTGCAGAGCCCGTGAAGGTGCGCTGTAAGAGACGGAGGCGAACAGAGTCATCCACAATGGAGTTAGAGGAACACCATAGGTGGAAAGACATGATATGGTTTTGTGGGTCCTCACCGGCCTTGCCCTCGAACTTAGGGATGTCAGAGGGTAGTTTGGTAGGCATATGAGGCCATGTAGGGTCGTGACGAATAGGATCGTTGGTTAATCTGGCCAAGTCAGGTAGGTTAAGGCTAGCCATGAATGGCAAACTGGAAGAAGGATGTGACACAGTAGTGGGTTGGACCAAGTTGGGGCCAGTGCCCCCAAGTGGAGGGACAAGATTTAGGGTGGTGCCCCCAAGTGGGGGAACTGAGGTAGTGGAGGATGGTCCAGCACCACCATGGGTAGTGTGAGCCACTGATGTAGTGGGGATAGGTATTCCCGCTGCGGGAATAGGTACCGTGAGGGGAACGGTAGATGGGTGCCCCATGGAGGGCATACCCAAAACAGGTGTAGTAACTGGTGTAGTGGTGGATGTGCCACCAATAGTCCCTATGACAAACGGAGTGGAATTCGTGCCAGCCATGGGGCTAGTAGGGGCAATGTAAATAGGGTTCTCAGACTCTTCGTCAGACTCGGAGGTAAAGTAAGGAGCGTCACTATCTGGTGACGGAGTCCTACGTCGCTGACGAGTGGAGTCAAGTGACAAGGCTCTAGATCTGTGATGAGTGGTATCAACGGACAATGATCGGAATCTATGACGTGTGGTGTCAAGAGAACCGTGCTGTGGGGGCTCGCCCCTAAGGCGCTGAGAATGTCTCGGGGACTCAATGGTGACGGATGGTGTCAAATCTCTGTGGGTTGAGGTGAGTATAAAAACAGCTCAAAAATCCTAATGCAACCGAGTGTGCAGAAGGAGAGCTAAAAAGCAAGGCACTCAGGCCAACAACCAACTCAAAACACCCACTGCAGCAGCTGTGCTACAATAGGTGGAGTAACAACAAAGATGGTCAGAATACCAACAAGCAGCAGGTTTCCTAAAAAAGAAAAATGGTGGACTCACTAGACCAAAGGGAGGTAAAGGAGCATGCAAACACCTAACTAAAAGTATTCTGACTCAACTAAACATATCCTCTGCAAGGTGATGAAATCCAAGTCAGACAATATGAGTAGGAAAGCCAAGTGGCTATGATATCCCCCTACCGGGAGGGACACCGGGTAGTCAATCCTAGAGGAATGGCAACTAAGATACCCCGTTCATGATACGTCCAGAAAGGTGAATCTGCCATTTAGTTCGTTGACCGCAATACCCCTATACAGGGATATCCCGCGAACCGTGAAAGGTAGCCCTTCGGTTACTGAATGGAGTGCGGTATTCCACTCAGGCCTCCGGAACCAGTCTCCCGACTTCAACCCTCCTAAGGGAGAGGCCCTCTGATAAACTGGTCGTGACCGTGCCAAAAAGTACTAGGGGATTTTGGTTCCATATTTGGACAACAACTATGTCTCAAGTGAAAGTGACCGAGGGGTGTTATTGGAAGCCTATCCCCCCGACCCTACCTAACTACAATGATTCTTTTGTGTTCCCCAAGTGGGGTTAGAATGTTGGTTCAATTAGGTACTTTTTAAGGCTCACTTGATTTATGTGACAGAGTGTGTGCTCGTGAGGTAATGATCCCAAAAATAGAAGTGCCACAAGGGGGGCAACTTCCAATCTATCAATAATACTGAAATTGAAAGTTTTAACTTGCAAAATTTTCTGAATTTAAAAATACTGAAATTTTAAAAAGATTATGTAAAGGGAACAGAAATTATGTTGCAGAAAGGCTGTAAGGAAGTGGGCTGCAGGTAGAAAAGGGGGCTGTTCAAATGCAGAAAATATTGCAGCAAAAGGGGCTGGGCTCAAAACAGGAAAAGAGCAGAAATCAGACCGCGGGTCTGTGGCGAAACAGAACAGGCAGACCGCGGGTTTGAGGGAAACAGCGGTGGTCAGGTCGCGGCTTTCGGGCCAACAGACGCAGTCGGGACGCAGCAAATAGGGAAAAAGACGCAGTCAGGTCGCGGCAAAAGGGCTAATCAGACGCAGTCGGGACGCCCGAAAGAGGCAAATAGCCACAGTCGGGACGCGGGAAAATGGCCGACAGGCGCAGTCAGATCGCGGCAAACAGGCTGATTAGCCACGGTCGGATCGCAGGTAACAGACTTGAATCCGCCGGCAGGGCGTCGGAAGCAGTCTGAGAGCCGCGGTCGGATCGCAGGTAAAGGCCTGAAAGGCGCGGTCGGGACGCGACTGCAGAGGGAAAAGACGCGGTATGCGGCGGCCGAAAGGGACAGCCGAAAGTAAAAAATTCAAAACGGAAACCAGAAATTCGAAATCTAGGGGAGTCGCCAAAACTGTAGCTAGGGTTTTACCCCTAGCTTGTGCCAATGAGCACCTACTAAGGAGAATGGAATCCTTAGTAGCAGTTCAGTAAATTAAACTAATTAAACTAAAACAGAAAATTAAATTAATTCCAAAACAAGCATGAAACATAAACATCAAATTTAAAGAATGACTTTTTGTATTAATGTTACCTTCAATGTAAAGGTTTGATGAAGCCCTTTGTAGTGTCCAAGAGGATGCTCCAAGCTTCAATATGCTCCTTCTCCTTCTCCAATGGTAGTGATGAGCCAAAGGTGGCTCTCAAGGTGAAAATAGTTCAATGGTGAACTAGGGTTTCGAGAGAGATTTTGGCAGAGTAAGGGTGCTTGTGATTGTGGATATGGAATAAGGGATCTCCATCACCTATTTATAGTTTTTTGGTGGTGGAGTGCTGACCCATGGTTTTAGGAAACACATGGTTTTGGGCAGCTGTATAGGGTTTTTTCCTCCTTTTCCTCATTATTTTATATTTTTTATTCCCTTTTTAGGGGATTTTTGCTATTTTTTGAGGAAAAAGGGGGTTTTTTAGCCTTTTTTAGGCTATTTTGAGGGTTTTTTTGGCCTTTTGGAGGCTTTTTAATGGGATTTTTTGGGATTTTTAATGGAAATATGGTAGGAAAATGGACAAATGGGCCATATAATGTGGTAAATGAGCTAGTGAGCACTTTTTGGGTGTTAACAACACTGTATGATCAAGTGGATCATGTATGATGATATGTATCAGGTAGATACTTGGAATGCATCAGGTAGATGCATTGTATGATCAGGATGATCATGATGATGAGCTTCAGGATGTTGCTCCAGATGATATGTACCAGGACGATATAGTGGTGATGATCAGGATGATCATATGTATTAGGTGGATACAGTACATAATCAGTTGGATTATGTGTGATGAGTCCCAAAGACATAGATGCACAGTTCCTTTCCAACATGGTGGTAGAATGTGTTCTCCCATGTGCGTTGATGTAAGTGCAGAGCCTTTCGGACATGGTGGTAGAATGCGTTCTCCCATGTGCATTGATGTAAGTGCAGAGCCTTTCCGACATGGTGGTAGAATGTGTTCTCCCATGTGCATTGATGTAAGTACAGAGCCTTTTCGACATGGTGGTAGAATGCATTCTCCCATGTGCGTTGATGTAAGTGAAGTGCCTTTCCGACATGGTGGTAGATGCATTCTCCCATGTGCGTTGATGTAAGTGCAGAGCCTTTCTGACATGGTGGTAGATGTGTTCTCCCATGTGCGTTGATGTAAGTGCAGGGCCTTTTCGACATGGTGGCAGATGTGTTCTCCCATGGTCATTGATGTAAGTGCTGTGAGCCCTTCACGGATGGTGGTAGGTTGGTCCTCCCATGCTGTTGAGTGTAAGTGTTGTATGTGTGCATCTGGGTTGTTCTTCATGATACTCTTTGGCCGTGGACAGGTTGTGCAGTAGCATGTAAAAGATCCTGGGAGATCCGATAGGTTGAGATGTGTGCTCGTAATCAGTCCTGGGATGCTCTTTCGAGGTTTTGTTGACTCACGTAATTAGTCCCGAGGATTCCACAGTATGGCCAGTGATGATGAAGACCTACGGGTGGTAAGACTACATCCAGTATGAAAATGGACTGGCTCTGTAGAACTTCCTATGACAAGTAGAGTTAGAGATTGGTTGAGATAGCAGCAGCAATGACGATGCATCAATGACGATGATCCCGAGAAGAAGACTTGTCTAACAGAACTGTGTCGAGAAATACCTTCCTAGTTAAGAGGGAGTGTCGATGTATATGTAACTTCAGAATGTATTTCATATATATTTATTGTACCCTTATAAGAGATGTGTTATTCCTCTATAAGGAAGTGTCGTCATGTGTATTGACAAGTGTCACAAGTGTGTGTACTTGGCGACGGGTTATTAGACCACCATGTGTGGGGTCAGCCCTGAAATATATATTATATTATGGATGTACCTAGCTAGACAAGTCGGCCCCATAGTGTAACTGGGCAAACAAGTTAGTATAAATAGAGATCGGGAGATCTCTATTTTGATCACTCGGAAACTCACACTTCTATCACTCAGAAAGCGGCGCACTAGTGAGGAGGAGGATCATCTGCTACTAGGAGACTATCTCAGTGTATTTTGGTTGTACTTTGGTTGAGCCATTGCTCTCTCTATCTCTGAGGAAGTTGTGGGGTTTTTCACCTTAGGGTTTTCCCCACGAAAACTCTGTGTCTCTTGTCTCTCATGCTTTTGATTCTTGTGATGCTTGTGATGCTTTTTGTGATTGTTATGCATTGATATACTATATATCTTATTATCTCAGTGAATATCCTAGAGTATTGTGAATTAATGCTCAAAATTTAACACCTTACTTGCGTCTAGAACTACACTCACTACATTCGACAGTAGATCTTTTACGCTGCATGGAATTATCTCTTCCCTTTTTGTCTCTTTGGGAGGTAAGTCCGTGCCTATTGAATTCGAAGTGGTTGATGCACCCATCGACTACAACCTTTTACTGGGTTAGAACTAGATGTACACTATGAAGGTTGTTGCGTCTAGTGTATTTAGAGTTATTTGATTTCCCCATGAAGGAAATATTGTGACGATCGATAAGTTGGATTATGTTGGCACTCCTTCCACAGCATCCACAGGATCTATAATCCTGCAAGTTTCTAATTCTCAGCCAGCAACTGGGAACATAGGTGTTGGAATGTACCCCTCATTGATGGGAACTTTTAATATTTCTGCACCTGTGAATTTTATTGGAACCATTACCGACAATGTGCCTCCTCTTTCGAATAATATGTTATTCTGGACCTTCTATTTAGATGATCCGTGGACTTTACCATCCACGAGTTCCACATTTGGAGACATTTCACACGTTGGGATGTCTATGCCTTTATCTATAGCGGAGCTCACTTACGATCATATCCAACAAACCACTACAGATCTGGATCTCTCTTCTTCCCAGATAGTTGAAGAAGATCCCGTTACGCTGCCAGTTTGGGCAGCCAACTCGTCTTGTTCACACGAATGCCTTGATGGTACTCTACCTTCGGATGAAGATTTTATTGAGTCCATGCATGGTAATGATGAACCGTGGAGGGATCTTTATCATAGATCTCATTCCCCTACTCCCCTTGCTCTTATTGAACAAGATGAGCCTATAATACAACCTACCATGCATTTGGATTTTGATCCAGGCATAGTTTTGTCTAGCCTCGGTTTGACATTAAAGTCTGATCTCCCTAGTGATGAGTCTATAGACTCTCCTATAGATCCCCGAATCGTTGATCCTAATGAGTTCGATTCTACTTCTAGAATTTCCAACTCGTGTGATGATGAATTTTCCACTGCAGATTCCTCCACAACCTTCATCTTTGCTCTTCATTCCAAAGATGATCATTTTGATCCCTCAAGTATTGGTACCATGGCACCTTCAGTGGTTAGCTCTACATGCGTTATGTCTGAGGTTAACAATAGTGAAGTTGAAAATGTTTCTACCGCAGTGACCTGTATCAGATATTTCTATACGTACGTTTTAGATATGATCTTGGTACTTATGTTTCTTGGAGACAAGATTCTTAGCTCGACTTATACTTGTTTACTGGTCCTTTTCGACATTTGGTTCAGCCATGGTAGGAATCTTGGAGAAAACTTACTATGGCTTGGGAATACCACAACAAACAGATGACTACCAGAAATCTACTCAATTCTCAAAGCAATGCTATTGTAAATGACAATGTTAAAATAATGGAGAGATGTAACCAACCTCGATCCAACATTCGATGTAGATCCCCGTTGGAGCTTTCAATCCACACACTTGTAATCTACAAATTAGTCTTGACAGCCAATATCCAACAAGTACATATAATATATAATTGACATTAACATTATCAATAACAATGGTCCATAATATCATAAGAAAATGTAACCCAATGTATAATAAATGACATTCACACCATGAATGGACGATAATATGAGTATTTCTATTAATGAACAAGAAGAAGTACAAAGTGATACGACCTCTTGCCGACAACCAATCTGAACCAAGATCTAGATCAATCCACTTGTTCCTCCACCACTTCAATCCTCCATGAATGGCAAACTCAAACTAGAAAGGAGTTTGGAAGGTGAACATAAATGGTTCACAACTACAAGGATCAATGAGTGCAGACTCAAGATAGGGCAAAAATCCACTAGAGTGCCTTTACTATTCTCTTCTTTCTCCCATCCATAAGCCATATGTGCTCAATATATAGTCCTCTCAAAGGTAGGTGAAAGGACTCATCGAGACGTTACTTGGGTAGATGGAGAGCCAAAGGTCACCCAATGACCGCTTTTTGGGAGTAAAAAGTAATTAATAGTGGTTTTTACCATTTTACTTGATACCCACGGGCTATAGGGATGCAACTCGCGGGTACGCATGCTATAGTGATGCAACATGCCGGTAGGAATTACAATAGGGCAGAGTGGTATCACTGAAGGATAAAAATGGATCTGAGTCACTGAAATGGATCCTACAGGCCAAACAATGCTGATGCTCAGCAGGTGGAATATTTCTGTGTAACAGATGCCCCCTAATGTGTGAGGTCAGAGACTGAAAGTGCTAAGATAGCCGAAATACATTATAAACTCAGAAGTGGAGTGATGGAGACACAAGTGGAAAGAACGGTTCACTCGTCATAATACAATAATATCTCTTGATACATGTTAGTATAGTACAACAATCTGATACAATGGCCATGGATAAGCAGTACATGTCATAAGTGATCATAGCCATGATCCCTGTACAGTAAGTTATGGTCTCCTGCTGAAAAGAAGACTACTGGTACAAACTGGAGGTACAAACTGCTGAAATCTGAGAGGTGATATCTCAGATGTAAAGTCAAAGTCATATGTAGCATACTGAATGCCACAAGCGTTTGGAGTCTTCTACACAAGTCTTCGACGGTGCAAGTCCCATCAAGTGAATAAAGGAGTTGGGGTCGAACCTGATGAGACATCGTCTGATTATCGGTTAACAATGTATACCGTTAACAGACGTGAGATGACCCACCAATAATGAAAATGGGCATCAAGGCACAGAGCACAATCATCAGCGTGTGAATAAATGGGTTGAAGTTGAACACTAAAATGAATCCATCGATCAGGGGACATTGATGTATTCCCAAAACTGTCGATGGCGAGAGAACCTGCCACTAATGACTGCAAGCCTCAAGGTACTCAAATGAACTCTAAGCCTCAAGTCCCGGAATAAATGAGTTGAAGTCGACGGAACGAGACTCACTGGAAGGAGGGAATTAAGGCATCCCCCATCAACTAGCACGAGGTACCAGCAATGCTGAAATATTTGGAAGATCTCAGGTGAAACAAACTGACTCAATAAGGATGGCCGACATGCAATAGTCAATATATCTGAGGAGTGGCCGACACTAGTTCAGGACTTCCTTTGAACAAGAGCATGAGCAAATGGATAGACTTAGGTAGCATAGACTCAACATAAACTGTGCAATGTAGGAGCAATTACAGAGGGCTCCATAATGAATGGAAGCTTAACCAATCGGTGGAGAAAACTGAGAAACAAGTACAACTCCTAAGGCCCAACTATAGTCTTGACTCATAATATATGGAGTGGAATGAATGCTCTATTCAAAGGCGACACAACAGCTGCCAACAAGAAATAGTGACCATAATCATGTCCGGCTTTTTGGAATATTTGATTTTTTTGGTCTTTTTCATATTTGGGAAAAGCTTGAAAACGAATAAAATTGCTTATAGTACAACAAGTGAGGGAACGAGTGTCAAATAGCTAGCAGACTAGTCCCAAGTAGTGGAACATACCTATGCTAAATGCAAGGAAGTGCGTGCAGGATGTGGACACTCAGGGGTATGTTCCCTTAGGGCAAAGGGTCATCAAGCTGCGAAAGATAAATTAAGGCTCTGCTTGGCTCGGAAGCTAAACTGCTCAGGCACATGGCTAATAAGTGAGTAAGAGGCAGCCGGCACAAGGCTCAAGCGACAAGCAGGATAATGTAATGCAATCACAACTCAACATAAAAGGGAGTCCTTTTTCGTAAAGTTAGTCTCCTCACCCGAAAAAATGTAAAACAATGAGAGAAGAACTCTTCTAGTCACGTATGACTAGAGTATACCTTTTTCGTAATTAATCCACAAAGGTCTGGAAAAGGGGTAACCTTATACCTAAGTGAATGTCGCCTCAAATCCTTTAACGAGTCTAAAATGACAAGTATACTCGGTAATCTTGTTTGATTTGAAAAATTCTAACAAGGGCTTAAAAAAGACTTTATAAAAATCTTTTCCGTAAAGGTTTAACGAGCCCAAAAAAGTAAACTCATGAACTCCTTACTGCTTTTAACGAGCTCAAAGGAGATATGGAAGAATGCTCGTAATGAGAGCAGATGAGTGTCAGGGGCATGCGAAACTAGTTCCAAGCACATGGAACAAAGCTATGCATAATGCAAGGAACATGAGAAAGATAAGGACACTCGGTGGGTGTCTGCGAATTTGGATGGCACAAGGTTCAAATGCATCAAAACAATGGGGAGGCCTAAACCTATATACAAGGTTCTGAATATGCCTACCATGGACGAAGCAAATGTCAAAAAGGACCAGTAAACAAGTATAAGTCCAGCTAAGAATCCTATCTCCAAGAAACATAAGTACCAAGATCATCTCTAAAATGTACGTAAAGAAATATCTGATACACGTCACTGCGGTAGAAACATTTTCAACTTCACTATGGTTAACCTCAGACATAACACATGTTAAGCTAACCACTGAAGGTGCCATAGTACCAATACCCGAGGGATCAAAATGATCATCTTCAAAATGAAGAGCAAAGCTGAAGGATGTGGAGGAATCTGCAGGAGCAAATCCATCATTACGGGAGTTGGAAATTCTAGAAATAGAATCAAACTCTTCAAGAGCATTGATTTGTGGATCTATAGGAGAGCTCAAAGACTCATCAGACTCAAACATCAAATCAGGGCTAGACGAGACTGTGAATGGATCCAAATTCAAATGGATGGCAAGTTGTACTCAAGGCTCATCTCGTTCAATAAGATCAAGGGTGGGAAGGAAATAAAATTGATGATGAGAATCCTCCCAAGGCTTGTCATTACCATTCATGGCCTCAATAAAAACTTCATCTGAAGGTAGGATACCATCGAGGCAATCATGTGAACAAGATAGGTTGGCTGCCAAAACTGGCAGTGTAATGGGATCTTCTTCAACTTTCTGGGAAAAAGAGAGATACGGATGTGCAGTGGTTTGTTGGATATGATTATAAGTGAGCTCCACTACAGATAAAGGCATAGACATCCTGACATGCGCAATGTCTCCAGATGTGGAATTCGTGGATGGTAAAGTACACAGATCATCTAAATAGGAGGTCCGGAATAACATATTATTTGAAGGAGGAGACACATTGTCGGTAATGGTTCCAATAAAATTCGCAGGTGCAGAATCGTTAAAAGTTCCCATCAATTAAGGGTACATTCCAACACCTATGTTCCCAATTTCCGGCTGAGAATTAGAAAATTGTGCGATTACAGATCACATGGATGCTGTGGAGGAAGTGCTAACATAATCCAGCTGATTGATCGTCACAATCTTTCCTTCATGGGGAAAGCAGATAACTCTAAATACAGTAGACGTGACAGCCTTCATATCGTACATCCAGTTCTGACCCAGTAAAAGGTTGTAGTCGATGGGCGCATCAACCACTTCGACTTAAATAGGCATGGACTTACCTCCCTAGGAGACAACAAGGGAAGGTATAATTCCATGCGGCGTAAAAGACCTACCGTTTAATGCAGTGAATGTAGTTCTAAACGCGAGTATATGAGAAGATCTAAGAGCTTTCCAACAAGCTAACGACATTACTAACGCAGAGGCACCTTCATCAACCATAGTGCGTTTGACGAAGCTTTTAAGGCAAACCACCTGGATTTGAAAATCCACATGGTAAGGTAAGTGAGGCTGGACATCAGTAGTATCGAACTTGATAACACTATGATTTCCCCCATCCTGAACTCCTAATGCACTCAAAAGGGCATGCTTCTGAGAAGGACAGGCTTGCAAAAACTCAGGAGCCAACATGGCACACAGAGTTTGGCCCAAATCTTCTACGATGGAGTAGTTCTGGGTGGCTCAAGCATTAGGATTATGCACAGAGCGCTTGAGAACACCTTTCGGTATCCGCGGCATAATGGAAGGCTTCTCGATATGCAAGGAATTGTCAGGAGGAGGGGGGGATCATTCCCCAAATTTGGCTGTGGTGCACCATAATCGCGTTGACGAGTAGCAACACAAATCTCCGACTGAACCATATTAACACATCCATAACCACTAGTATTGGAAGAAGACATTACCATTTCATTAGTACCATAACCAGTGTTGGGAGCATGCGAAGCCATGTTTTGATGACGAGGAAGGGGATCCTTAAACACAGTTGGGCTCTATCTCAAATGCTTCGATGCTTCTTCAATTTGAGGACATAAGTGAGTAAAATGATCCTCCCAACAAAGCTTCAAAGGGAATTTCACCTTACGCCTAGGTTTACAATCCTCACCAGCATTACCGCCTTCCTGAGGAGGGTTGGCATCCTCTTTACGAGGAGTATTACGATTTCTATTGTTATTACTTCCATTGTTTCCACCCCTACGATTATTTCTCCACTTTTTCTTACCATAAGGTTGTTGGTTACCTGACGGTTTCGTTGATTGCACATTGTGTACATCAGACAATGGAATGGAAGTGGACAAGGTGTGTACCTATCCGCGAGAAGACTGGTTTAGCGACAAATTTTGCATTTGATTAGCTACCAAGTCTACAGGGAGATTGCATGCGGACCCCATGATGCCATCGGCATGTGGTCCAGGAACTGATGTAGGCCCATGTCTTGTTCTCGGTGCATAAAAAATAATGTCATACAAAATGCCAGACTGAGAATAAAGTAGATCTAACTGCTGGACTTTCAAGATAGCTTGTTCCTCAGTCACAATGCTGGACATCGAAACATCCTTAGCAATGTATGGGAGTAAATACTTAAGGAACCATTCCAACAGGAATTCTAGAGGAATGTTGGATTTCACTAATCTCTTCCGTCGATGCCACTCTTGAACATGGTCAGAAATATGTGTGGCCTTATTCTAACGGAAGGTGGACAACAACTCAGTACCAGTATCATAATGAACCGGCAACTAGAAATGGTATAAGAAAACCAAAGCAATCTCGTTGAATCCCCTATAGGTGTTTCTACAAAAATCCACATACCACTTCGCGGCTACCTCATGAGGGTGCGTTGAAATAGTCATAATCTAATGGAATCATGATTCAAAGAGTTGGAGGAGCACCAAAGGTGAAACGTCATGACATGATCTCCCGGGTCCTCACCACCTTTCCCTTCAAACTTTGGAATGTCCGAAGGAAGCTTGGTAGGGACCGGGGGCCAAGTAGGGTCGTGACACACCGGATCATTCGTAAGCTTTGAAAGATCCGGGAGATTCAAGCGTGCAAGGAACAAGAGTTGCGGCTGGAAAGATGGATTATAAGCCCCCATAAAAGGTTGGTTAAATGGAACTGTGTTATAAGATGGACCTAAGGCTTGACCATGAGGATGAAACTGCTAATACTGAGGACCTGATGGCCCATAAGCTTTCCCATGGCCATAGGATTGATAACCTCCTCCTGGCTGACCCATTTGAGAGTAAGCAGGTATATGCGTGTTTTGGGCACCATATTGGGGTGGTGGGTTATACTAGTGGCCAACACCGACTGTGTTGTAGTAAGGGTTGCCACCACGAGTATGGGGCATATATGTACTATTCATAGCGGGAACCATGTTGTATTGACCGTAATGGTATGGTATGTTCCCACCCCCAGCATTAGGATTAGCTTGAGCAGTCGTGTGGTGACCAAAAGCATGAGAAGTATTTCCAGCCCCAACATTAGTGTTATTAGTAGCAGGTTTGGTGGTGTGATGTCCATGTGGATAGGAAATTTTCCCACCCCCTACATTAGCACCTCTAGTAGCGGAAGTGGACACAAAAGAATGTGGTATGTGTCCACCCTTGTGGTTGGGATGAAAAGTATCATGTGCAAAAGTAGTCCTAGGTTGACAAGTAGTGACACGTGTATTAGGTGGTGGATGGTGAGTCGTATTTCGAACAGCATTCCGGTTAGGTTGAGTAATCCTAGGAGGTGGTCATATTCCAGCATAAGCACTGTTAGGAGTACAACGTAGTGCCCCTAGTGGGTATAGTATGGATAACACTTTGGAAAGTGCCAGCATGACTACCAACCATAGTGGAAGGTTTGATATTTTTATGACTAGGCATACCAAAAGAGAGTGCAGTGGGGTTGATCGCAGGGTCAGTGTCATCATGAGTCTCAGGCCTTCTGTATCTATAATCACACGAAAATGAAGGAATGAAATGCTCGTCCTGTTCTTCATCCTCGGGTAGGTCAGGCATTCCGTAAAGATAATTATTCGGATTCGAAGGATCAAACGGATCTCGGTCAAGTGGATTAGGACAAATAGAACCAGGTTGAGTGTTAGGTGGTGGATCACCTCCCCAATCCTCACAAGGAGTATGGGGATCGGAAGTAAGGTCAACTCTACCCGAAGGAGTAGGAGGGTCTTGCCAAATATTAGGATGTGCAGCCATGTAATCTTCAACGTAAGTCTCGTATGAATCCGAAGACTCAGAGGGAGCCCTCCAGCGTCCTCTAGCAATACGGCATGTAACCTCGAGTGGCTTTAAATCAACCAAATGACGAGACCAGCGGAGAGTAGGGCTCCGTGCCACGTTCTCTCCGGAGAGAGACACAACGTCTCCTAAAGGCCAACTATCGATCAAAAACAGTAAATCAAAAGCACACACCTAGAGAAACTATAGCAAATAGTAGACATACAGAGTGGCTAAATGAGCTCCCGACACTAGAGCTGGTATGTCTCTCCTAGGAGAGGCTTGAGACTCCCAAACTATAGCAAAAGGTAACAGAATCAGTTATAGAGACACCCAAGCTTCTCTGTGTCAATAGGGTCAAACAACATAACCACTCAGGACACAAACAACATAACCATTGTAAGTATCCTGTGCGGTACCTAGGTAAGGCAACTATGTTCACTGCAATATAACCAATGCTCAGGGGGATAGTCACAGGTGGGACCCGTCGTATGGGCAGGGTAGCTAAGCTCGAAGCACAAGAGGATGAACCTCCGGTACCCCCAGATACGAACAAATCCTGGATATATCTCCCACGTTCAGCCAGTATCAGAGGGATATCTCCTCAACCAACCTCCCGTGACCTCGTGCTTAACTCTGGATTGAGTAGAGCTTCCTGAGAACACCGATCTATACCATGGATTCCTCCACTCCCTGGTCAGACACCTAATATTTTGTCTATTAGTATTGTATTGTTAACTCACAATGATCTATTCCAAGACTCTAAACCTATGCTAGTTGGTGTACCCTATAAATAAAATCAGTCTAATCAATTTTAAGATTAAGCGTTAATTTTAGTGGTTGTGATTACTCAAGGGATATGATCGTTAAACTAGTGATGTGTAAACTCAATAGTATGCAACATTGTCCAATCCTAGACTCATCTATCCAATAAAACAATGTCACTAATATGCAAAATCAACCAACAATTCCAAAATAAAAATGCAATCTTTTATCTTTTCAATGCACAAGCAGAACCTAAAATGAAGGCAACAAGCACTTAATGCAAAATGCAGTACATGGAAATAAAATATTTTTGTATTTTCTCTTATAAATAGAAAGGAAAATGCAAAAAACTAAATGAATATTTTTGAATTTTTTCAATATAAATGAAATGAAAAAAAGCAAGCAAAATCCTACTATTCAGTCACTGAAGTGGATCCTACAGGCTAAACAATGCTGATGCTCACAGGGTGGAAGATTTATGTATTGGAGAAAACTCACTATGGCTTGGGAATACCACGATAAACAGATGGCTACCAGAAATCTACTCAATTCTCAAATCAATGCTATTATAAATGACAATGTTAAAATAATGGAGAAATGTAACCAACCTCGATTCAACATTTGATGTAGATCCCCGTTGGAGCTTTCAATCCACGCACTTGTAATCTGCAAATTAGTCTTGATAGCCAATATCCAACAAGTACATATAATATATAATTGACATTAACATTATCAATAACAATGGTCCATAGAATCATAAGCAAATGTAACCCAATGTATAATAAATGACATTCACACCATGAATGGACGAGAATATGAGTATTTCTATTAATGAACAAGAAGAAGTAAAAAATGATGCGACCTCTTGTCAACAACCAATCTGAACTGAGATCTAGATCAATCCACTTGTGCCTCCACCACTTCAATCCTCCATGAATGGAAAACTCAAACTAGAAAGGAGTTTGGAAGGTGAACATAAATGGTTCACAACTACAAGGATCAATGAGCGCAGACTCAAGATAGGGAAAAAATCCACTAGAGTGCCTTTACTATTCTCTTCTTCCTCCCGTCCATAAGCCACATGTGCTCAATATATAGTCCTCTCAAAGGTAGGTGAAAGGACACATTGAGACGTTACTTGAGCAGATGGAGAGCCAAAGGTCACCCAATGACCGCTTTTTGGGAGTAAAAAGTAATTAATAGTGGTTTAACCCATTTTACTTGATACCCGCGGGCTATAGGGATGCAACTCGCGGGTATGCATGCTATAGTGATGCAACATGTGGGTAGGAATAAAAATAGGGTAGACTGGTATTACTGAAGGATAAAAATGGATCTGAGTCACTGAAATGGATCCTACAGGCCAAACAATGTTGATGCTCACAGGGTGGAAGATTTCTGTGTAACAGATGCCCCCTAATGTGTGAGGTCAGAGACTGAAAGTGCTACGATGGACGAAATACATTATAAACTCAGATGTGGAGTTTCCTGGAAACACCTATAGGGGTATAGGGGATTCAACGAGATTGCTTTGGTTTTCTTAGGCCATTTCTAGTTGCCAGTTCGTTATGATACTGGTACTGAGTTTTTGTCCACCTTCCGTCAGAATTAGGCCACACATATTTCTGACCACATTCAAGAGTGGCGTCAGCGGAAGAGATTAGTGAAAGCCAACATTCCTCCAGAGTTCCTATTGGAATGGTTCCTTAAGTATTTACTCCCATACATTGCTAAGGATGTTTCGATGTCCGGCATTGTGACTCAGGAACAAGCTATCTTGAAAGTCCAGCAGTTAGATCTACTTTATTCTCAGTCTGGCATTTTGTATGACATTATTCTTGATGCACCGAGAACAAGACATGGGCCTACATCAGTTCTTGGACCACATGCCGATGGCATCATGGGGTCCGCATGCAATCTCCCTGTAGACTTGGTTGCTAATCAAATGCAAAATTTGTCGCTAAACCAGTCTTCTCCCGGATAGGTACACACCTTGTCCACTTCCATTCCGTTGTCTGATGTACACAATGTGCAATCAACGAAACCGTCAGGTAACCAACAACCTTATGGTAAGAAAAAGTGGAGAAACAATGGAAGTAATAACAATAGAAATCGTAATACCAATCGGGACCGCTCGAACCTTTTCCCATCCCTACACAGATTTGGACAACTATTTCTATGGATTTCCTAGAAGTGCTCCAGTGGTACAGTACCACATATAAAAGGACACCATATGAAGCAGTCTCTAGAAAAGCACCGCTAGTTCTTCTTCCATACATCTTCAACAGCTCTCCAGTTCAGGAAATTTACTCGATTCTTTGAAACCGTGATCAGATTCTTCTCATTATGCAGGACAATCTTCACATGGCAAGAATTCAAGTGAAACAAAAAGGCAATCAGCACCGTTCTGAGTGCACTTTTCACGTAGTTGATATGGTTCTTCTTCATCTACAACCTTCCACACAATCCTCCCTGAAACTCAAAAGGTGTCAGTGGCCCGGCATCCAACCCGAGGCTGCTATAGGGGAACCACTCCTTCAGATTCTGCATCAATTTCCACATATCAAGCTTTGAGGACAAATCTTTTTCTAAGGGGGAGGGGATGTTAGGAACCCATGTATTTACTTTATTAGTGTATTGTTGTTGAATGCATATGCTTTGTAAGTCGTCCCGTAGTATTTGTTGATCCATAGTTTGTGTTATTGTTGTTTGGCGCATATGCTTTGTAAGTCGCCCATAGTATTGTTGATCCATAGTTTGTATTGGCCCATGGTTTTGACCTATAGTATTGGCTCCTAGACTTAGTATATAAGTGTGTGTTGAGGCCTATGAAGGCACCATGAATTTATTTGTATTGAGCTTGCTCAAAGGAGGTTGCCCCCTCGAAGTGGCCTGCAATCAATATAAAAGTGATTCTCAGTTCTGTTATTTCTACTATATCGTGTGTTTTCATTAATTAATTATTGCAAGTTCTCCACACATGCAAATGAAGAGAGTAGGCTATGGCATGAAATATTTGGGCATCTCAACTATCAATACTTGCAAGACATGCATACTCAAGAGATGGTTGAAGGTATGCCAAAGATCAAGTTTTCTAAGGGAAACTGTCATGGTTTTTTGATGGGAAAGCATCCAAAAAAGAAGTTTGAGAAGGAGATGGAAAGGAGAGCCTCTCAACCTCTAGATTTGATTCATAGTGATGTTGTAGGGACATTTTCAGATCTATATTTGAACAAGGAAAGGTATATTCTTACTTTTATTGATGATTATTCAAGATTTAAATGGTGTACTTTCCCAGATTAAAGTTAGAAGTATTTGTGTTTAAGTTTTTCAAGTCTTCTACATAAATGTTTTCAGATAGAAAGATCAAGGCCATTCGCACTGATAATGGAGGTGGGTACATCAAGGGTGACTTTCAAACCTTTTGTACTGAAGAAGGCATTGAGATGCAACATACTATTCCCTATAAACCATAGCAGAATGGTTTTGTTGAGAGGAAGAACAAAACATTGAAAGAGATGGCCACCTACATGATAAAGTCGAAAGGGTTGCACCATAGTCTTTGGGAAAAAGCCATTAGCTGTTCCAGCTATATTCATAACAAAGTTCCTCACAAAGGACTCAAAGATATGACTCCTTTCAAAGCATGGATGGGATACAAACCTGATGTGTCTTATCTAAGAGTGTTTGGATCCAGAGTACGGGAAAGGATTCCAACTGAGAAAAGGAGAGCCCTAGATCCACAAAGAAGAGAGTGGGTTATGGTGGGTTATGCATTGAATGCAAAGGCCTACAAGCTTCTTGATCCTTCTACTATGACAAGATTCCTTGATAGGAGTGTACAGTTTGAGGAACTGTCTCTACATGATGCTCATTCTGTTGAGCAAGAGAGATTTCTTACCACACCTCCATTGCTTGATGAGCTCCAAGAGAGCAAACCTTCATCACATGACAATTCAGATTTAAAGTATGAGAGTGAAGATGATGAAGAGTGAATGCTAGATCCAGATCCACAAGAACCTGAATATTTATCACCTATTAGTGAAGATGAGTGAATGGAAGAGCAAGATCCAAATCTACATCTTCCAAATCCTCCTCTTCCGAGATGGGAAGCCACTACTCTTAGATCTTTCGGAGAGCTTGTTGGAGATCTGCTTGATCCGAGGAGAACCAGATCTGATTTTCAGAATGGAAGGCTTCATCCTTCTCACATTAGAGATCCATTTCTTGCTGATAGATCTTTCTTCGGTGGAGAAGTGCTCTTACCATTTGGGGTGAGTGATGTACATGATTGATTATCCTACCACAATCTATCTTGAGGGGGGGATTTCTTCCCACTTGGTTTTCCCTCTTTCCTCACTTTATTTATTTAGATTGTTTTACGGGGTGACCTTTTGTCTCAGTTACTAGGGCCCTACCTCTAGTTCCTTCATTTGTTCCTCATAGTTTGGCTTGCGGGGGGTGCTTGAATATTCTTTCCATCATTTTTTTATATTTGCATTCCTGCATGCATTCTGCATGCATCCAGTCATCATGCATGCATCCAGTCATTAGTATGATAGTCTCCTAGCACCTAGTCCCCAGGTTTTCATCCCCAGGAGCCTGTTTATGCTCAGTTCTAGCCCTCCTAGCCACATATGCGCCCTTTTTTTCATCACTGGAGTACAAGTGTTCCCTCTTCCACCTATTTAGGATATTATTCAGTTAGTTCCATGATTAGTGGATCTGTTCCTTGATTTGAGGACTGATTAGTAGTTTAACTGACTGAACCACTTAGATAGACCTCCAAAGAGACTAGATCAACTATACTAACTACTGACATCTCCTCATGCGCCCACATTGGATTCTCCTTCCCTAGATTTGTGCCACATGCACCAATTAGAATCAGTTAAACTCATTTGAGTGATATTTGACTACTTGTGACTACTATCAATGTTTGGATGATGTATCCAATGTCATCCAAGCCACATATGTTCAAGTACATAGGGTACTCCCAAAAGACCGAACACCTATAGCAACCACTTCACACAAACAGATCACAAATCGATACACTGATGTTTTGACGTGGTTTAAATCCTCGAGAGGGAAACACTCCATGACCTCAGCCAAATAGATTCTACGGAGCAATTTATTATGCAAAGAAAGAAAGTTACAAATGGGCTTCTCATAATCGATCAACTAAAAAATGACCCTCCATGCTCTTTAAATAGAGATCATGGACCAATCGGGTATTAAGCCACAGATCAAGGTTAGGTATGATCTAAGATAAGTTGAGCCATCGGATCACAACATATCATGACCATTATATTAAATATTTACAAATGCATACTAATGCACACTAAAGAAACACACTTTTCCTAATGGATATATTACACAAGTTGATCTTAACTAACTCCTAAGTGCCTAAATATCCTAACATCCCCCCTTAAGAACAACTTGGGATATGATTGAAGGATTTACAAAAGTGACACTATTAGGAGAAGGAAGGAGGCATTAGAGCCTATCCCCCCTTAATGACACATTCTTGGACTCCTAACATAGATTGAAGTTTAGAAAAATTCACTTCTATAAGAGACATGGTGAAGGTGTCTGCAACTTGATCATCTGTAGGACAAAAGAGAACTTCAAGAACACGATCATGAACAAGATTTCTGATGAAGTGCATATGTAGCTCAATGTGTTTGATGCGTTGATGTAGGACTAGATATTTGGCAATCTTGATGGCACTTTGATTGTCGCACCAAAGTGGAGTAGGCTAATGCTTCTTGAGTCCAAACTATAAAAGGATCTGTCGAAGCCATAAAGCTTCTTGACTGAAATTAACTGCGGCTCGATATTATGCCTCTGTTGAAGAAAGAGCAAGAACTTGTTGTTTCTTACAAGCCCAAGTGACAGGTCCAGATCCCAGACAGAAAACATAACCTGCAGTAGACTTTTGATCATCAGGGCCGGCCCAATCTGAATCAGTGAAACCAACCAACAAAGGTTCACCCCCTGTATTGTAATGAATCCCAAACTGAATTATAACTCGAATATATTGAAGTATTGTTTTAGCTGCTTTCCAGTGACTTTCATGAGGTGTTTGCATATAACGGGCAACACGACTAGCGGAAAAGGAAACGTTAGGATGGGAATGAGTCAAGTATAAGAGACTACCAACAAGCTGACGATACAAGGTGGCATCTACTTCAGGTGAAGTACAAGTGGCAGAAAGTTTGACTCTATAATGGAAGGGAGAAGGGGATGGTGTACAATCTTCCATGTGAAAGGGACGAAGAAGGTCACAAGCATACTTAGACTGAGAAAGGAAGATTCCTTCTTTGGTTTGCAGGACTTGGAGACCAAGAAAATAATGCAAATGTCCTAAGTCTGACATTTCAAAATTTTGCTTAAGAATGGATTTCACATGGGTTACAAGCTTAGGGTCACTACCAGTAAGAATAAGGTCATCAACATATAGAACAAGTATGATGAGATGGTTTCCTACTTTCTTGGTATAGACATTGGGGTCAGAATGGCATATAGAAAAACCAATGTCAAGGAGAAATCTATCCATTTTGGCATACCAAGCTCTAAGAGGTTGCTTAAGGCCATATAAGGATTTCTTAAGGCGGAAGACAAGGCTAGAGTTATTCTGAACATATCCAGGAGTTTGTTTCATGTAAATTTCCTCCTGTAATTCACCATGTAAGAAGGCGTACTTGACCTCCATTTGATGGACTTCCCAATTATGTAAGGATGCAAGGGAAAGAACAAGGCGGATGGAGTTCAGTTTTGCAACAGGAGCAAAGCTTTTATTGTAGTTAATCCCTTCAACTTAGGAAAAACTTTTGGAAACTAATCTTTCCTTAAGTCTTTCAACACTTCCATCTTATGCATACTTAGTTCTGTAGACCCATTTACATCTGACAAGTTTTCTTCCTTTTGGAAGAGGTACAAGATCCCAAGTATCGTTTGCCATTAAAGAACGATATTCTTCATCCATAGCTGCATCCCAATCTGGATTTCCTGAAGCTTCTGCAAAGGTTTCTGGATCATGATTCTTAGAAACTTGATCCAAAAGAGAAGAGGCTCCCTGAAACTGAGAATTTGTTCGATGTTGATCTCTAGGATCACCGACAAGATCACCAGTTGCTTCACATGTTAAGCAGACCCATCAAGAAAGCACTTATGCTGGTGCAACTGGAAGAACATGAGGAGGCGGAGGTGGATTTTCATCCTCACTATCATCATCAGAAACTGGAGTTAGAAACCTATCAAGGAAGTTAGAAGAAGAAGAAGAAGGCACAATCGCCGAATCAGGCTCGTAGGCCAAAGATGGCACAATCACCAAGTTAGGCTCACAGGCCAAGATATTTTCATCAAATTTAACATCTCTTCTAATGATTACATCATGAGAATGTGGTTGAAGAAGTCTATAACCTTTTACATCTTCAGAATATCCAACAAATATGCACTTTTCACTTTTAGGATGCAATGCTTTCCATTTTTCATCCAGAATGTGAGCCCATGCTTCACTACCAAACACACAGAAGTGACTTACATCTGGTTTAATTTTACTCCATGCTTCTTCCGGTGTGATACCTTGTAATGCTTTTGTGGAGATGCGATTAACTATGTAATTTGTACAATTAATGGCTTCAGCTCAACATTGAAGACTTAGTCCCTTAGATTGGATCATACAATTAGCCATTTCTTTTAAAGTGTGGTTCTTCCGTTCAGCTACACCATTTTGTTGTGGTGTATATGGAATAGTGTGTTGTTGTTGGATTCCTTGTTCAATGCAAAAAGTAGCGAACTTTTTGTTAACATATTCTCCTCCATTTTTAGATCTTAACTTAATAATTTGATGACCAGATTATTTTTCAACAAGGGCCTTGTAGGCCAAGAACATTTTAAATACTTCGCTCTTAAATTTTAGGAAATAAACCCAAGTGTGTTTGCTGTAATCATCAATGAAAGTTAAGAATTATTTGAAACTAGAAAAGGTAGCAGATGGAAGAGGACCAAAAAAGTCACTATGCACAAGCTCCAAGGGAACCGAGGCGTGCCAAGAGGCACATTTGTCAAAACTGTCCTGATGATGTTTTCCAAGTACACAACCAGAACAAACACCATCCCTACAAGATACCATCGGAATACCTGTCACCATATTGTCTTTACATAGTTGTTGCAATGAGCGATAATTTAAGTGACCAAATCTCTCATGCCAAAGTTTGCTCAAGTTATCACTATGAGCAACAAAAAGTGAAGGAAAAGGTGATGACCCAAAGTTGTTAAACTCGTACAACCTGGTAGTATCATCAACAATTCCGGTAGCTAGGACCTATTGAGGATGTTTAAAATCCTTGATTACAATTTTGTGAGGTGTAAACGTCACAGTTTTACCTTCACTAGAATGAGTGATTTGATATACTGATAACAAATTGTAGGAAATTCTTGGAACACATAGTACATCACTGAAATGACCATTATCTACTGGAACTATTCCAGCTCCTACAACACTTAGAGATCTATCATCACCAACAAATATTTGTTTAGTGTTACATTCATGCATAGTAGAAAAGATGGCTTGATCCTTAGCCATAGGATAAGATGCTCCAGAATCAATGAGCGATTCATTTGAAGTAGAAGAAGAAGATGCATTATAAGAATAACCAGAAGCACAAAGTGCATGTCCATGAGAGGTAGATTCTGAAGGCAAATCTAGGCTGATGTGGTGTTTCTTCATTGCTGCTTCCAAGGCTGCCATATTCTTGAAACACTTAGATTCATCATGATTATCTTTCCCACAATAGTTGCAATGACGCTCAGTCTTCTTGCCTTTTGGCATGGATCCTTTGTCATTTTTTAAAGAAGGAGTTGACTGAGAAGGTTTGGGACCCTTGTTTGACTTATTATTGCGAAAAATTTGTTTCTTGGAAGGCTTGGACTTTTCTTTCTATTGGGACAATAAGGCTTTCCCAGATGTATCTGCATTGTTAATTATTCCAAGATGAATGAGCTTATGTTTCTCTCTAATCAAGGAATCACAAAATGATTCAAGACTAGGCTCTTGATAGCTAATTGCATTCAAGGATTCTTTCATGGAGTAAAATTTAGATACCAAAACAGAATAAGCAGGTCCAAGCTTGGAAAGAATATGATAAATGCATTGTTTGTCTTCTCTCTTAATCTTGCATTCTTCATATAACAGTTTAAGAGTTTGTACTTAGATAAATAATCTTGTATGGATGAAAAATCACTTGGAGTTAAAAAAATCAACTCATTTTCAAGTTGGTGACCTTGAATTTCATTGTGTTTACCAAACACAGATTCCAACGTGTCATAAGCAGTATTAGGTTCATCAATTCCAGATATGTGGAATCACAAATTAGTAGAGATTGACATCCCAATCAATCCACGAGCTCTGTCACATCTATTTTCCCATTTTATTTTCTTATCATCATCAGTAGGTTTTGTTTCTTTCCCTGAAGTAATTCTGAAAAAGTCCTCTACTTCGTAGAACATCCTCCATACGCGATTTCCATGAGAAATAGTTGGAACTGGTAAGTAGAATATCACAAGGGGTGGCCATCTTTGTAAATTAATGATTGTAAAAGTAGAAACCAATAGTCTGGATGCGAAGAGCTCGAAAAAATAGGCAGTTTTAAAAAAAACGACACTGAAAACTAACTCCGTATGATGAAGTTATGCATGAACAAAGAAACTGTTGAAGATGTCCTCAATAGTGACGTGGCAGATAGAAAATGACCAGCTAAAAAAAGGACCCCCCTCTTCCCAAGATGAACCTTTGACAATCACTTTACAATAAAGTTTCTTTAAGTGAATCACTTTTGTAAAATAAGTGATTTCACTTTTACAATGATGTTACTTTAAATAGTGCAACAATAAAAAAGAACTTAAATGACTCACTTTGTATTTTTATTTTTTATTATTTAAGTAAGATGCACTTTTACAATAAAGTAACTTGAAAATAGAAATTGCATGCACTTTTTCTTTTAAAAGTAACTTCCTAAGACTTGAACTCAAGACCTATTAAGGAATAAAGCAACTTTGAACCAAGTGACCTAGATTAAAAGGTATGTAAAATATGGGAATGAAAAATGTGTTTTTTTTTGTGTTTACCCTTCTTGCTCAGTTTCCTTGCTGGCCTTTTTTCCTGCAAAACACACCACAAACCGAAAAAAAAAATTTCCACACGTTTGAGGTTAGATCTTGTTATCTTTCCCGGAAAGTCTACGTTTTCTCTCTGTTTCTGATTTGCTGAGATCGCTCAAGGTGCACGACAAAGAGCATATGCAGTTGAGAAAAATCATTTCCCTTTCTGTTTCTGATTCACCGAGATCGCAGAAGGTGCACGACAAAGAGCATACGTAGACAGGGAAAGAAAAAATCCAAAACTAAAAAAATCTAATACTAAAAACTGATAAAATATGAGATATTTTTAAAAAATAAAATAAAAAGGCATCACTATAACAGTATACCTTCAGATTTGATGAAATACACGTTTTTGAAGCATCCGAAAATCATTTTCGATCAAACGAAAACTATTTCCCAATGGAAACGGCACTCCGGACGTAATGGAACACCTCCCATAGCCCAGAAATGCACAAAAATACCAGAACCAGAAACTCTTTCAAGTTTTGGCAACAACAATTCAAGATCTAGATCATAACCGAAAACAACTCTTCATAAAAGCTCTGACACCATGTTCGGGTACACAAGGTAATCCCAAAATACCGAACACCTAGAGAAACCACTTCACACAAATAGATCACAGATCGATACACCGATGTTTTGACATGGTTTAAACCCTCGAGAGGGAAACACTCCACGGCCCCAGCCAAATAGCTTCTATAGAGCAATTTATTATGCAAATAAAGAAAGTTACAAATGAGATTCTCATAAGCGATCAACTAAATAATGACCCTCCATGCTCTTTAAATAGAGATCATGGACCAATCGGGTGTTAAGCCATGGATCAAGGTTAGGTATGACCTAAGAGAAGTTGAGTCGTCAAATAACAACATATCATGACCGTCGGATTAAATATTTACAAATGCATACTAATGCACACTAAAGAAACACACTTTTCCTAACGGATATATTACACAAGTTGATCTTAACTAACTGCTAAGTGTCTAAATATCCTAACAACATATTGAGGATAATTCGAATGAACTTAGGAGGCAGTCGAATTTATATGATTGTATTCAGTTATTATTCACTATTCACAGTGCCAACTTACAATTGATGTATGATATAACAGTTTTTTCCATTTCTTGTGTTAATGAGTGATTACTGATTCAACATTCTTCTTCTCTTCTCTGCTATTCTTGAGTGAGTTTTAGTGAGGTTTTCTCCAACTATGTGAACTCTCTTGTAAAATATCACAGTTCTAGCACTGCTGCCAACACTTCCAAGGAGGAAAAATTGTAGAGGCAATGATAAGAAGCCACAAGAGTACAAGTAGAGGAAGTAGAGAGGAAGCTCAAAAAGGAAGAGGACAGACTATGAAGGGAAGAAGTAGAATGGATACGAGCAGAAGAATCAGAGAAACAACAAAAGGAAGAGGCAAAGAGGCAAGAAACGGAGGTTGCTGAGGAACCAGAAAGAAAAGCCGAGGAAGAGATAGAAAGAAAGGAAGCAGACGAAAAAATAAAAAGAAAAGAAGAAGAGGATCGGTTCAAGGAAGCTATGGATAAACAGGGAACCCAAAGTGAACATAGCATTCCGCAGCACATGAACATAGATCCACCTGAGGTTTCCAATGTGATGCTCACCGGAGGTCACCTCCCGATTAATGAGCTTGGACTCACCCCATTCACCCCATCGAAGCAACATATTGTGGCCAGATTGGACACAATATTTTTTGATTCAAAGAGAAATACCATCACGAGGAGATCATAGAAGAGACTGAAATTGGGAGCCCACCCCGATGTCATCACTATCCAGGAAAACAAAATCATGGAAGGTACCCATAAGGAGCCTAAATTCATCACATATATTAGCATAGCTATTGTACAAGCAAGTGCAGATAATGTTGACAAATTGTTGAACGATGTCGATCGCAACAAAGGCAGGATGTTAAAATTGAAAGACAACTTGGTAAAGGAGTGGGGTGAAAGCATAGAGCTGAAAAGGAAATTAGAGGCCACATCTTCTGAAAGAGATAGATTGTTGTCCAACTACCAAAATCTTGATGCACAGAAAAAAGAATTAACTGTACAGTTGATGATAATGGAGGGAGAGAAAGATGATTTTGAAGCACAGATTAGAGACCTGGAGATACGACAATCAATAGCAAACCAGAAGATTGAAGAACTAAAAACTAAAATGGATGATTTGTTAAGAGAAAAGAAATATCTGGGAGAGCAGCTAGAGCTGGAAGATAATAAAAAGCAATACATGACTCCTTACTATGAACAAGCATGCAATATTTAGGAACAAATATATCGCTCCCAAGAAATACTCATAGAATAAATCTACAAGATGAAGTTGTTGATGGAAAGGATGAAGGTGATAACTACAGAGTCACTAGGATTCACGAAAAGGTTGTTGGATATTGCAGATAAGGTTAAGAGCTAGATGGCCTGGAGATAAACTAATTTAGAATTCCCTGATCATTTTCCTCTGAAGGCGACAGTAGACCTGACATCATATTTGGCACTTATAGAATTTTGCAGGAAAGCTGGTAGGAGACTAAATAATGAAATTCCAAAAACTATCCAAAAGTGTCAGGATTTTTACGATAAAATCGAGCAGGTTCATGATAAATTTCATCTCTCTTTGGTCCTAGAGATGAATGAGCTTCCTTCAAGAGACCAACGCATAGAAAAGCTGCAAAATGGGCTGCAGGGAGAACTAAACTACATCATAAAATTGGGCTCTCTCACAGAAGAAGACATCCACCACTTTGTAGGACAAGCATCTATACATGCCTATGTGCTGGAAGATAGTTGCAAGGCTGCAATAGTAGGATTGGTGCATATTGAGATGCAATTGTCATATCATGAAGTGTCCTTACAAGTATTAGAGCCTTCCAAATTTAATATCATAGCCAAAGAGGAAAATACGTGGGCATATTATATTTCTAGTTTAGCAGGGCCCACCTAAATCTAAATTGTAAATATCTTTTTGTATTTTCTAATGTAAGCACTAAATGACAATGTCTGGGAATTCCTAGGGTTAGGGTAAATGAGGAGTCACTAGAGGACAAACTCTTTGGTAAGATAAATATAGGAGGATAATAAGGATGTAGAGGGATTTGTTTTGGTGAATCAAATGGTGGAGACATTTTTGTAAAAGAGCTACTTCTTTGCTAATGAGAAAGGACCGGTTTGATGGAGAAAAGCTTGCATTGATTTTTTCCTGGAATGTGTGATCGCTAGAACATAATTATTTCTTTTTCGACATCTATCATACTGTCATATATTTCTAATTCTGTCGAATTATTTCAATGATGATGAATGGTTTCCTTATTTCATGCAAATGGTTATGTGCAACAGAGTAATAAATTGCTTTAATCAATATCAGGGCTATCTTTGATAATTTATGCTATAAATGTGATTGTTTCTTTGAATGGCTATCTATTAAATGTACTTGAGCATTTCAGCTTATTACTCTCACTTTAAATTTTCTCCTTGCAGGGATAGAATAGTTAGTTTAGATTATATAATAATCAAATTGATAAGGTAGGAGTGGTAAGACGAGAGGTAAGAACCTGTGCATCGCTTGTGAGGCTTCTACTTGTCAATTCCATTGCATTAATTAGAGAACATGCATCTCATACTTAAAAATAAAACTACATAAACGGTGAACTGAGCCGCAACCAGTAAAGAACTTAAACAGTTACACCCACGGTAGCCAGACCGTTAACCGGACGGATTCCCCATACCAAATGGTGGACGATCTAATTGGGGTCACTTTTCAAGGAGAATCCCTAATGTTGATGCTGAGAATTTCTGGGGATCATGAAGGTTTTTGGTGCTAGAAGGAGGGCCGCTAGTGCATGGATGGCAGAAGAGACCCGTTTGTACATAGATATTACTTTGGAACCCCACTTGAAACAGCTTTACCATCAGATTTTTTTCTTGAAACTGAAGATCCAGAAAAGAAAAAATTTGAAGGTGAAAACAAAGAACGTGTATATGTTGTCCCATTCGAGGAGATAGAACACTTTCGGAGATAGACACGCTCTTACATAATAAATATTAGAGGATTAAACGTAATACCTACTTTTTCTAGAAGGAAAGTTCATAAAAAAGGGATCTCATACACTAGAGATTCGATGCTTGTAGAAAATTTAGAGGATTTGTTGGATTTATCTTTTCAAGAAATCACAGATCCCCTTGATCAGTTGGGACTCGAATCCCCTCCAGCTCAGGAATTACCTCGTAAGCCAAATCATTCACTGCCACATTCTCCATCGCAAATCATGTTTCATAATGTCAATCATCCATCTACGTGGAGAGATATAGGGACACCTAATATGGATGCCCCATTACATCATCTTCCCAAACATCCAGAGAGGGTGCTACCCAAATTCGACCCTAGAAAAGGCATCTCTGTCGAAGACCACCTAAAGAGTTTTTGTTTAGCTCTGAATATTTTAAACGTAAAACATGAAGACGTGGTTTGCAAAATTTTCACTTACACATTTGAACCGAGGGCATCTTCTTGGTATTTTAGTCTACAAGCTAATTCTATAACAGATTGGGACGGTTTTGAAAAAGGTTTTTTAAACAAATTTGGCAATCAGAAGACCATCGCTATGCTCATGAAAGAGTTGTTATCTATGAGGATGGAAAATAAAGAAAAGGTGCAGAAGTTTAATCAGAGATTCACTACCCTGTTAAATAATTTCAGTGTTGCAACAAAACTCGCTAAGGAATCCTTGGTAGAGTATTACACTACAACACTTTATCCACCTATAGCTATGTTTGTCAAAAGAGCAGTTAAAGCTACTTTGATCGAAAACTATGAGGAAGCTAAGAAGGTAGAGGATGACTTGGATAGCATTTTAAAGCACGCTTTAGAATTGGAGGTGAATCCAATGGTAAGTAAGAAGCCTCTGATGTTGTCTAGACCTAAAGAGGAACCCTCGAATGAATTAGAAAATGTGGTTAAAATGGTATAGAAATTATTTAACAAAATAGTAGACTTGGAGAAAGATAAGGGATCTAGTACATCAAGAAAACCATTTAATCCCTTCTATAAGAAGAGGGAAGATAGTGGAAAAACCTAGCCTCCCTTAAGTAATTATGTTGTTCTAAACTTCAACGAGGTTGGCATGGATCATTTCTGCACTTTTCACCAACAACATTGTGAAAATCCTCACAACAGATCTAAGAGATGATGTTACCTCACAAGAGTAATTATTATTAAGCAGGAAAATAGAAGAAGAGTGGTCAATACAATATAATGAATAACATAATAATAATACAGTAGAACTCGGATAGAAGCAAAAATACTTCACACACACTAGTTAATTAATCACAATATGGAAAAATAAATAGTACAATGCATGAGGATTTGAATGCCTAAGGTGGAAATTCGAATTAGACTTCATGGAGTGATCAAAGGATCACTAGAGTGTCATCAGAGCACAACTAGTATTCTATATCATCATCAGTGGAGTCATCAATGCATAAGTAACTATCAACCGTTAGTCAAACTGAGTCTAACTGAGTGTGGTAGGTGTAACTGAATGTAACTGGCACATGGAGACAAGAACTGAATGAAGGAGGCTCAGTGGAGGGTGCATAAGGAGCTAACTGGAGTCAGAATGGGAAGTCAAGTCTCAGTGGAGGTCCATCGGAGTGATACAGTCAGTTGAGAGTCAGACTAGCCTTAAATCAAGGAAAGAACTGAAGACAACTGAAGATAACTAAAGTGCAACTGAGTGGTAGGTGAGAGAGGATGAGTGGCTTCATTAAATCAAGGAGGAAGGGCGCACTAAGCTCTAGGAGGGCTAAAAATGATCTGAGAGAAGCTCCCATGGGCTAGCTAACTGAGGGATAGGTGTTGGATTGATGACAAGAATGCATGCAAACCCTAAATGATGCATGTAAACCCTAAAAGTGCATGCATGAATGAAAATGTAAATGATCAAAATACTGGTGGGACTAGGATGGAGTATAGGAATATCCTAACACCCCTCCTTAATCCATCATGGGCCCTAGTAACTAAGACCAAAGGTCACCCAATACAATGAATAATAGCAGTCAATAAACCAACTAAGTGGGGAAAATTTCATGGGAAAAATAGCCCCCCCCCCCAAAATAGACTGTAAGACACACATAAAAAATAAATGCTCCAAACTCAAGCAGGTGTGATGCTTGGTCATATGTCTGGAGGCATCTTCTTCTTGGGAAAAGTGGATCATGCTCAAAAAGCATGTGCTTGTATTTGCTCTTCAAATCGAATGTGATGAGAAAAAATCCAAAAGTATGAGGATGATCCTTGAACCTGTGATTCGAATCAACTGAGGTAGGATCAAAAATATGAATGCGCAAATAGTCTTTTGTCTTCTCCTTCGAACCACCATGGGTGAGATTATGCCGAAAGGAACCATCAAATAATAGCTCGAAATCCAAATCAGATTTAAGACTTGATGAATAGTTTCTTGAGATCTCCTTTGAGTAACTGGCATGTGGAGACACCAACTGAATGAAGGAGGCTCAGTGGAGGGCGCATGAGGAGCTAACTGGAGTCAGAATGGGCAGTCAAGTCTCAGTGGAGGTCCATCGGAGTGATATAGTCAGTTGAGAGTCAGTCTAGCCTTAAATCAAGGAAAGAACTGAAGACAACTGAAGATAGCTGAAGTGCAACTGAGTGGTACGTAAGAGAGGATGAGTGGCTTCCTTAAATCAATGAGGAAGGGCGCACTAAGCTCTAGGAGGGATACAACTAATATGAGAGAAGCTCCCGGGGGCTGGATAATTGAGGGCTAGGTGCTGGACTGATGACTGGAATGCATGCAAACCCTAAAAGTGCATGCATGACTGAAAATGTAAATGATCAAAATACTGGTGGGACTGGGATGGAGTATAGGAATATCCTAACACCCCCCTTTAATCCATCCTAGGACTTAGTAACTAAGACCAAAGGTCACCCAATACAATGAATAATAACAGTCAATAAACCAAGGAAGTGGGGAAAATTTCATGGGAAAAATATCCCCCCCCAAAACAGACTGTAAGACACACATAAAAAATAAATGCTCCAAACTCAAGAAGGTGTGATGCTTGGTCATATGTATAGAGGTATCTTCTTCTTGGGAAGAAGTGGATCATGCTCAAAAATCATGTGCTTGTACTTGCTCTTCCGATTGAATGTGATGAGAACAAATCCAAAAGTATGAGGATGATCCTTGAACCTGTGATTCGAATCAACTGAGGTAGGATAAAAAACATGAATGTGCAGATAGTCTTTTGTCTTCTCCTTCGAACCACCATGGTCCATGGGTGAGATTAATGCAAAAGGAACCATCAAATAATAGCTTGAAATCCAAATTATATTTAAGACTTGATGATAGTTTCTTGATATCTCCTTTGAACTAGCAGGGGTGAGATCAAAACTATCATATGCATTCCTAACAAATATTACATCCAGGTGAGCCCATAGCTCTTTTGGTGATGAAAAATCAGGGATTTCATATAACATCCATTCAGACATAGCAAGCATCATTGATCCAAAGGCTCCGTCACATTTATTTAACCAATCAATCTTCTCTTCAGAAGATTCAAACTCTCTTTCAAAACAACAGTCAAAAAGAACACGGCTCTTCAAATATGCTATCATTTTTGGTTTCCATTCATCATAGTTGAGTGGAGAAAGAGGAGGGATTTCTTCTAAATTCATTGAAGCTGTAGAAGACCTGCAAAACAATAGAGAATATCTGCAATTGCTACTGCTGCAACTGTTGCACTCGAAATCCAGATAATAACCTGCAAAAAACTCTCAAGAATGGAGATAAACAATACTCTCAACATGCTCTAATACCATGTGAAAATCCTCACAGCAGATTTAAGAGATGATGTATACCTCACAACAATAATTATGATTAAGCAGCAAAATAGAAGAAGAGTGGTCAATATAGTATAATGAGCAACATAATAATAATATAGTAGAACTCGGACACATACTAGTTAATTAATCACAATATGGACACATAAATAGTACAATGCATGAGGATTTGAATGCCTAAGGTGGCAATTCGAATTAGCCTTCATGGAGTGATCAAAGGATCACTAGAGTGTCATCGGAGCACAACTAGTAGTCTATCTCATCATCGGTGGAGTCATCAATGCACAAGTAATTGTCAACCGTTAGTCAAACTGAGTCTAACTGAGTGTGGTAGGTGTAACTGAATGCAACTGGAACATGGAGACACTAACTAAATGAAGGAGGCTCAGTGGAGGGTGCATGAGGAGCTAACTAGATTCAGAATGGGCAGTCAAGTCTTAGTGGAGGTCCATCGGAGTGATACAGTCAGTTGAGAGTCAGTCTAGCCTTAAATCGAGGAAATAACTCAAGACAACTGAAGATAACTGAAGTGCAACTGAGTGGTAGGTGAGAGAGGATGAGTGGCATCCTTAAATAAAGGAGGAAGGGCGCACTAAGCTCTAATAGGGCTAAAACTGATCCGAGAGAAGCTCCCGGGGGTTGGCTAACTAAGGGCTAGGTGCTGGACTGATGACTAGAATGCATGCAAACCCTAAAAGTGCATGCATGACTGAAAATGTAAATGATCAAAATACTGGTGGGACTAGGATGGAGTATAGGAATATCCTAACAAACATCACTCTGATAAGAGCTTCCCACAATGGATAAATTCGATGACTCTAGTGATGAATCAATTATTAGATGCATAGCTGAAAGATCAGGAAGACCTAGAAGAAGATCAAACAAAAGAATAAGAAGAACTAACCGAGGATACCTAAATGGTATTATGGGACTAAGCACCCAATTTGGGATTGAACGAAGAAGAACGGACTGAGGAAATCCAAGTATCATCAGTAAATATTACCACTAGAAGAAAAGGGCCGGTGGTAGATCAAAGCTCGGTGTTGCCTAAGATGAGGGTGACAAAGGAAAATTTGAAAGGGAATATTGGCGTCACTTAGCCTCAACCTAAAATGAATTTTGAAACTGTAAGAGAAACAAATTCAGTGATAAATAAGCAGGTAAAGACCATAGTAAACGAACCAAAAAAGGGTGGGAAAATCAAGGAAGAATATAATATGGGGTATGATATTGTGGAGGACATTAAGAAGAATAAAGCAAACATATATTTATTTGAATTATATAATCTCCCACAACAGAGAAAGAACTTATTGGAAGCTTTTGACCCAAAACCATGTAGTACGACAAAGACCGTTGAGTCAAATACTGAGATAAACGAAGCAAGTATTGGTGGTAAATCAAAATATATTCTACCTTTCTTGTTGACCTTTGAAATATTTAATAATAATGTACATAATTGCTTGGTGGATTCTGGAGCTTCATTCAATGTTATGCCACTATCCATCCATAATAAAATCAATGGGAATCCAATACCATCTCCTCCCGAGATCATACAATTAGATAGGTATGTTGTTAAGGTTATTGGGGAGATGAAAGATGTGCTTATAAGATTGTCTGCTGACCCAAGGGTATGTCAATTTATAGATATCATGGTAGTGGATATACCAGAAGCATATGGTTTGATATTGAGTAGGGACTATTCTACGAAACTAAGTGGTGATTTTGCAATAGTTGGTCTCACTTGTGGCTTCCATATCAGAACAAGAAAAATTAAATTAAAATACTAAGGGAACCTCACATGAAGCAAAATGTGACTCAACTAGAAGGAAAAAAATTTCATCTTCATTTTTGGGAAATTACTTTTTAGAACTTGAACCAGGAAATTATCAAGCGGAAGAAGCCAATCATGAATCAGACACATAGTCTGATCTCCTTCAATTCTCATGGACTGATGAGGTTGATTGTAACATAGTAAACTTAGTTAGTAAATTCAGAGACACCAGTGATGAAATTGATTTAGAGAATAAGTTTTGGGTTTTATAGTTTGATGGTTCTAGGACATAAGAGGGATCAGGAGACGGTTGTGTTCTTATTGATCCTGAAAGAAATAAAAATTTTCTCTCTGGTAGGCTAGAGTTTGAATGTACAAATAACACTGCAGAATATGAAGCTCTAGTCCAGGGCCTGAAAAGAGCCATTGAATTGAATGTAAAAAAGTTGAAAGTTTTTGGTGATTAGTTGTTTGACAAATTAGAAATACTATTCATTGTTTATCTCCACATCTTAAAGGATACCAATTTGAGGTATGGAATTTAATAGCATAGTTCAATGCTTTTAACATAAATGCAATTCCCAGATTACAAAATGATGCAGCTGATTTGTTAGCTACTTCTGCTTCTAGATTAGTTCTGACAAATAACAAGTGTTCTATCGAATTAATTTTTAGGCTATCATTACCTAACAACATTACGAATCTGAGGGTGTTTGATGATGATGAACAAATTATTAGATTCCTAATGAATGAATAATTTTTCAAAGAGTCTATAATTGATGAAGAAGATCATTAGTCAAATTTACAGGACAAGGATGTAGTCAAAGGTAATTTCATCCCAAAAGGAGTGAGAACCCTTGAAGGAATGTTTGACCTGCAAAATAAATTCAAAACACCAGCTAATGTTAAGACAAACAACTCTTCGATGCAGCATGAGCTGGTGAACTTAGGGATAGAAGCTAAACCTAAATACGTCAATATAGGTAAATGTTATTCGCCTGGAGAAAGACACAAGTTAATCAAGCTATTTCAACAATCCAAGGATGTTTTCGCTTGGAATTATGAATATTTAAATACTTATGATACACACATCATACAACATGTGATACCCATTAAACCAGGCGTGGATTCCTTTCAACAACAGCTCAGGAAGATGCACCCTACGTTAGATCCCTTAATACAAAAGGAGTTGAAGAAGTTTTTGGACACTAACATCATTTTCAAAGTTCAACACTCTGAATGGGTAGCAAATCTAGTCCCGGTAAGGAAGAAATCAGGAGAGATAACATTGTGTGTTGATTTTCGCAATTTGAATAAAGCGTCAAACAAAGATAACTATCTGGTTCCATCGATGGAGAGAATTTTACAAATGGTAACAGGCTCAAAATATTTCTCCATGTTAGATGGATTTTCTTGCTATAATCAAGTATTAGTGACCAAGCAAGATCGACTGAAAACTACATTTCACACGAAGTGGGGAACATTCTCATATCGGAGAATGCCTTTTGGCCTAATGAATTCTGGAGCCACATTATTATGGGCCATAGATATTGCATTCCAAAGTTTAGTTGGTCACTGCATGGTCATATATCTAGATGATGTAACAGTTTTCTCCAAGAAATGAGAGGACCATGTTTTCCACTTAAAATAAACTTTTGACCATTGCAAAAAATATGGTATATCTCTGAACCCAAAGAAGAGTATTTTTGTTGTTCTTGAAGGAACAAATTTGGGCCATGTCTTCTCAAAAAAGGGAATCTCAATAGACCCAGAGAGAGTTCAGGCTATAACTCAAATTCCCATTCCCCATAATAAAAAATCTATGTAATCATTTATGGGCACAATTAATTTTGTTCGAAGGTTTGGGCCTGATTTTGCGCAAATTGTGAAACCCTTACAGCAAATGGTAAATCAGAGTATGCAGTTCAAATGGACCAACATTGAGAAGATTGCATTTAAAGACATAAATACTTCCATATCTCATGCACCTTCTTTGAGAAGTCCAGACTTTGGAAGGGATTTATCATATACACCTTTCTGAAGATAATTCTCTCACAATAGTGCTCACTCATAAAGGAGAATCGAGAGATGAATATCCAATATATTTCATGAGCACTAGGTCACAAGGGGATGCATTGAATTACCCAGTCATGGATGAACAAGCATATACATTGTTCAAAGCAGTTCAAACCCTAAATTTTGAAAAATAGGACGAAGGTCATTATACCTCATCCAGATGTCAAGTCATTGTTTGTACAAAAGGAGTTCGGAGAAAGAAGAGGAAATTGGGTAACGACAGTACAAGAATATGATCTAGAATTCAAACTAGATACTATCATTAAAGGTCAAGGATTATGTAATTTTCTCATAGAGAACCAAACTGACGAGGATCATGATTGGAAAAATGAGGTTGAGTTGAATTTAACTAAAGTATGTTCCATTTTCACTGCTACAGAATCTTGGTACAACTATTTGGTGCACTATCTCCAGCAAGGATATTTTACAGAACACTAGAACTCTAAGCAGAGAAGGACACTTCGATTGAAGTCAACATCTTATCAGATAATTGATGGGGTGCTTTTCAGAAAAAATTATGCCGGAGTTTTTCTTAGATGTCTTGAGAAGGAACATGTGAATAAGGTAGTCAAAGAATTACACGACGGTCCTGCAGGGGAACATTTTTCTGAGGATACCACTGCTCACAAGATACTCATATCTGGGTACTATTGGCCCACTCTTTTCAAGGATGATCACGCTTACACAAGAAAATGTGATGTATGTGAAAGAAGTGATGGTATATTGTCGAAAGTGGCAGTACCATTACAACTAGTTATCATCTCATAACCATTTGAGCAATGGGGCATAGACGTTATCGGAGAGATTAACCCAAATTATTTGCTGGAACACTAGTATATCCTCACAGCTATGGATTATTTTACACGATCGGTGGAAGGAAATCCTTTGCGTAAAGTGAATGAAGACGCAGTCATCAATTTCCTACAGGAGAACATCATAACCAGGTTTGGGGTTCTAATTTCCCTTGTTTTTTACAATACCTCTTATTTATCATCTGTCAAGTTGAATGAATTTTATTATGAAAGAGGAATCAAATTTTATTATTCCGCTAATTATTACCCCCATGGAAATGGATTAGCGGAATCGACAAATAAAAATCTCATTCAAATTTTAAAGAAAACTATTATCGAAAGTCAAAGAAATTGGCATGTAGCTCTCCCTAACGCGCTATGGGAATATAGGGTTACCCCAAAGCATTCTTTAGGAGTTTCTCCTTATGATTTGGCCTACATAAGGGAATCTATCCTATCCCCAAACATATTACTCCCGTCCCTTCATTTATCCCAAGATTCTAGAGGATCCGGTAGTGCAATTTTACAGTCACGAATTGACACTCTGTTGAAGCTAGAGGAATCGAGGAAAAAGGCCAACCATAGATTCAACCAACACCAGAATATTGTCAAGAAGTTTTTAGGTAGGTGACTTAGTTCTAAAATGGGATCACCCACATCATGAAAAGGGAAAACACGCAAAATTTCAACATTTATGGATTGACCCCTATCAGATTGTTGAGAAGCTTGGCCCTTCAACTTAAAAACTTCAAGATTTATAGGGGCAGGAGGAAAATATCCCTGTAAATAGCCTATCTCTCAAACAATATTTTGTTGGAATATACTCACCATCATTTTTTTATTTTCTTGCCTACATGCATTCTGCATGCATCCAGTCAATATGCATGCATCCAGTCATCAGTATGGTAGTCTCCCTAGAACTTGGAGCCCATGTTCACCCCCCTAGAGCCTGTTTTTATCCCTTAGGATCCCTCCTACCTACCTAGTGCACCTTGTTTTCCTCACCTGGAAGACTAATGCGCCCTACTACACTACTTGGATGACTAACAGTCAGTTGCAACATTTATTGACTAGTTTATTCATTTATTTCTCAATTTAATTGGCTATAGCTCCCAGTTGTCTGTATTGAAGTGCTACTTGACCTACTAACAGCCTCATATGCCCTCCTTGGAGTCTCTATCCCTTGATTTGTGCTCACATGACTCAGTCAGACTCAATTAGACTCATTTGACTGACCTTTGACCATTTGTGACTACTGCCACTGATTGGATGATGTCTCTAATGTTATCCAAGCCACACATTGAGGAGAATTCGAATGAACTTAGAGGAATTCGAATCCATTTTATTGTATTCAGTTATTATTCACTTTTCACAGTTCCAACTTACAGCTGATGTATGATACAACAGTTTTTGTCATTTATTGTGTTAATGAGTTATTATTGATTCAATAAATCTTCTTCTCTTCTCCGCTATTATTGAGTGAGTTTTAGTGAGGTTTTCTCCAGCTATGTGATCTCTCTTGTAAAATATTAGATGGTATCAGAGCTGGAGTCATGTATTCGAATTGTAGCAGCAACAGTTGTAGCAATTATTTGAGCAACCATCTTTCATTGAGCACCATAAGCCTATGGATTTCCATAGCAATTCCTGGTGCAATTGTATTGAATACACTGGAGCAATCCAGTGAGGTCTAGCTAGGTGTGAAGGATCCATTCACATGTTCTTAGTGTCTTAAGGAAGTGTTCAATTCAAATTGCAACAGATCTCCATTTACAATTCTTATTGTTTTGCAGGTTATCTCCATCATTCGAATTCATCTTCAATTCGACTTCAACAGTGACCAATGGATCTAAAACTCAATTCATTCAACTATTTCTAATGGAAGTTTGAGATGGACATCTTCATGAATTCCAAGAGCCTCTCTACAGTTTTGAATGGGATTGCAGTCGAACCCAATCGTGTAGTAGAGAATACCAAGTACTTAGATAAACTTGATGAAGATGTAGGACTGCTGCTCCTCAACATTTCCGATGACATCCATTTTCATGTCATGGATATAGAAAATCCAAAAGAGGTTTGGGACAAGCTAGTGTCTCTTCTTGGAAATAAATATGAATTGAAAGGTCATAAATTGGAAAATGAGCTCATCTCCTTGATCCCAAGTAGTCTCGAAACCATCACCGAGTTTCTCAACAAGTTAAAAACTTGATTTCATAGTTGAAGAGATATGGGATAGAGAAGGAAGAGAATCAACTCATCCTTTCCATACTATCAAAACTAGGCCCTGAATACTAAGTATTTGTCTCCATCTTTCAATCAGCGAAGCTATCCATCCCAAAATGGAATTTTTCCACTCTTGAAGACTTCATACAGTCTCTCACACTTGAGGAGGAGAATTTAGTTCATACGGGAATGATTAAACCCAAACTGGATTTAGCTCTTTTAGCCACTAAGATGAAGAGAGTGAATGGAAAGGGTAAGAAAAAATCATTTGACAAAAAGTTGAATGAGCAGAGGCAGAAGGAGGCTCCAAATCAGTCAGATGGAGTTTTGAATCCTAAGAAATACAAGCAAACTCAGAAGGGAAAATCCAAATGCACATACTGCAATAGAGGATTCCATCTTGAGAGTTCATGTATGATGAATACCATATATCTCATGGCTTCACTTCTTGATAAGAATAATATTCCTGTACCTGCATGTGCTAGAAAGAAATAAGTTGAACCATCAAGATTAGAGGACAAAGAGAGATTCCATGCCCTCATGGTAGGTCTAACAACACAATCCTCCTTCATCATAGATTAGGAGAATCAAGACACATGTATTCCTCCAAAGATCTCTTTACCAGTTTTGAATCCACTGTGGACCATCCATCATGTTGGGGAATGATTCTGAGGTATCCTCTAAGGGATTGGAAGAATCAAACTTTATCATGGGTACTTCTCATATGTGCTCTATGTCCCCACACTCAATTCTAATCTACTTTCAATCTACCAGATGACCCACACTAGAGAGCCTAAGAGGGTAATCTTCTTTCCAAATGAGGTTGAAATCAAAGACATGGTATCAAGATCTACCATTGCAAAAGGTGTTGCAAACCACAAGTCGAAAATCTATGATTTCTCCCATTTTCTATCTCTCTCTAAACAATCTGCTCTTCACACTCATGCAAATGATAAGAGTAGGCTATGGCATGAAAGATTTTGGCATCTCAAATATCAATATTTGAAAGACATGCATACTCAAGAGATGGTTGAAGGGCTACCCAAGATCAAGTTTGTTAAGGGAAACTATCATGGTTGTTTGATGGGTAAGCATCCTAAAAAGAAGTTTGAGAAGGGGAAGGCAAGGAGTTCCTCTCAACCTCTAGATTAGATTCATAGTGATGTTGCAGGGCCATTTCCAGATCTATCTTTGAACAAGGAAAGGTATATTCTTACTTTTATTGATGATTATTTAAGATTTACATGGGTATACTTTCTCAGATTAAAGTCAGAAGTATTTGGATTCTTTAAGTTTTTCAAGTCTTCTGTAGAAAAAAATTTCAGATAGAAATATCAAGGCCATTCGCACTAATAATGGAGGAGAGTACATCAAGGGTGGCTTTCAAACCTTTTGTGTTGAAGAAGGAATTGAAATGCAACATAATGTTCCCTATACACCACAGCAGAATGGTGTCGCTGAGCGGAAGAAAAGAACATTGAAAGAGATGGCCACCTGCATGCTAAAGTCGAAAGGGTTGCACCCTAGTCTTTGGGCAGAAGCCATCAACTGTTCCAACTATCTTTAGAAGAAATTTCCTCACAAAGGAACTAAAATATATGACTCTTTTCGAAGCATGGATGGGATACAAACCTAATGTGTCTCATCTTAGAGTTTTTGCATCGAGAGGATGGGCAAGGATTCCAACTGAGAAAAGGAGAGCCCTAGATCCACAAAGCAGAGAGTGTATTATGGTGGGTTATGCATTAAATGAAAAGGCATATAAGCTTCTTGATCCTTCTACTATGACAACATTCCTTGATAGGAGTGTACAATTTGAGGAATGGCCTCTAGATAATGCTCATTCTGTTGAGCAAGAGAGCTTTCCTACCACACCTCCATTGCTTGATGAGCTCCAAGAGAGCGAATCTTCATCACATGACAGTTCAGATTCAAAGTATGAGAGTGAATATGATGAAGACCGAATGCTAGATCCAGATCCACAAGAACCTGAAGATATAAAATCTATTAGTGAAGATGAGAGAATGGAAGAGCAAGATCCAAATCTACAGCTTGCAGATCCTCCTCTTCCTAGATGGGCAGCCACTACTCTTAGATATGTGTTGGGCCTGACCGAAGTAAGGACTTTTTGAGAAGAACATTTTTGGAGCTGCAGCAAAGCTTAGATGAAGACATTTTTGGTAAGACAGTTTTGGAAGCTGCAAAGTTGAGCGCAGCATAGTATCAGCAGGGAAGGAACTGCGTAGCTGAGTTCCAGTTCCTTGAAGTGATAACACAGTGAAGTGCCAGCAGGGAACCTATTTTGGGAGAAGAATGGAAGGAAAGGTCGAGCTGTGAAAGCAACCTAGTGGTTTGGTTGAAGTACTCCATGATCCCACCAGGAGGATAAGGAGTGGTGCAGAAAGAAAGTGACCGGTCACATGAGCAGAGGAAGCACGACGTGAACTGGCTGCACAAAACCGTTAGAGCAAGAACGACAAGGTGAAAACGATAGTTGGCATGTGGCTGACAGGGAATGATGAAAGAGATGTGACCATGCGTAGAGGATGGCCATGATGGAGGAGTCGCTATCATATGCCAGTAAGTTCGGTTAGGGGAAAACTGTGATAGTTTCGGGAAACCTTAGGTTTTCTTCCTATGCATTGTAAAGACATGACCTACCGGCATGATCTATAAGAAGGAAAATTTTGTAAGGGAAAGGGTTAATATTCATTGAATATCTGTAATCTCAAATCTTCTGTTATGAATTGTTAATCTTTGTTGTTGAACATTTATCTCTATTGAGAGAATATTGTAAAGGCTCTGCAGTTGTTTGCGCAGAGACCTACAGAGAGAGAAGAGAGTCTCCAGCTGAGTGCGCAAACTGGAACTATTGTACCCTTTCCAAGATAATATAACAATAGTTCATGTGGATGTAGGTCCCATCCTAGTGGTGAACCACGTTAAATTTTGTGTTGTGTGACTGTTTATGTGCTTGAGTCTGTATATTTGCTTACAATGAATGCTTAAGATCTTGCTTATCAGTTTATATGTTCTTACTTTTATATGTATTAGCCATAAAGAATGAAGATGGGAATAATATGTTAAGTATCCCATATGTGGATAAATTCTAGATGCATAAGTATTTCTAAGTCAGAATGATTTCATAAGTTGATTGAGGACACACTAGAACCAGTGGAGTTCACGTCGTGCGATTCCCTCGAAGCGCAACACTGGAAGTGCGCAGTACATGGTGTTTTGTCATATTGCATAAGTCATAAGATAAATAACCTGAGGCAATTTTTGAATGGATAGGAAACTCTAAGTAAATTCATTGAAGTTGGTTAAGTTCAAAGAGGAAGTGCAGTCTCAGTTGCGCTATCTTATCGTCGAGAAACATCCAGCATTACGTAGTCCTTGGATGCGTGATAGCCTAAGTATTAGACACATAGAATTGGAACTTCGTGAAGTCCCAAGTCCGCATCGTGAATCCCATAGCGTGTTTCTCTCCAATCTATTTAAACGCTCATCACTTGGTCGTGGAAACCTGATTCCACAACCCCCCCATTCCTTCACCTCGGGTGAGACCTAATCCCTTTCATAGATTGTTGCCGAAATGGCCAATGAAGAGGGGTTTTGTTGGTTCCTTGAACTGCGCAGAACCTGGGTCTTGATAGAAAACCTCAAGACAGGTATATTCAAGAAAGTTTCTATGGTCACCTATACAATTGAAGTTGGCCAGCCAACAGACAGTCATACCTTTTTGGATATTATCCAATGTTATCATGTATATCGATGGAGTGCAAAGTCATGCAGACTTCGAGGTTATCGAGATTGTGGATGATAGTCAGCCTTATCCAACACTATTGGGTATAGAATGGGAAATGGATAACCTTGCCATTATAAATTTGAAGTCCGAGAAGATGATCTTTGAAGGGCAGGATATAAGGGTCATCGCACCATTGCACCCTTCAAAAGGAGAAATATATAGTGAGCCAATTCAGGAAGAATCCAGAGCACAGGATCTTGTTCGCATTTACAAGATGACTGGGAATCATGATGACTACATTAATCCTACGCTGGATGGGACACTTAGTTGGCAATTTGATAGTTCTTGCATCTCAAATTCCGACACAGGACTGAAGAATTGGCAAATTCGTATGCATGAAGTATCTGCAAGAAGATGCACATAGATCACAAATTCACTGCACTGGATTGGAACCGAGGTAATTCCAATCCATACCTATGATGGTTCGACTAAATTTTATTCATTTATTCAAGAATATACTGTATCAGTTGCAGCTAAACACCGCATACCAGTATTAGATATAGCACTGCACAAGACACCTACCAGATGGTGGGCTGCGCACAAGTAGACTTTCATCACATGGACTAGTGTAGGAATATATGCAAATCATATTCATGGAAAACACTGAGCTGACCATGGTAAAGTATAATGGGCAGACAAGTCCAAGGGATCACATGAAGATCTGTTCAGAAGCCTGGATAAGGAGACCGTAGATAGAATGGGTTCATCTGTTTGTGCACACATTAGATTGGATTCCATAGGAGTGGTACACAGACATGGAGCTTCGCAGAGGCACCACAGATTGGTCTATGCTAGTTGCGAACTTCCAGAGAACTTTTAGCTTTGAAGATGAAAGTCCGAGCATAAATGAAGCCCTGCAATCTATCAAAGAAAGAATATTCAGAGCCAAATGCGCAAGTATAAATGAGGCATTGGAGGAAATCAAAGAGAAATTATTCGAAGATGTAAAGGTACCTGTTAACCTACAAACTAGAATGGGGAAGGAAAATATAACATGCCTTTGAATGCTATAATCTTTCTGAAAATGAAGAAGAACAAGAAGAGAACGATGAGGAAGATCCGCGCAACATCAACATACCCGAGTCAGAAGGAGCGTACAATGTAGAGGGACCTCCACTAGAAATTCCATATATGAGTGGACCTATGAAGATAAGAAAAGTGAACATTGGCACATGTCAAGAGCCAAAGTTCGCATCCATTGGATATTACTGGGATGATGCGACGGTTACGCAGATCGCAAATCTTTTGCATGAGTACCAAGATTTGTTTCTGATGAAGTTCGTAGAAATGAAAGGCATCTTGGGAGACTTGGGGGTTATGAAAATACCTCTAAAGCCAAGTGCAAAGCCTCCTAAGAAAAGTCCTTATAGACTGAACCCTAGATATAAAGAAAGAGTCAAGGCAAAAATTTATAAGATGCTTGATGCAGGGATCATCGAGTCAGTTGAAGAGTCGTAGTGGATAAGCCCGATGGTTATCCAAGATAAAAAGACTAAAGGTGAGATCAGGATCTGCATAGATTTAAGGAATTTCAATGACGCTTCCCTGCATGACCAATTTCCTACTCCTTTTACAGATGAAGTATTGGACAATGTTAGAGGGAATGAGGCCTATTCTTTTACTGATGGATTTTCTTGATATAATCAGATCAGGATTGATCCAGCAGACAGGCATAAGACAACATTTGATACGGAATGAGGATGATACTAGTATACTGTAATGCCATTTGAATTGAAGAATGCACCAACCATATTTTCCAGAGTGTTGATCTCTTTTTCTCTTTCTGAGTAGACCCGGGCTAGCTGTACCTTTTAGACCAACAGAACCCTTAGCTCACTGGCCCTTTCGGCAACAGGTCGCAGAAGCAACCTGAAGTCTCACCCGAAGTGATTCTAATGGGTGGCAGAAGACTCAAGTGTCCTCAGCCAGGTTCCGACGCATCCAGGGTGCTTAAACCCACCTTAGCTCTCTCCTCATAGGCTGACTTATCTCATTCTATTACTCCGGCTATACCTCTATCTTATCGCATCACGCAGGGAGTGCGATAAGTCTTCCCCTTATGTGAGCTCGTCTAGCGATACCTAAGATATCGCGGGTGCGATATCTTCCTCCTTTTGTCCCTGCGGTACGTGATTCTTAGCCGCTTCCTGGATTATTACGCGGTCTCAACCACCCTTATCCTATTACTGAAGATAGTAATATCATTTAATCTCTAAGCATAACCCTCGCTAATGGGCTTGACCCTTGATGTTTCGCAACGATGTGACTGTGTAGAGTATTACTTTGAACATTGTTCTAAGGGAACCATTCATGCATTACATTCAGTTCATACTCGACATTATCCTTTGTTAGACAAATATCTAGTTCGCTAGGATTTTAGCTACGATTGTCACAACTGTTATACATCAACCAGAACATAGACTGACGACCATATACATTACTTATAACTGAAGGAAACATTCATGTATAATAAAGATAAGTGAATAAGAGCAACAACCACACAAATACAATCGCGCTACTTAGGTAAGCACGTTGTCACTCCCAGGAGGGGAGCTACGTCCACGGGAACTGTGTTCCCTGTTAACAACTCTGAAGAGTAAACCACAGTTCCTTTACAATTCTTTACAACAGAGGTCTTCTGGGAAACTCCACCTCTGTGGGAGCCCTTCTCTATAGACCTCTCTTCTTCTCCTGCCTCTTACAATGCATTCTCTTTCTCCCTCAATCCCAGTGGGTTACACAATCTCTCAATGGGTCGGCCCTTGTTCTCTAGGGGATTTTCAGACTCTGTATCAACAAAGACTCGACTACCCTCTACCTAATAGCTTCTATCACTATGTGGCCAACCTCTTTTCATATAAAAAGACTCCTATATATAGATGGCCCGAAGGTCTCATCGCAGTTACAAAACTGTGGGCCTTATCCCAACAGTGACTCAACCCTAACCACTTACAGTCAACTAACTGTACTTCCATAGCCGCCTCCTGTCTCGTCGCCGCTTCCTGCAGTCCTTAGTCTTTAATGCATCGGCCTGTTGCTTCTTCTTGGTTCAAGCAACGCTGACTGTAGTCCTTCTTCTTAATGAGGGTAGCTGAACCCTATCTTCATCTTCGGCGCCTTTATTATGGTGGTTGAGCTCTCCCTTCGGCCTCTTCCTTGTACCACACGCTTTGACTTTTCTGTACATATCGCCACAATTCCCGTCGGAATTTGCGCTACGGCGATATCTTTGTCTTGCCGCCAAAATTTGTACTTTCTCCCCAAAAATGGTTATCTTTCCCAAAATTAGCAGCTTCCTAAATGCTGCGGAAGTTCTCTCCAACACAGAGTTGTGGTGGCTGCATTTAAGGACTTTATCCATAAGTTCTTAGAGGTTTATTTTGATGATTGGACTATCTTTGGCCTACTGAAGAACCATTTTGAAAACCTAAGAATGATGTTATCTAAGTGCCTATGGAATTTAAATAAATGTATTTTCTGTGTACATTATGGAATTATGTTGGGACACATTGTCTGTAGACAAGGTTTGATGGTTGACCCTGGGAAGATCGCAGTTATTGTGAAGCAAATTCGAACAATGTTGGGACATACTGGATATTACAACAAATTTATCAAAGGCTATGCGCAGATAATCGCGCCGATGGAAAAACTGCTAAAGAAAGACGTGCAGTTCATATGGAATGCAGAATGTGAGCATGGCCTAGATACATTGAAAGAGAAGATGGTAACTGCGCCGATCCTAGTGTTTCCAAATTGGGATAAGCCATTCCATGTACACGTGGATTCTTTGGCCATTGCACTTGGGGTGGTCCTAGCATAGCCATGTGAAGGGGGCATTGATCACCCCATTGCATTTTCGAGTAGGAAGTTGTCTTCAGCTGAGAAGAACTATACGACCATTGAAAGAGAAGGCTTAGCTATGGTGTACGCACTGCATAAATTCAGGTATTAATTACTAGGTGCACACATCTCCATTTTTACTGACCATTCCGCTTTGAAGTATCTGGTCAATAAGCTGGTGTTAGGGGCGAGAATTTGCATATGGTTGTTGCTCTTCCAAGAATATGATTTTTAAATTGTGGTTAAGCCAGGTAGATTGAACTTAGGACCTGACCATCTCTCAAGGATTGAGTCAGGCGAAGAACCCACCAATCTTGAAGACAATCTTCCTGATGTGCAGTTATTTGCTATACAGATTGCAGATGACTATTATAAAGACATTATCGACTTTTTTACTACAGAATTGGCACCCATAGAGCTCACTATGCAGCAGAAGAAGTAGATGGTATTCAGAGCAATAGACTTCACTATAATCGTAGGTTAATTATATAAGTTGGGGCCCGATGAAGTGTTGTACAGATGCACGTTGGAACATGAGAAGCCATTCATATTGGATGACGCACATTCAGGTGTATTGGGAGGTCACTATGCAAGAAGGGCCATTGTGTAGAAGATATTGCGAGCAGGGATATGGTGGCCTACAATCCATAAAGATTCAAAGGAACATTGCCAGAGCTACTATTTCTGTCAGAGGATAGGAAGGCCGTCGAGAAGAGATGAAATGTCATTGAATCTGCAATTGACACTTCAGGAATTTGACAAATGGGCCATTGATTTCGTGGGACCAATTAACCCACTAGGAAAGAGGACTGGTGCGAGATACATTATCACCGTGACTGATTATCTCACCAAATGGGAAGAAGCCAAACCGGTGAAGGACTATAGCGTAGTCACTACGATGCAGTTCATCTTTGAGAACATCCTTACTAGATTCAGATTCCCGAAGATTTTGATGAGTGATCAAGGCACTCATTTCTTGAACCAAACTATTGAATCCCTTACTGAAGAATTCCACATTTATTATCAGAGGAGTACACCATACCATCCTCAAGCAAACAAAATTGTTGAAGCTTTCAACAAGGTACTCGAGAATGCACTAACAAAGGTATGCAATGTAAATAGGGATGATTGGGATCTACGAATTCCAGCCGTGTTATGGGCGTACAGGACTACTTGTAAGAAGTTGACAGGCCATACACCTTTCAGATTGGTCTATGGAAAGGAAGTTGTTATGCCTATGGATTATATTGTACCCAGCTTGAGAATAGCTACATTTAAAGGCATGTAGGATGAAAAAACAATACAAGAAAGGATTCTACACTTGGTTGGATTGGAGGAAGATCGCTTCATCGTAGGCTTTCACCAGCAAGTGCAGAAAGACAGATAAAAAGCACGGCATGATCACCACATCAAGAACAAGTCCTTTCAGGTAGGTGCTCTAGTCCTCCTGTATGATATCAAGTTTATGAAATTTCTTGCAAAAATTTAAGATGCATTGGCTTGTCCCATATGCTGTTATGCATGTTACTAATGGTGGCACAATTCCGTTAGCCACGTTAGACAGAGATACCTTACGAGGGTTGGTGAATGGAAGTAGACTAAAACCCTATCAGGGTAGTCCTACTTCATAGAATCCTCAGTAATCAAAAGAAAAGGAAAATTCTAAGTGTCAAGTATGTTGATGTATTTGTAACTTCGGAAGATATTCACTTGTATATTGTATGTGTTACATTTGTACTTTATTGTATCCCCAACGGAGATGTATCATTCCTCCAATTGGAAGTGTCGTCATTTGTATTTGCAAAGTGTCGCAAGTTATATTGTAAGTGTCGTAACTTATATTTGATGGGTTATTAGAACACCTTAGAGGGGTCGACCCAGCATGAGTTAAAGGGTTATTAGACCACCCTAGTGGGTTCGGCCCAGTGACAAGTGGTAATGGGTTATTAGACTCTCCTAAGGGAGGTCGGCCCAGTTAGAGTAAAAGGAAAGTAAAGTAAAGTATAAATAGAGAGGACCACCTCTCTATTTATCCATTCATTCACTCACTCACTTTGCATTAGTGAGAGAGAGGAGGAGTGCGCACAAGTGTAGGAGGAGAATCTTCTAGGAGACTATCTCTTGTTTTGGGGTTTTGTGTTAGTGCTCATTCTATCTTTGAGGAAGTTGCGGGGTTTTCTCCTTGATGGCTTCCCCGGTGAAATGCTTTGTGTCTCTTGTCTCTTGTCTCTTATGTTTGATATGTTGTACATGTTGTTCTCTCAGTTAAGATCCTAGATCATATTGAATTAAATGATGAAAAAATTACATGGTATCAGAGCTAGCCTGAAGGAAGGCATTGTATGGAATTTACAACAATTGTTGCACTTGTGACAAATTGGAAGCTAGGGCTTGATATAGTAAAAACTAGTCATTGTGGCACTTTCACTATAAATCAGTTTTGGCAAAGTTTCAGGGTCTGAATGTTTTATTGGCCAAATATCAGACATAGATGTACCCTGTGTAAAAATGTCAGCCTCATATTCATTTTACTTTGTGAGATATGATTCGTACAAGTTAGGGTTTATGCCTCTTCCAGAATGCATCCCTAAATAGGTGACCTAGGAACAAAGGTCATATCTTCAGATAGAAATCTCCAAATGGAATTTCGTAAAAAGTGGCAGTTAGGGCATGGAATGTAGTTTCACAGGTCCAATTTTCAAAGGCCTAAGTTGAAACAGTGACATGTGGCACTCCGTACAAGTTTGTTATGTTGTTTCATCCCATAAATAGGTCATGTTGCAACACTTAGCATATCTCTCTCATGGAGAATCCATTGGAGCATAGATCTATGGGGTTGGAAAGATGACAGGTCATTCTACCACAAATCAAAGTCTCAGACCCCGAGGATCCAAAATTTCAGTGATACATCAGAAACAATATGGCATATATTTATGTCAAAACAAAATTGGATTTTGAGCACTTTCATTTTTGGTTTGTCATTGCTGTGGGAAATTAGGGCTTTTGACAGGAGTGGAATTTTGGAGTGCTCTAAGCACAGGATTTCTCTCCTCAGCAAAATCGAAATTTAGAGACCAAGATCGAAGTTTTTGGTTGGGTAGAACCCCGGGATCTATCAATCCCTAGTTCAGGTTTTGGATCAGAAAACAAGAAAACCAGATTTTGACAGAAGTTACAGATCTAAAATTCGTAGGTGAATTTTGGAGGGTCAATTTTTGAAGTTTTCAAAATCTGCGCACACCATTTTGCTCGCCTTAGTCAAATGCATCTCCCTGTCTAGTCAGAAGTTTGAAATTCCAAGTTTGGATTTTTAGGGTTTCTTTACCAAACCCTAACCAACTCCAAATCCAGTTTCAGCAAATCAAAGTGGATTGGGTTAATCCCAGAAGAGAATGATTTGGAAACCTACATAAGTGAAGAAGTTCCAGTTCTAAAGGGAGATGAGCCTAAGGCCTTACAAAAGAAGACTACAAGCAATCCCGACAGGTATGACTTTAGGAGATATAGGTATGTTTTGAAAGCTGTTCAGGATTAAGTTTGTCTTCATATTATTGAGGTTAGTACAATCTTGATTAATTTCAGACTTGTATTATCACCTTAGTAAAAGTATGAATGCATGTGAATGATAGAATACATTCATTGATTAGGGTTATAACACTTATGATTGTACTAATGCACTGTGGTGTTGTATGAGGATGATGTTGTCCACTAACATGAAAGGTACATCAAGAAAGACAAATCAAGTTTTAGATCGAGAACATGTGAACATGATCACATAGAAGCTCTACTTACGAGGATGTATAATTTGGTTCTACAATGCTTAACTTATGAGATATGCAGGTTACTAGCACAAGGCCTCTAAATCACTGAAGAGAATAGAGATGACATTGTTTGGGTATGTTAGACATAACTCGCAAACATGATAATCCAAGTATGTTTTTCCTATATCAAGTTAGAATCCTACCTTGTGTTAGCGTCTCATATAATTATACTTTCGTATGATTGATAATGATTATTCATGAAGTTATAGGTTTGAATAATCATGGGTTTATGCATATTATGCTTCTTACTTTGAATAATGATATAACAAACCAGAAGAGTCCTATCGTCAAATAAGAATATGCATGAGTAAAAGAAGTCCTCCCTGAAACCTTGAATACTAACGCTTGTGATAAATTACTTGTGTATGAAATGACCATAACCATACATGTTTAAGATTATTTAGAATCATAATGTTTTGATAGTATTGAGATTATACTAATGAAGTATGATTATATATGAGATCTTGAGGATGACACAATGATGACACTAGTGCACACTTAAGCATGCATAGTGGTCCAGGATGGATAGAAGTTCAAAGACATAAATGATATCATAAAGGAAGCAAAGATCAAGAGGGATCACACTCTAGTAGTTCCTGCAAGGAAGCAAAGATTGAGAGGGAGTCCACCCAACAACCAAACAAAGATAAGTATTTGAATTGTTATTTCCTGTATATATGATTACTTAAATGATGTTGTTCAGTCATGTACATACTTATGTTCCTAGATTTAGGATGTATATTATGCATTTTAGAAAAGTTGCACTAATGAACAAGATACTACTAATATGCAAGTAATGGGTAAGTTGCCTATGGTACTGTAAAACATTCCATTGCTACTTATCTAGAATGAAACCTCTTTGCTGACATGTTGGGAGTAGTGCACACTCTTAACAATGTTCTGGTAGAGATGGAAGGCATCTAGAAAGTTACCATATGAATATGGGATATGGATGAATGTTGTATTGAAGCATTGGCTAAGATAATTGCATGACTGTATGACATATGTCCTTATGTGTAAGATTTTGTTATGAAAACTATGAGATGTTTCTAATCATGCAATTGAATTTGACTTGTAGGAAAGATCATGTACAATCACCTACAAAAGAAGGACAACGACATTTGTTCCAGCAACGAAGTTCAATAAAACTACCTATTGAATATATTGAAGAATCTGAAGTTCCCAAGATCCGGGATGCAATAATGGAAGGATGCCATGATCGAGGAGTACCTGTCGATTATGAATAATGATGTCTAGGATGTGGTCCCAAGACCAGTAGGGAAGTCTGTTGTGACTTCCAAATGTATATGCAAGATCAAGAATGCTGCAGATGGTAGCATAGAGAAATACAAGGCAAGGTTTGTGGCTCATGGCTTCTCCCAGAAATAAGGGATAGATTATGAAGAAACTTTTGCACCTGTAGCAAGATATACTTCCATCAGAACAATACTTGCTCTAGCTGCAGTGATGAAGTGGAAGATACACCAGATGGATGTCAAGACAACTTTCTTGAATGGTGTAGTCGAAGAGGAAGTGTATGTGGAGCATCCACTTGGTTATGAGACACATGACAGGGCACATGTTTACAAATTGAAGAAATCCTTGTACGATTGGAAACAAGCACCGAGGATGTATTATGGAAGGATTGACAGCTTCCTGACTATTTTGGTCTTTACCAAGAGTAAAGTGGATTCCAACCTTTACTACAAGGTTGAGGAAGGAAACCCAGTGATACTCCTACTATATGTAGATGACCTATTTGTGACAGGTGAGAGGGTTGATTTCTTATACAAAGAGGAATCTTGTTTTTGAGTTCAAGATGAAGGAATTGGGTATGATGCATTACTTTCTAGGTATGGGGGTGTAGCAGAGTGCAGATGGAATCTTCCTTGGACAAGGGAAGTATGCAGTAGAGATCCTAAAGTGGTTCAAAATGATAGATTGCAAGGCCATGGCCACACCTATGGAATCGAACCTGAATCTATTGAGTGATGCTTCATCCGAGTTGGTTGATTCCATGATGTATCGTCAGATGATTGGGTCCTTGATGTACCTGACAAACACGAGAACCGATATTTGCTTTGTTGTGAACACTTTGAGACAGTTCCCGATAGATCCTAGACATGTTCACTTGATTGTTGTAAAGCATATTCTAAGGTACCTGGAGGGTACGGTTGATTATGGGCTCAAGTATGATGCAAATCAAAAGTTTAACCTGGAGGGTTATGTTGATTCAGATTGGGCAGGCAGTGTTGCAGATGGGAAGAGCAATTCAGGGTACTGCTTCAGTATGGGATCAGGTGTGATCTCTTGGTTTAGCAGGAATAAATATTGCATAGCACTGAGTACAACCAAAGCAGAGTATGTCGTAGCTTGTTGGGCTAGTTGTGAGGCAGTATGGCTAAGGAAGCTACTGTCTGATTTGTTTGATCTCCAGTTGGATGCTACTTGTATCTTTTGTGACAACTAGAGTTGTGTGAAGTTATCTGAGAACAAGGTGGTCCATGACAAGTCGAAGCACATCAAGATCAAGTATCACTATATCAGGGATATGGTGCAAAGAGGAGCAGTGAAGCTCTTGTATGTTGTGACGGACGAGCAGATAGTAGATGTGTTGACCAAGCCACTAGCCAAGTTCAAGTTCGAGTACTTCAGAGAGAGGATTGGTGTTCTTCATATTGAAGATACTTCTAGGAGGAATTGAAGGGACACAGATGCAGGAGCCCTTCCAAGCATGGTGGTAGGAGGATCCTTCCCATGGATTTGGATGTAAGTATTGTGTGATGAGCATCAGGATGATGCTCCGCTATGAACATCTGGATGATGTTCTATATCATGATGCTCAGTATGATCATGAGCATCAATGTGATGCTCCGTGTGAGGATGATCAACATTATCATGAGTATCAGGATGATACTACGTGGCCATCGACAGGTTGTGCAGTAGCATGAACATATAATAGCGCCCTGGGAGATCCTATAGGTTGAGCAGGAAGCTTGTAATCAGTCCTGGGATGCTCTTTCGAGGTTTTTCTTGATAGCATGTAATCAGTCCTAGGAGATCCTATAGGTTGAGCAGGAAGCTCGTAATTAGTCCTAGGATGCTCTTTCGAGGTTTTGCTTTTGCAGAGGCATGTAATCAATCCTGGGAGATCCTATAGGTTGAACATTAAGCTTGTAATCAGTCCTAGGATGCTCTTTCGAGGTTTTGCCTGATAACATGTAATTAGTCCTGGGAGATCCTATAGGTTGAAGAAGAAGCTCGTAATCAGTCCTAGGATTCTCTTTCGAGGTTTTGCTTGGTCGCATGTAATCAGTCTTAGGAGATCCTATAGGTTGAGCAGTAAGCTCGTAATCATTCCTGGGATTCTCTTTCGAGGTTTTGCGAAGTCTGCATATAATAGCTCTTTGGGATATTCTATAGGTTGAGCAGTAAGCTCATAATTAGTTCTGGGATTCTCTTTCGAGGTTTTGCAAATGCACATAATCAGTCCATAGATTCCACAGTACGGTCCGCTCGCAGAGATGATGAAGACCTACATGGAGGCTAGGCCTACATCCAACATGAAAAAGGGATGGCTCTATAGAAATTCCTATGATGAGTAGAATTGAGAGATAGCACTAGTGATCGAGATGACGAGTACAACAACACTGTCGATGATGCTATGTGATCCAGTGACGATGATCTAGCTTCAGTATTGAAGACTTGTGACTCTATGTATTGATGACCTATGTCACAAGAATACCTACCTAGTTAAGAGAGAGTGTTGATGTATTTGTAACTTCGGAAGATATTTACTTGTATATTGTATGTGTTACATTTGTGCTTTATTGTATCCCCAACGAAAATGTATTATTCCTTCGATTGGAAGTATCATCATTTGTATTTGAAAAGTGTCGTAACTTATATTTGATGGGTTATTTGACCACCTTAGAGGGGTCGGCCCAGTATGAGTTAAAGGGTTATTAGACCACCCTAGTGGGGTTGGCCCAATGACAAGTGGTAATGGGTTGTTAGACTCTGCTAAGGGAGGTTGGCCCGGTTAGAGTAAAAGGAAAGTAAAGGTAAAGTATAAATAGAGAGGAGCGCCTCTCTATTTATCCATTCATTCACTCACTCAATTCGCATTAGTGAGAGAGAGGAAGAGTGCACACAAGTGGAGGAGGAGAAGCTGCTAGGAGACTATCTCTTGTTTTGGGGTTTTTTATTGGTGCTCATTCTATATCTGAGGAAGTTGCGGGGTTTTCTCGTTTATGGTTTCCCCGGTGAAATGCTTTGTGTCTCTTGTCTCTTGTCTCTTATGTTTGATAATCTATACATGTTGTTCTCTCAATTAAGATACTAGATCATATTGAATTAAATGATGAAAAACTAACAAAGTATAGTTCAAACTGGGCACTAGAAATTGGCCAGAGTCTGTGCACAATTTTTGTCTGATATGCAAAGTGTGATAGAAAGAATTCATGTACCGCGTAGCAAGTGAAGCTACCCAGATCAAAAAAAAAAAATAGCACGCAGTTCGAAGCTCAAAAGGTAGCTACGCAAATCCAATGAAGAAGAGAAGATGTAAAGTTCACAACCAAGAAGCACGATACCGCAAAGTAACTACGCCGTAGTCATGACGGTCCACTGCGCAGTTCAATGCCATGCTCTAAGAAACTAATCGTTACAATGTCGGTCGAAAAACTAGCCGTTATACAGTGATTTTGATGATGATCGCTTGAGCATTTAATGCAAAAAAAGTCATTCTGAAGCAGTTAATGAAGGAAAGGACCCAAATCCTTAGCGGATTTTTCCAACGGATATTCCATTGAATGCTTTTCTAGCCATTAATGGGAGTGACTAACGCTCAACCATGCCTATAAATATCACTGCATTTGGACTCGTGGGCATTACCATAACTCTGAAATTTTCCTGTGAGCCATAGTTTGAATTTGTTTACAGCAAGCCCTAAGTGATACCGTCAGTTTGCTAAGAGATTATCTAGTGAATGTCTGAAATTTCCCCTATTGAGCAAGAATTCATAGTCAAGGAGACTGTGAGAGTTTTTCAATATGGAGGGATTGAGGGGTTGATAATAATTCCCGCTAAGAAGGTTGTCACAGAGGAGGGATAGGGTTCACGACAATCGCCACAACATTCCACAGCTATGCAAGACAAGGGAAAAGAACTAGCGGTGGACAAGATGAAGCCAAAGAAGATGAGCTCCATAGTGTCGGAAGTTCCGTTGGGTGACAAAGAAATACCCTTGAAGTTTACCCCTCGGTATATCTCTCTGCGTGCACAGGATGCACCAGCCATTAAGCTATCTAGGAACGCAAAGTATGACATACTGCTTCCACCAATTTCCAAGCATGTGAAGGTAAGGAAAAATATGTTGGTAAAAATCGCAGAATGTAAGTTCGAGGACCACGACTTACTCCAAATGCAAAAGGACCCGGCCGAGCCGAGGTACTAGAAACTTTAGCCAGATTAGTATATGTGCTGGAAGAAGGATGTGAAGGGAAATCCTATGCTGGTCACATAGAATTGGTTATCTGAAGTAGTAGAATCAGGATTGCTGAACCTATTAAGACTCCCACACTTCGACCAGAGCCCATAATTGAATGTGGTGGTGCACACACTCATCTTGCGCACAAACCAAGGTTATATATGGTTGGATATGAATGTCAAATTGAACATCAACTTGATCCAATGCATCAAGGGGTTAAGCAAGCGAGGCGATGACCTTGAGCAATTATTTCAAGGCAAGAGTCAGGACAAGGAGGTTGTCGCATATATGAATTCAACACACAACGTCCCGAAAGGAAAAAGAGGATTCGCTATGGAGGATATCGCTGATGATGCTACGCGGTTCATAACACAACTGCTAGCAGGGAAAATTTTGTGCAAGGAAAGACCTGCTAAAGTACCAATCGTAGAGGTGCTCCTTGGGGCGAAGGCCACAACGGGAGGAAGATTTAACTGGTGTCATTACCTATTGAATGAATTTCTAGAAGATGTGTGTGATACACAGATACATGGCAGCAACTTCCACTATAGATGGTTGATGGTCTTGATCACGTTTGTGGGATGGAAGGACCCGAAACACTATGTTTGCCTCACCACTTCTAGTACTGACTGTAGAGGACCAAGGTATGCAAACCTTTGGGCAAATATGATGGCAGAGAGACAGGATGCGTCGAACTAAGTATTCCACACATATTATGAGTAGTTGTGCAACGTCATCATTCACACACCGCACATATCCAAGAAGGTAACATCTAAGTATATTCACACTACCAATTTTTACACTAACATGCCTTGCATCCACATTTCCACGAAGGAACAGAAAAGGGATCCAGAATGGTTCCAAGGGAACTACCACATGGGTGAAGCAGATATAGACCTCATCATGAAGAAATGGATTGATGAGTGGAAGGTTGAAGAACCTATGGTCATTGACAGTGATTCCGAAGAAAGCAATCCCATTCCAACGATAATTATTGAAGAATCACCATCAGGGAAAAGGAAGGAGCCAGGAAGCTCCGCACCAAGGAAGGTCCAGAAAAAGAAGCAGAAGGATGTAAAGGGCCAGTCATAAGTAAAGCTCCACAATGATGATTACGGGATGATTGCATCCACAGTCACCACACACCTAGAAGATGCACTGAACCTCAAATATAGTAAGGATGATGTGATCTAGGAAAGTCTGCAGAAGAATCTCACCACGCTGCAAGGCATAACAAAGAAATTCGAGCAAGTCCAGTGCAGATTTCCCTTGCCACGAGATTCAGAATCGGAAGGAATTTTAGGGGATACCTCGCAGCCAAAGAAAATACCTCTGGCCCTGAACTTTCCACCGAAGTCACGCATAGTTCAACTGGACCCATTAAGCGTAAGGATACCACGCGAACAGTTAGTTCCGAGCACGAAGGACATACAACATGTGGACGCCAACATTGCGATGTTTCCACTAGAGGGCATACACAATCTGCACTTGCAGGTTGTCGAAGAGATCCATGAAAAAAGTGTGGTCGCTTTGACCCAACACCACCAATTGCAAGAAAACTATAAGCAGCTGGAAGAAGCCAGTTTAAAGAAAACCATGGCACTATAAGATGAGAAGGACCGACATAGAAGAATAGAGCATATTGTCGCTTCGGTCTGCGCAGAGATACCTGAATGCGAAGAACATCTAGAGCCCATGTATACCATCCTTAAGATCGGCTCGCTGGTCAGTGATATTAAGGATGAGATGAAAGATATGGAGACTGATTACCATGCGAAGATTGTTTCCTTGGAAGCACAGAATCAGCCGAAGACACCACCTGATCAACAACAAATTAGAGTAGCAGAAGTGAAAGATGCCGTAGAGAGTATATCCAGTGAAGTGGCTAAGTGCCAAATTTTGTTGGACAAGGCGACAAGAACATTTACCACGCTGGAAGAGGACACAGAGCTGCTGGAAGTCTAGAACACTTTGAAGGAAAAAAAGGCCACGTTAGAAGCCCTAGATGCAGAGGTGAAGGAACTATAGCTAAGAGATAGACTAAAAAGATATATGGAAGTTAGAGAACTGAAAAGAACACTTCAAGTGTTGAGAGATAGGGAGGATAAAGTCAGAGATAAACCGCAACTCCTACAAGAGGAAGCCCATGAATTAACAAAGAATATTGACGAAAAGTTGAGGGAGCTCTGTGAAGGACAAGAATCAGTTGAAGAGAAAGTTGAGGATGATATAACATCTGATGTGTTGGAGACCATCTGAAAATTGAGCAGGATACTAAGGAAACAGTTGCAAAGCTGAGTGCAACGTAGCAAGATTTTGCTGCTAAGTTAGCTCCGCAAGAGGATGAGCAACCCGGAGAAGCATAGGTAGAAAGTGGCTTGGGGACAAGCCAAATGTAAGTGTTAGGGGCCTATTGGGTCTGGCCCAAGTAAGGCATTTTTAAGAAGAACAGTTTTCGAGTTGCAGCGCAGCTCAGATGAAGACAATTTTGGTAAGACAGTTTTGGAAGCTGCAAAGTTGAGTGCAGCGCAATACCTCAAGGGAAGGAACCACGCAGTTGAGGTCCGGTTCCACGATGTGATATCACCGTGAAGTGCCAGCAGGGCACCTATTTTGGGAGAAGAATGGAAGGAAAGGTTGAGCTGTGAAAGAGAACTGCTTTGGTTGAAGTACTCCATGATCCTAGTAGGAAGATAAGGAGTGGTGCGGAAGGAAAGCGACCGGTCACACGAGCAGAGGAAGAACGACCTTAATAGGCCATACAAAACCATTAGAGAAGGAACGACAAGGTGAAAGCGATAGTTAGCATGTGGTCGACAAGGTAGGATGAAACCAACGTGACCACGTGCAGAGAATGACCACGATGGAGGAGTCGCTATCAAAAGATAGCAAGTCTAGTTAGAGGAAAACCGCGACAGTTTCGGGAAACCTTAGGGTTTTTTCCTATGCATTGTAAATACATGACCTATGGGCATGATCTATAAGAAGGAAAATTTTGTAAGGGAAGGGTTTAATCTTCATTGAATATCTATAATCTCGAATATTCTATTATGAATTGTTAATCTTGTTGTTGAACATTGATCTCTGTTGAGAGAAGATTGTAAAGGCTCTGCAGATGTGTGCACAGATACCTACAGAGAGAGAAGAGAGTCAGTGTTCGGATATCAACATCATCTTTTTCAGGATCTTGCATGCAATTAGGGTTTGCATGCAAATTCTAGGGTTTGCATGCATCCCAATCACCAGGTTGATGCCTCCAGCACCTTAGCCACCTCTTTCTAGCACCCGGGAGCCACTTACTTCAGTTCTTTAGCCCTCCTAGTCTGAAAGGTGCCCACTTCTCACCTACTTCTAGAGAAGGGCACACTTTCTCACCTACCACTGCAGTTCCACTTCAGTTACATTCAGTTAGCTCCGATTCTCCCTGATTTGAGGCTAGTTTCACTCCCGACTGACTGTTTCACTTCCGTTGGACCTCCAGATTGACTAGATGACTTGTTCTGAATTCAGTTAGCCTCCCATGTGCTCCCCACTGAGCCTCCTTCCCTTAATCAGTGCTACACACTTCAGTTACACTTGTTACACTCAGTTAGACTCAGATTGACACCTAGATGACTGGTTCTTGTGCATTGATGAGCACCATTGATTGATGATGAGGACTTCTAGTTGGAGTCAAGCTACTCCATTCAGTGATTCGAATGGCCTACTTAGTCAATTTGAATTGCTCACTCACATTGTCAGATTGTATTCTATTGTAATTCATTCACCCTTTCTGGGATATTGAGCACTGCTGCATGTTTTGCACAGTTTTACACCATATTTTCTATATTCATCTGTTGTGATTGATTTACTTGTTCATTAGATCTACTGTGACTAATTTTACATGGTATCAGAGCCATGACAAGGACAAGATTTCTTTTCTACAGGTGTTCTACATAAAGAGAGAGCAATCTTTGCTCACAAATATATTTCAGCAGCGGCATGCAAAATCTCATGTGCATTCGCTCATGTGCACGCAAGGATGAAAACATAGAGTTTGTTTGTGTGTGATTTGCAGGTTTCTTACTTCCTCCATGTGCATTCGCTAATGAAAAGATGGAGACTTCTTCTTCACAAAATATTCTTACTCCATTCAACTATGATGAATGGAAACCAAAGATGATTGCATTCTTGAAGAGACAATGTCTTTTTGATATGTGCATTGGTAATACAAGAGATTTTGATTCTGATGAAGAGGAGAATGATTGGATCAATGATTGTGACAGAGCTTTTGGAGAAATATGTCTTGCTATGTCTCCTTGTATGCGCTACCTCAGTAAGACTGCTGAAAATCCAAGTGATCTATGGGTCCAACTTGACAGAGAATTTGGAAAGCAGGAAGAAGAGGATCATGCTAGCCTTTTGGAGAACAAGCCCAGTGAGATCTCATTATGTGTTCTTTCTGATCATGTGTTGGCCTCAACAATTGTTCAAGATGAAGAAGAAACTGTAGATTCAACACTCATTCTCTCAAAGTCTTCTATTTCGAATTCTGAGCAAGATAAACAAGCTCATACTCTAGATTCCGAAGAGGTTCTTGAATCCTCTCCTTCACATGAGTTTGTCAACATGCAGAATAATGATCTACTTGATGTTTTGGAGGTAAAATCTGATTTTGGAGGTGAAGCATTCACCCTCCTTGATTGTATGCCTTCTATAAACTTATGTTCTATCATTTGCAAAGTTTCTCAGAGTTTTAATGAAGATGAAGAGCACTACCATTCGCTTGAGTTCAATTCTCATGCACTTTTTGCTGATTTTGGTTTTGATCTCACCCTTGTTGGTTCAAAGGAGATCTCAAGAAACCATTCATCTATTTTTGTAGTTGATTTAACTTCTATTGATAAGAAGTTCGAGTTTCAAAATCTATTTGATCCGATTGGAGCTATTCCTACCTCACTTGGTTCGAATCACAGGTTCCAGGATCATCCTCATATTTTCAGATTTGTTCTCACCTTTTTCGGTATGAAGACCAAGTTCTTAAAGTCTCCACATTCGCTTGCATCCACTGATGGAGAATTCAAGCACATGTTTTTGGAGCATGATCCATTTACTCCCAAGAGTAAGATACCTCCAGACATATCTACTTGATTTTGGAGCAGTTAAATCTTTTGGTGAACTACAGTCTATTTTGAGGGGGGGTATTTTTCCCATGAGGTTTTCCCCATTTCCTCGGTTTATTGACTGTTATTAGTTTTTGGATTATTGTATTGGGGTGACCTTTGGTCTTAGTTACCAAGGCCCCACATTATTTTTTGCACATCATAGTCTAGCTTGAGGGGGGGTGTTCGGATATCCACATCATCTTTTTCAGGATCTTGCATGCAATTAGGGTTTGCATGCAAATTCTAGGCTTTGCATGCACTTTGCATGCATCCCAGTCACTAGGTTGATGCCTCCAACACCTTAGCCACCTCTTTCTAGCACCCGGGAGCCACTTACTTCAGTTCTTTTGCCCTCCTAGTCTGAAAGGCGCCCACTTCTCACCTACTGCCAGAGAAGGGCGCACTTTCTCACCTACCACTGCAGTTCCACTTCAGTTACATTCAGTTAGCTCCGATTCTCCCTGATTTGAGGCTAGTTTCACTCCCGACTGACTGTTTCACTTCCGTTGGACCTCCAGATTGACTAGATGACTTGTTCTGACTTCAGTTAGCCTCCCATGCGCCCCCCACTGAGCCTCCTTCCCTTAATCAGTGCTACACACTTCAGTTACACTTGTTACACTCAGTTAGACTCAGATTGACACCTGGATGACTGGTTCTTGTGCATTAATGAGCACCACCGATTGATGATGAGGACTCCTAGTTGGAGTCAAGCTACTCCATTCAGTGATTCGAATGGCCTACTTAGTCAATTCGAATTGATCACTCACATTGTCAGATTGTATTCTATTGTAATTCATTCACCCTTTCTGGGATATTGAGCACTGCTGCATGTTTTGCACAGTTTTACACCATATTTTCTATATTCATCTGTTGTGATTGATTTACTTGTTCATTAGATCTGCTGTGACTAATTTTACAGTCAGCAGCTGAGTGCATAGACTGGAACTGTTGTACCTTTCCAAAGATAATATAACAACAATTCTTGTGGACGTAGCTCCCATCATGGGGGTGAACCATGTTAAATTTTGTGTTGTGTGATTGTTTATGTGCTTGAATCTATATATTTGCTTACAATGAATGCTTAAGATCTTATTTATCAGTTTATTTGTTCTTACTTTTATATGTATTCTCCATAAAGAATGAAGATGGGAATAATATGTTAAGTATCGCATATGTGGATGAATGTTAGATGCATAAGTATTTCTAAGCCAGAATGATTGCATAAGTTGATTGAGTAAGCACTAGAATCAGTGGAGTTCACTCAGTGCGATTCCCTCGAAGCGCAACACCAAAAGTGCGCAGTACATGTTGTTTTGTCATATCGCATAAGTCATAAGATAAATAACCTGAGGCAATTGCTGAATGGATAGGAAACTCTAAGTAAATTCATTGAAGTTGGTTAAGTCTGAAGAGGAAGTGTAGTCTCAGTTGCATTGTCCTGTCGTCGAGAAACATCCAGCATCGCGCCATCCTTGGATGCGCGATAGCCTAAGTATTAGCCATGGAGAAGTGGAAATTTGCGTAGTATGAAGTCCGCAGCGTGAATCCGGTAGCACACTGCTTTCCAATATATCTAAACGCTCATCACCTGGTTGTGGAAACCTGATTCCACAACCCCCCCATTCCTTTTCCTCGGGTGAGACCTCAGTTTGTTCGTAGATTGTTTCTGAAAGCGCTGGTGAAAAGGGTTTTTGTTGGTTCCTTGAACTGTGTAGAACCTGGGTCTTTATAGAAAACCTCAAAACAGTTATATTAAGCCAACAATATGCTAGAGATCTTGTTGGAGATCCACTTGATCTGAGGAGAACCAGATCTAATTTTTCATAATGGAAGGTTTCATCCTTCTCACATTACAGATCCATTTCTTGCCGATAGATCTTTCTTCGGTGGAGAAGTCCACTTACCATTTGGGGTGAGTGATGACATGCTACATTAACATCCTTCAGTCTATTTTGAGGGAGGGCTTTCTTCCCACTGGGTTTTCCCTCTTTCATCACTTTGTTTACAATGATTGTTGTACGGGGTAACTTTTGGTATTAGTCACCAGGGCCCTACCATTATTTCCTTCAGTTGTTCCTCATAGTTTGGTTTGCAGGGGGTGTTGGAATATACTCACCATCATTTTTGTATTTGCATGCCTGCATGCATCCAATCATCATGCATGAATCTACATGCATCTCAGACACAGTTGTCATATCATGAAGTGTCCTTACAAGTATTAGAGCTTGTCAAATTTAATATCATAGCTGATGAGTCAAATGTGTTGGAAAATTTTATTTCTATTTTAGCAGGGCCCACCTAAATCTAAATTGTAAATATCTTTTTGTATTTTTTGATGTAAGCACTAAATGGAAAAGTTTGGGAATTCCTAGGGTTAGGGTAAACGAGGAGTCACTAGAGGACAAACTCTTTCGTAAGATAAATAGAGGAGGAGAATAAGGATCTAGAGGGATTTTTTTTGGTGAATCAAATGCTGGAGACATTTTTGTAAAAGAACTACTTCTTTGCTAATGAGAAAGGACTCGTTTGTTGGAAAAAAGCTTGCATTGATTTTTTCCTCGAATGTGTGATCGCTAGAACATAATTATTTATTTTTCTGCATCTATCATACTGTGAGATCTTTCTAATTTTGTCGAATTATTTCAATGATGATGAATGGTTTCCTTATTTCATGCAAATGGTTATGTGCAACAGAGTAATAAATTGCTTTAATCAATATCAGAGCTATCTTTGATAATTTCTACTGTAAATGTGATTGTTTCTTTTAATGGCTATTTGTTAAATGTACTTTAGCATTTCAGCTTATTACTCTGAGCTTAAATTTTCTCCTTGCAGAGATAGAATAGTTAGTTTAGATTAGATAATAATCGAATTGATAAGGTAGGAGTGGTAAGACGAGATGTAAGAACCTGCGCATCACTTGTGAGGCTTCTACTTGTCAATTCCATTGCGTTAATTATGGCACATGCATCTCATACGTAAAAATAAAACTACATAAACGGTGAACTGGGCCGCAACTAGTAAAGAACTTAAACAGTTACACCACGATGCCTCATTAAACATGTGTACAATCCTCTCATGAACACATGCACATCCTTTGTATACATCCCCATAGGTTAACAAAAATGTCTCCACTAATATATATTGTCATTGCAATACCCACTAGAAACCGTGTGCTGCATGTCCTTCCTAGAAATCTTAAGTCTCGTGGGATTTGAAGATTACTTAATATAATGTCTCTACATGCAACACTAGCTTAAGATCAATGCATCTTGTTTATGGGAAAGAGAAATTAAGTTTCCATTTAAAGTTAAAATCACTTTCCTTCTCTCACATAGGCATGTGCCAAGATTTGGAATAAGATCAATGCATTTAAGTTGCATTTTTTTTTGACAAGGTCCAATTTGAAACTTTCAATATATATAATGTATTTTGTGGAGTATATGTTAGATCCACTTTATAACTTCGAATGTATATTTTATTTAGATGTATATTCTTTGATAAGTTCTATATTTTGTGGAATATATGTTAGATCTGCTTTATAATTTTCAATATATAATCTATATTGTGAATATATGTTGTGAATTTTTTTTTAATAGTTGTGTGTTATCTATTTTTTGGAAATAAAAATGTTGTGATTTAATATTAATAACACAATTTTTTCTTAAATAGTGTATGTGATTTTTTTTCAAATAATTGTGTTTTATGGTTTTTGGAAACAAAAATAGAGTTGTAATTTAATATTAACAACATTTTTTTTATAAATGTAAGTTGTGATTTTATTTATTTATTTTTTAAATAATTGCTTCTTGGTTTCATGGAAACAAAAATAGAGTTGTGATTTAATATTAACACATTTTTTTTGTTAAATAACTTCATGTGATTTAATATCGACAACATATTTTTTTCTTAAAGTGTGTTGTAATTTTTTTTTCCAAATAGTTGTGTTATGTGATTTACAGAAACAAAAATGAAATTGTTCTTTAATATTAACACCACTTTTTTTTAAATGTATGTTATGATTTTATTTATTTATTTTTTAAATAATTACCTATTGGTTTCATGGAAACAAAAATGGAGTTGTGATTTAATATTAACAACACATTTATTTTTAAATAGTTATGTTATCTATTTGAATATATGTTGTGAAGTTGTGGTTTAATATTAACACCACTTTCAATTAAAAAAATAAAAATGTTCATGCATGTTTTCTTTTAATTAACCTTTCAGTGAAACTTACACTTTTGTTTTTAATCTACACATTTTCAAATGCTCATGGTCTTGTTTTTTATTTCTTATGTGGATAAGGTGAAGCTTACATTTTTTTTAATGTATTCATGTTTAAAAAGGGTCAAGTTTACATTTTTGTTTTTTAATCTATTTATGTTTAATTAGATGTAGGCCAATTGGGTGTTACGGAGTGTTATTCGTCACACTTTAATTCTAGTCAATAAATAACATATAAAACTCATATTAAAAAATAATAAATCCAGACTTTTTTTTCAATTGAATCTTACATTTTGGAAAAGTATTTTCTTTTTCAAAATAAAAACAGATTTATGAGTTTTCCTGCAAATATATGTAACAATGAGGCTGTTGGCCTTGTTCACAATTCAAGAATGGGTACTGTAAGGCCATTATGTTGCCCAGCAATTATAATGGGAAACCATCGGCGGATCTCTGGAATTATTGTGTCAACCAGAGGACGAAACCAAGGCAAAGAGCGAACCTGCTCATGATACTCCAAAATAAAAAGAATGCATGCATGCATCAACAGCCACGCATCATGTTTCTCGGCAAATTCGTAGACGTGTGCAACCCTCTCTACAACCAAGTCTCTTCTAGCAATCATGTAAATGCAGTTTCGCTTCAGAGACTGCAAGTCATAGAAATTGGCAGCCTCGAAAATGTCATAAGCCTCATCGATTTCGAGAGGCTGAGGACCTGTATAGATGAAATCTATGACGGATTTGAATGTAGAATAGCTTATATTGGGTACTTCGATCACTCCATGGATTGCGTCGTTGAAGTTCTCGGATAGCATTGCGCGGAATACGTCGGATGCTTGCCTCAGCACGGACTTATGCGCCTGAAGCTGCTTGGTCTTATCGTCGAGCAAGAAGGTAATGTCGTAATTGGTGTTATTAGGGTTAGGGTTAGGGTTATTCACAATATCAATGTTGCTGGCCGGTGTCGTCGTAACGAAGGCATTGGAGAATCTTGGGTTCGCGACAAAGAAGGCCTCGTCGATAGTAAAAACTCCTTCGGGAGTTCCCAGAAACCGGTGCGCGATATTGTGTAACGCTTCAGCTGCTTCATATTGGTCATCTGGTTCGGCCGAGCCATAGAGCTCGAGAAGAATCTCCAAGTAGTTGTTGAATACGAAAATGTCTTCAAAATAGTATGGAAAGAGGAAGAGAGCGAGCGCATGAGCACACCTCGCCCGGACAACAAAGTCATCGCACTCCTTCATACTAAGAATTAGACTTCTGGTTGGATAGTCGATAGCTCTGCCGATTCTTAACCTAATCGTAGTCAAGATACCTCCGAACGTATCACTGGCTAGTTGGTTCTTTCTCAGGAGTCGGAGGCCGCCCATCTTGACGAAGCAAGCCAGTCCATCCCTATGTTTGACCGCGAGATGAAGCATGTGACCGAGCCTCGGTGCTAATGCTGGGTCGGTCTGAATCTCACGTAAAAGGAAGATATCCATTAAAATATGTAGCCCTCCCTCAATTATAATTCCATCGGCAGCACATAGCCGATGGCAAGCGGAAAGAGCGAAAATTGCATCCCGTCGCAGATTGGGCAAGCTGAGCATCTGAAGAAGCGGTGTCAGACCGCCATTGTTTAAGAAGAAAAACGCCGCTGAATCTCTGGCAGTTGCAAATCTGGTCACCATCTGTGCTCCCAGAGACCTTGTTCAGAAATCAAGAGAAAATGGCGTATTAAATGACCATGAATGAAATAAATGTTATGACAATGATTATGGTTTGAAAAAATACATTAAGGTGTTTTTATTTTAGAATTTGGGGTGGATTATGTTTTGAAACATGTGTTTTTTATTTTAAAATTGATTATGGTTTGAAAAACACATTAATTATGTTTATTATGTGTTTTTCTTAGATTGTAGTAGGAGGATGAGACAAGACAAGTGTAGTGTTCAGAATGTAGTGTATTGTTCAAAATGTAAGGTTCACATTAATTTTATTGCAGTTTTTAGAAATTCAAAATAAACAATTATAAATAAAAAAATTTACAAAATAATTGCATGGCTAATGACCAGTTCTTTAATAGATTGGCAGGCAAAATGAAGAACATGTAACTTAACAAGTAACTTATTTGTGTCACTTAGCTAGTAATTTATTTGTGTCACTTAACTTGAGTATCAGTGTTCAGGAACCACAAATTAAGTGACTCTAGTATCTTAGAATTTGAGGTGAACTAGCATCTATATTTTTTCTATACTCCATAATGATAAATGTATATTCAAAATAAACAATTATAAAAGAAAAAGAAAATATAAATAATGCATAAATAACCAGTAATTATAAGAAAATATAAAATATACCTGGATTTGAAATCAGAACTATATAACATACCCACTGTCGGCTCACCAATTCCGTTGTCGAACAATAACTCTATCAGCCACACAGATTCAGACATGGCCAGGACTGCAAAGGCAGCGCCCCACCGGACATCGACGTGCTTGGAAGAAAGCATGGCCGTAAGCTGAGGACAGATGATAGCCGTGGAGTTAATTAATCTAACCCTGTAATCCGCATTCTCTGATGCAAATGCGCTTATGAGACGAAGCGCCGAGAGTTGCAACCCACGATTAGGCGACAGCAACTCCAATGCAAATTCAGTGCCCTCATGTTGCTCATCAGCAAGGAGAACGTTCAGCACGTCCGTGGGCGATAGCAGTTCCAAAATTTCCAGAACAACGCAGTGGATGCGAAGAGGCAACACGTCGTCGGCATGCCGGTGTTTTCTTGTTAATAAACGAAGAAAGTGGGGGATCGCACCTTCTTCGATTATGGCTTTCCGAGCTGAATCGCTCTTTCCGGCAAGCGATTTCAATAGGGTCAAAACGCATTCTTCCAGGATCTCGACACGATCGTTGCTTGAAATATGGGAAGTAATTTCAAGCTGTTGAATTAAAACGGAAACAGTTCCCTCTCCCACCATGGTTTCTGTGTGCTCCTCGTCAGTATTGAGAATACCCTTGAGAGCACGAACAGCTTCGACCTTGTTATCTAATTCAAAAGAGCTTTCAACATGCAATCTGATAAATTGGACGCATTTCTTGATTTTTTCTACTGTTGCATGAGAAGGAGGAATAGGAGAATTAGAATCTGCTGAAACACACGATCCTTCGCTTAATCTTCTCTTCTTAACATTAACAGGATTAGAAGAAGATGATGGTGATGCTCCCTGGATATCCACCGCTTTTCTTTTGAGTTCATTTTCATGGGTGTCCTCCATCCCATCCATGGTTACTCGATTCCCAAAACACAGAATTACATTAATGAAATTCCCAGAAGAGAGTAAATGTGTTTCGTAACCGCGGATTGTAACAAGGTGGATAACCAGGGGCTCTGACGTTGCACCTGGTGGGATCCGAGGCAAGCGTTATGCAGGATCCATTCCGATCAAAAGCAGGATCCATTCCTATCAAAAGCAGGATCCATTCGTTTTTAACTTCCCCAAGGTCGTTAACAGATTTTCTTGGCCTCACTAAAATCCAAGGTAGAACACTTGCGGTTAACACATTTTCTTGGCCTGACTAACGTCCAAGGTATAAGACTTGCCGTTAACAGATTTTCTTGGCCTGACTAAAGTCCAAGCTAGAACACTTGAATTGTCTGCGTAATTTGGCTCTAGAATATAGTAAATTTAACCCTTCGATAACGTAGAAGGATTAGACTTGTCTGCGTAACGACAAGTAATGGAGATTTTCAAAGTTATATTACGTTGATAGGGTCTTTATTTCAATACAATCGATGGGTGGGAGGTTGGCATTAGATTAAAATAATAAATGTTCATCTAACTATTAAGATTCAATGATAGTGTACACATGATCCATGGATAGAACATGATCCATGGATAGAACCTGAAGAACTAAAATCCTTGTATTTTTAAAGTGGATATTAACAAATTTACCCGTATTAATAATATTTATATAATATTTAGTGTACACCATTTGTCTAAACTTATTTTGATTAATGCATTTACCATACAATATTTACTTGAATTGATAGCATCTGCCGTTAGTTTGCCGTTAGTTTACTCAGATCAAGTCAATCATTGTTGAATGATTATCGTTTATTTCCATGTATTAGGGGTTATTAAGAAATATGTGGTTGTTCGAAGCGATTTAGTGACTGAAAAGATTTGTATGCGAATTGTTTTGAAGTTTAGGGTTCCATTGTTATCATTTGTTTGTAGGGAAGAGTTTTGAATCACAGATTGAATGGAGGTTTGGACGAAAAGTAGATGAAACTAGCATTGATTTTGGCATTCTGATAGTAAGATGAGTTTTTCAATTGGCCAATCACTGAAGATCGAGGCCATTAGTGATCTATGTTATTTCACCACCCATTTTATGGCTTAATTCTCATTATATTCTGTATATTCTCGTTATCTTGTAAATTTTGCAGAAGCAAATGACGCTGTGATTCTCAGATTGGAAGATAAGGGGGACAATTATGCTTAGTTTCTGCTGGAAAAAGCCTCGTATAACTTCCTATCTATTTATCACTCAGAAAAGTCTCTAATCGAACAATTTGAATGACTACTATATTTGGACTCCCAAGTTTGGTGAACTGCTCTTTCATCATTGCTCAGTAACAGGATTAATTTGTTTTGGTACAACTCTTTACATGAGATCAATCTTCACTTTAATAATATACTATTATCTATTATCTGATATGGTGAGAAATCTATTTAAATGGAAAAGTAATATATTGCTTCATCGATATGAATAGAAATGTAGTGTTTTCACCTATTTAAATGAAAAATAATATACTGCGCGTTATGGATATGAATAGAAATGTAGTGCATATTGATTAGATATGAGGATATGAATAGAAATGCAGTGCATATTGATTACATATGAATTCAAAGAGATAGAATACATATGTTTTTTTATGTTCACAAATAAAATTTTACATATGATATAATCTAAGCAATTGGAAAACTCAAGTCCCTAGCTAGCAAGTTTAAACCAATAGTAGGCCGAACTGAGTCTGCATTAAAGAATTGCAATAAAGAACTCTAGACACTAGATTGATTGACTATATCAGACAATTCCAGTCGGAAAAAAAAAAATATTGTTAGTTAGATTTGATGTTGTATCCTCGAAATTTGTTAAGGTTTGTTTAAAGTCCACCTTTTTCACCTTCCACTTAACTCGTTTCCACTCAAAGCCATAGACTAGAGACGATATGTAGATGATACCAACTTCCATTGGCCTCATGGAAGACATAGCTTGAATGATTTCTTTGAGCACATGAACAATCAATATAGGAACATTAAGTTCAGAAGGGAGGTGGAGAAAGATAAAAGCATTCCCTTTCTTGAAATCCTTATCACGAAGAAAAACGATGGCTCCTTCTCCCACGAGCTCTATAGAATACCCACTCACATCCATAGGTACTTACCTTTGATAGGTACTTACCTTGTGATTCCCATCAGTTTCCATCAAAAAAAATGGGGTAGTCAAAACTTTAGTCAATAAGGCAATAAAACTCTCTTAAAAAGAGCACGTTGAACATGAACTTAAACATCTTGCCAACACATTCAGGGTGAATGGGTACAAAGAGATCAACTTCCACAAGATTATAAACAATGCTCAAGGGACCCATGAAACTCAAGCAATTACATTCCATGAAGCTCGAAGAAATACGCCACATAAGGACACCTCACAAGATAAAGAAATATGCCACATAAGGACACCTCACAAGATAAAAAGATGATCTATCTTCCTTATGCTAAGGGCACTTAAAAAAAACTGGCTAGAACGTTAAAGAAATGCGATATTAGGGTAGATTTCTCCCCAATTAACACAATAAGAAATATGGCAGATACGGCCAAGGACCAAACAGATCCAATAATGGGAAAATGTGTCTATGTCATTCCCTGCTCGTGTGAAAAAGTATATATAAAAGCTTGTGTGGTATGGTATACATAGGAAAAACGAGTAAATGATAAAAAATAGATTAAAGAAACATGGTGCAGACTTGAAACTAAATAGAATCCAAAAATAAACCCAAAAAGTAGAACCCAAGCCATCACATTTGTTTAGAAAAACCTTTGGTCGATCACTATGAGAGAAGAAAAGTCATGCAATCCATTAAAATTAAGATAAACCCTAATAAACTTAACCGAGACTATGGACTGAAACTAAGTGAGAATTGGAGACCTCTAATTAATTCTTTAAAAAAAAGGAAAAGTTTGTCCCATCATCTAGCCGATGTAACTATTCTCAGCATCACACAGGATGACAATTCTTATTCAGGTATTTAAGGTCAAAGAAATGTTTGCAATGTCAGGTGAGCAGCTCGTGTATCTCTCTTGGGTACCGCTCCTCATTATCCCTGTTTGGGATTGAAACACGTCGAGCTCCTATACATCTAACGCATAAATCCTCATTATTTAATAAAAAACTCACCTGCTTATTAGCCATCATGTTTGAACAATGTTTCTATGATACACATTTCTATGTTTTTAGCAATTACATAAAGTATTTATGTCGCAGTAGTCATGCTGTTATTATGCATTAGTGTGGTGAAATGTGATTGTGTAGCAACCACATGGAAATTATTGATTAGATGGTTATAAACTATTGATTGGATGGTTGTATATTACCCTTGGGTTTGTCTCCAAAGTTAAAAGTTATTACCCTTTTGTGGTTCGGGTCGTGTGCTATGATAAGAACCAAAGGAAGGATACACATGGAATGGGTGGTAGAGGCTCCGAGGAAGGGAGGGCTATGCCAGCATAGTAACACACATGTGGATGTGTAGGCTCTCTAAGGTATAGGCTCTCTAAGGTAGGATGGTGGTCGAGAAAAGACCTCCTACCAAACAACAATGGGAAGGTATGCCTTGCAATGCATTGGCGATCCCCACTCCAAGGAAGGGGGTTGACTACCACAAGGAAGGGGGGCTATACTACCACAAGAAACCATGTGGATGGGTAAGCTCTCCAAGGTAGGGTGGTGACTATGAAAAAGCATCCAACAAAATAACCACAGGGAAGTATGCAATGGAATGCATTGTTTCCCATGGACCCCACCTTCATATTCATAATGCATAGGGACTATGAGAGGCACATCTACAATGGAATGATGGACGATAGGACAAGTACTATGAGATGACTTAACCTCCAAAAAGAGACCTACATGGCTTATGGAATGTACTTTTCTTGTGGTTCTTCTAGTTTGATCACATGACTTCTTCTATTTGATGTTTCTACCCTCTTAGAGGGAAATACAAAATTTGAAGTAAACAATGCTATGTTGTATATTGAAGTGTCTTCACTTCGTAGTCATATATAGTATTTTCTTTTAGAGAAAACTAGGACTGTAATGTCTAAAAATTCTTTTCTCCATAAACAACACTCTAAAAAGACACACTACTTCAAACTTTACATTCTAAAGTTAATACTGTGGAAGAAATTTTTTTATATGTGGAATCCAATCATGTTTTTAAGGATCCATAAGGAAATGTTGTTCGACTAACGTAAGATATTTCTATAACATTTAACACCTTCAGAAACGGGTGAAAACGTGAAGGTGGGTAACACTTTCGTGAGAAACGAGTGCAAAATCGTCTTAGCGGAAGTTATTCGGCCGAATAATAAATATTATTCGGCCGAATAATAAACATTATTCGGCCGAATAATTTACATTATTCGGCCGAATAATGCAAAGGTTATTCGGCCGAATAACCACAAACAGTTTTCCGTCCAGCCTAACGGCCGTCCTTGGAATGTGTGCAAACAGTTGCCGGACGGAAAAAAAAATTCGGGCAATAGTTTATTCGGCCGAACAATTGTTCGGCCGAACAATTATGCAGCCGAACAATGTTTCGGCCGAATAATTGTTCGGCCGAATAATTGTTCGGCCGAACTATTTTTCTGCATAAAAACACATCATCGGCTTTCATTTGGCAGTCTTTGCTGGAAATTTTTGGACCCCGCAACGGGCCCGCAGTAGCATTGTTTCCACCCTGCCGCTATTCCACGACCCGCCTGCTCACGCTCCACGAACTGCTTCTGTTACCTCCGCCACCCTGTTGGTTCTCCACGAACTGCTTCTGTTACCTCCGCCACCCTGCTGGTTCTCCACGATCCGCTGCTGCCCCGCGACCTGCTGCTGCTCTTCGGCTTTACGTTGGATAGTTCGTCGGCTTCTCTTCTGTTTCTTGCTGTTTCTTGTTGGATGTTGCTCGTCGGCCGTGACGTTTTGGGTGGCAGGTGCATTCGTTGTTGTTGCTGCGTGGATGCTTTTGCGGTTTTGTGTTAAGGCTTGAAGGCTTGTTATTGAAAGGTGCGTTTTTCCTTCGCTTGTGATGTTTTGATTCTCGCTGTGTATGTTATAATTCTTAGTTGATGACTTTACGTGTTATTTGGTGAAGGAATGAGTCGTTTCTGGAGCGTTGGTGGATCGAACAGTCGCGGCGTCGTGGATCGGAGATTTCTTAACCGCTCGTTTGGATACAGGTATGTATCGGTTAGCATATTCTGCTCTTTAGTTGGTGGCCTTAGGAGAAAATTAAAAAAAATCTGCTATGGTGTTAAAAGTAGTTTTAATTTTTTTATATTCAAGTTTGATTTTAGAGATGTTTGTATGTGCATGAGCAGAGTCCATGAGCTCTGCTCATGAACTCTGCTCATGAGCAGAGTCCATGAGCTCTGCTCATGAACTCTGCTCATGAGCAGAGTCCATGAGCTCTGCTCATGAACTCTGCTCATGAGCAGAGTCCATGAGCTCTATAATAGATATATTTACCCTAAGCATAGCTAGGTCCACTATTTTACGAATTATTAATAGAGTTGTTTTGCTTAAATGTTTTGTCTTCAACGTTCAATATGGTGTATAGATAGAAACATGTTTTATTCGCCGAGAGATAATGTAATGGGGTAGAGCAGAGTTCATGAACTCTGCTCATGAACAGAATTCAAGGAGCTCTATAATAGATATATTTACCCTAAGCATAGCTAGGTCCACTATTTTACGAATTATTAATAGAGTTGTTTTGCTTAAATGTTTTATGTCTTCAACGTTTAATTTGGTGTATAGATAGAAACATGTTTTATTTGCCGAGAGATAATGTAATGGGTTAGATCAGAGTTCATGAACTCTGCTCATGAACAGAACTCTGTTCATGTTATGCTCTTTTTTATATATAAAAATGGTAAAAGCAAGTATAAAGCAAGTAAGGCTTTGAAATATTTAAAATGAAAAGCAAACAACATAATGTGTATTTGTCTTATTTTTATGAAATGCAACCCCATGGCTTCTTTATATAAATGGATATCTAAACCCCAAACCTGAATGAGTTTCATATTAAGTTTCCCTAATTTTTAATGAAAGGATAATAAAGGGTATACTACACAACTTTATAAATGATTAACCGGTGGTTTTACTATGTTAAGTGAGGTACAAGAATGTTATATGAGTTCATGAACAGAACATGTTTATGAACAGAACCTTTTCATGAGCAGAGTTAATGTAGAAAGTTACTTAAAAATTTGATGTTATTAGGTATTTTTTTTATAAAAATGAAGGAATGTTTGTTTATTGAGATATAGAATGAAAACATAAGTGATCATTGAAAAATTTGGAAGGTTATTGTACTATTACAATTAAATGATTATAAGATGATTATTGATGTTATGTTTATGCTGCAATAGTGTTCTTAGAGCTAGAAGAGGAACTTACGAAAGAAAATAAGTTATAATATTTTAGGTGGCTCTACATTTTGTATGTAGATCTTTAAGAGATATGTTTTTAAGTTTGTAGGATGAACATGTACAATTTCAATGTGTGTAAGTTGTTTTATCATAAATATAAATTAGAAATCTCTTAATAAGTGTATATATATGTTATACTATTTTAGCCAGCTCTACATTTTGTATGCAGATCTTTAATAGATATTTTTAAGTTTGTAGAGTTCACATGTACAACTTTGATGTGTGTAAATTGTATTATTATAAATATGAGCTAGAATTCTTTTAATAAGAATATATATATATGTTTGGTGAGATGTTTGTTCATTGACATATATAATTCAACCATATTTGTTGGATTAAAAGTTTTTAAGGTTACTATACTACTTCAATTAATCATGTTATGACTTATATTTGATAATGAAATGATTATTAGATATATCTTTATGTTGCAATATTAGTGATGGTAAGGAATTTTAGTTAATTAATTAGAGTTAGGAGGGGGACTTACATTTTGTTGTAGTTTTTTATCAAATATTGGCTTGATGTTTGTAGAATAGTCATGTACAATTTCAATATGTTAACGTTTGTGTAAATTTAGAAGTTATATCAAATGGAAAGAGAGTCTTCGAAGGGAAAGCGTAGGAGGTCATCACAATCCTCAGGAATTGGTGTTCCAGTTGGTAGTCGAAGGTTGTCGAATTCACCGAGAGGTTCAAGTTTATTGCATGGGTCCCAGTCATTTGATCATCAACGAGTTCGAAGGGGTACAAATGATTCTCCTTCATCTTCTGTGGGAGAGCGTCGATCTCAACCTTCTGTTGGTATGAACATTAATGTTTAATAACGTATAAATTGTATTTTTTGTGTTTTGAATTTATGGACAAGGTTAATTCTTGACTATGGCTATATTTGAAGCAGAGCGACGTTCAGAAGATGTGCGTAATTCGATGGAGCGAGGGGAAGATCAAGATAGGATTGTAGATGATGGAATAGGTGTGGGTGGAGAGCAAGGTCCTGAAGATCCTCCTAGAGCTAGGACGACATATGTTCCACTAGCTGAGGGGTGTACACCCATATCAACTTATCCATCTGATTTACCTGATGAGCTTCCATGGCAAGGTGTTGTGCAACAAACTATTCTTGAAAGTTGTAGATCCCACTATGACAGGTTGAACAATGATCTTTGTTCTTTGGATCTCCCTCCAGAGAGCCGACAAAGTCTAGAGATTGTTTTGGCGTCTTTGCAAAAGTTCATTGATGCATATGAGGAACTTGGACCAACTACAAATGGTTTTGTTCATTTGATGCAGATGCGAAGGGACCAAGTTATGGGTCCAGACAACTGGGAGGTTGTGAAAGAGAGAGTCACTAGAGAACAAGCCAATTCAATGTTCAATTTCAAGGAAGGCCTTAAGCGAAAAATGTTGAAAGTGCAATATTTCAAGCATCCTCAAATTGCACATTTAATATATGATCGATTTCTTGCAGCTTATGGTCGATTGCCTTGGAACGATGAGGTTCCTAATTATTTTGCAAGATTTTTTTATGCGGAGTTTTTTTTAGGTATGAAGCCTAACTATACTGATGTTCCTTCTGACTTTTATGGAGTTGGAAAGGGTAGAATATATAATCGAAAAGGCGCTCTCAGAGACCCTACCACTATACAACCTCCACCTGAGATACCTCGTCCACCAAGGGTTGTGGCTTTAAGATCAGAGATGGAGACAACATCTCAACTAGGGACAATTGGAAGGGAATCGGTAGGTGATGGTTTAGCTTCAGCTCTTGCTGGAGTAGAAGTTGGTTTGGGGCGAGAGAGGGCTCATGCTATTGTTCGTCAAAGTTTTGTTTACAAGACTAATGACGAGGTAGATGCATTGAGCATGGATGATCTCAGGGCTTATGTTAGTTGTCATTCAACTAAATATTCATAAAATCGCAATGAAAAAATATACTGTGCACAACAATTTTGATAATTGGACAAAAAATATATTGCACACAACAATTGACATGGACAAAAATATAGATCAATTTATTTTTGATATGTAGTTAAAAACATCGCAATGGAATACCATCTTCAACTATCCGTTCATGGTCATATATGGATAGTTTCCATTTTTTGGTTTTTAACTGTTTTTTTGATGGAACTTGTGTCAATTTTATTCGAGATGCACATACTAAATGACTATATTGACAACATATAACATCGGGCTCATAATCTTGAAAGTAGACATAATTTTTAGTCATATGCGTCTGCTGAAAAAAGTAGCCTTTTAAAATGATGGATCCTCTTTCGTATGTAAATCCGTTGTCGTTGTAGTCCTCCAATAACTTCATTTTTCCTTCAGTGCATCGCATCAAATAATATTTGACATTTTCGTTGTTGTCTACAGGTGCAATCACAGCGAAAACATCTCCTGTGCAAGTTATGATTGTTGTTAGCGTATTTAAATGAATTAAATTGACTACTTATGGCGATGGATTAGAATGAACAATTGATTAAAAAGTCAAAAACAAGTTTATTACCTTCTCTTACGAGATCTGAAATTCTATCGCCATCAGACGATATTGTTATTTCTTCTGATTCTAATTCTTCAACACTTGCCAGAGGCATTTTTCCTTTTGGATTAATCTCTGTGTGTCTCCAAGCTTTTACGTAGTTGTTTGTTATGTTTTCACAAACTTCTGTAGACTCGACATTTTCAATGCAAATATGACAAAAGCATGATTGCTTTCTACTGTCAAATGCAAACACGTTGTGAAATGATTATGTTTGAATAGAGTGAAGATCTCTAGTTCCATGTATGGTGATAGCGTCATATGGTATTGATCTATTTATATCTTGGACCCCAACAAGCCAAAAAAACCTACACAATAAATAGTGTACATGTGTACTTAAATGTTAGTATATACATTTTTTAAAATTTTAAGAAATAATATAAATTAAAAAAATAGTGGACATACCTGCGCACGTCTTTTGATTGTTGATTATAATCATGGCTTAGATTTAATTGATACCATTGGACAACCTCTACAGCTGAATGAAACCGTGCTGAAGAATAGTTCATTTGCCATCTTCGAAGTGCTCTTTTCACGCATGCTCCTGCACCATCATGCTCACCTTTTCCATGCCCAGTTTCAAAGAAATTACAGCGATGTTTAATGTTCAGCGCTTTATGAAGTCGACATAACCAAAAAAATGATCGTGAAGATTTAAATTGACCCGCACATCCATCAGACCATATCCAATGCTCATTGAATTTGACTTCGCGTTTTTTTAGTGAGTCATAGAAAATATTTTCTATACAATGTTGGACAAAATGTGTGTCGTGTGTACGATCATCGTTGATATAGAAGTGATATTCTTTAATCACATCTCGATTGTCACATGTGCTTTCAATGCCATCGACATCCTGTTGAGAATGTCTATATACAACATGGACAAATATCGAAACTTGGTCAGAATGATAGTATTCACTCTGTATTTCTTTTTGTGCAGCAAATGTATAGTTTTCAGCAAAATCAACCACCGACAAAATTGTTCCGGGTGGAAAAATTTCACGAGACTGTTTGAATTGAAGATCTTGCCATCGTGCTCTATGTGAATGCTGGGTGTATTTATAAATTTCGCTTTCAAATTTTTTGAGAAAATCTGTGACGCATATCTTGTCTTCTAGCAAATCAATTCTTTTGGAATGTGAATCACTAGAACTTGTATTATAGTTGATGTATTCGTATCTCTTCCAATCAACATTTACATTTGACAACGATTGATCATTATCGATAGGGTATTTATTGTGGAATAACACCAAATTTCCACAATGATAACAATGTTTTCCATTGACACATTTCTTTGAATAAAATACTTCATCGTGATTTCTCTCACATAAAATTTGAGATATGAATTCACGTATCGTCGGCGGAGGTGGTGAATTTGTCCAAAACATTTTACCAAATTCAAGAAACGTGTCATAATATAACTGAAATTGCACATGATAATGGCAACAACATGTATCACATATAGTTATAGGTCGAACATACCATGGTTTTTGTTGCACAAATGTAGTGATTGATATATTAATTCCACGATGATCTTCCTTGAATTTATTGAACAATTGTACTTGTGTCATGTCCATTATATGTTTTGGTTGGCTTTCATATACATTTCGTGATATTCTTTTGCGTATCACATCTCTTGCATTTGGTGAAACTCGAGCATGTTCCAACCAATATTCTCGTACAATATCTTTAACACCTGCTCCTAATCTATCTTTGTAAGGTTGTCTACAAATAATTGCCCAACAAGCAAGTTCATTATTTTCATCTATTTGCATTCTGAATTTGCTATGTTTGTATAATGTTTTTCTTGATGTTACAACTGCTTTTGCTAGTTCTGTTGTCAAACGCTTTTGTTTAGTACTAGCTGAAAGAATTGCTGTATGAATTGCTTTACGTGCAGCACTGATATCTTTCTTCCTGGATTTTTCAAATTTTTTTATTGCATCGCCTATATTTTCCATCACATTTTGTTTCAATTTCGACTCTTTTGTTACTTTGTGAATACCCAATAATGATGTAGCACCTTCTAATTTCTTGGACACTAATAAACATCTCAAAATTTGTGCTTGTCCTGCTATTGAGTAATCCTTGAGAACTTCATCATAAAATTTTGTAGCACGATATCGTGCAACATGTATTGGTAGTTTTTCTCCATATTTGTCGCAATCAATGTCCTCTAACATTTCATCATCAATAGTAAAAGTACCTATACATCAAGTTAAATTTAATTTAACATATATCAAAAAATAAAATTCATTATAAAAAAATGAATTTGAAAAATATATGATATATACATACCAAGTTCAATTTCTGGATTTTGAACTTGATCTTCAATATTGATTTCATCGACATTAGCATGTAAATCACTATTTACATCTTCTACAATGTTCTTTTCAACTTCAATTTGTTCTTCTTGTACTCTATTTTCAATTTCCATTTCTTCAACATTGTCATGTAAATCTGTATTTATATCTTCAATAGTTCTCTCTTCCGTTTCAGCAACCCTTTGTTTTTTGGCAATATATCTGAGTTTTTGTTTCTCTCTATTATCATCATCATCATGTTTACGATCAGCTTTTCTTTGACGTTTTCTCTTATTGCCCATGGTTGTTTAATCTATAGACGATAAATTAAAGAATCATGTTACTTTATAGTAAAAACAAATAAATTAAGATTTAAAAACATTTACGGAATTTATAAAAACATGAACTGAAATTTACTTTACCTTTTAAAAATTTTGTAAGAGTCTTTTGAAGAAGATTTCTTTGGAATTAATTTTCCTTTGAAAAAATTCTCTGAACAAAAATCTTCTTTGGAAAATAATAAAAACACCTTGTGCCAAGGAAGAAAATAAAACACCTTGTAAATAAATCTTTGTTGTAAAATTCATTCCAAAAATACTTTTTTGAAAAAATATCTACGAAAAAAACCACTAGAAAAAAATACTTTGAATAAAAACTTATTTATAAATATATCTGGGAAAAAATCATTGTAAAGAAACAACTCTTTGAAAAAAAACTCATTTCAAAGAAATAAGAAGTACAAAATTACCTTGTAAAAAATCCTTTGCAAAATAAGATAACTATTTGAAAAAACTCCTTTCAAATAAATAAGAAGTGCAAAACTACTTTGGAAAAAAATCATTTGCAAAATACCTTACCAAAACAACTATTTGAAAAAACCACTTTCAATTAAATAAAAAGTGCAAAGCTACTTTGAAAAAAAAACATCCTTGCAAAGAACCTCCTTGCAAACATGTCTAAGAAAAGAAATATTTTGAAAAAACTCCTTGCAAATATCCCTTAAAAAAACACTTTCAATGTGTCTTTTAAAAAAAAAAAAAAGAAACATACTTAAAAACTTCTTGCAAATATGCCTTAGAAAAAAATTTTCTTCAATGTGCCTTTGGAAAAAAGAAGAAACATACCTTGTAAAAACCTCCTTTTGCAAAAAATGTCTTCTTTGTAAAAATGCAATAAAAAAGAGATATTTTGGAAAAACTCCTTCAATGTGCCTTTTGTAAAAAAGAAGAAGAAACATAGCTTGTAAAAACCTCCTTTTGCAAAAAATGTCTTCTTTGTAAAAATGCAATAAGAAAAGAGATAGTTTGGAAAAACTCCTTGCAAATATGCCTTAGAAAAAAAAACTCCTTCAATGTGCCTTTTGTAAAGAAGAAGAAGAAACATACCTTGTAAAACCTCCTTTTGCAAAAATTATCTCCTCCTTCCGAAATTAGTTTGACAAAAAAATGCGAAGTTCAAACATGCGAAAATAATGAATTAACTTTACGTTTATTTATATGAGTATAATTTTTTTTTTTTTTTTTTTTTTTTTTTTTTTTTTTTTTTTTTTTTTTTTTTTTTTTTTTTTTTTTTTTTTTTTTTTTTTTTTTTTTTTTTTTTTTTTTTTTTTCGGCCGACGTATTTTTTTCCCGTTTACTTATTCGGCCGAATAACCTTCACCATAAGTTACGGCGCCGTTACGGAAAACAGTTATTCGGCCGAATAATTATTCGGCCGAATAATCTCTGAAACATGAACGATTCAGATCTCTGCAAAATTTTCAGGTTTCTCCATTTTCGGAAGGAGAAAACCACCTCTGACACAACAAAACGAATGTCGGACTTCATACCAGTAGATTCATCATTGAATCTACTTTACGAGGGTATAAATTTTGTTGTATATAGATAAGAACTGATATTTTTTAAGTTTTATATTTGTAACATGTGTCGAGTTATGATTCAGCTCTTTAAAAAAACAGCGAAAAGAAAAATCCATAACTTTGAAAATACAACACCAAAAAAATCGAAGAAAATGTGGGACTCTTCATTGACGTGTCTACTTCAAAAGGGTGGTCGTAGATTTTTTGATTTTATAGCGGATTGAGAGAAAAGTGGTGCAACAAAAAGGTTGTTGAAAATCGACTGAGTTTCCCCATTGATCGACTTTAAAAAAATATAATAATTAGTATAGAGGTCCATTGGATGCAAACTTATAGTCAGGCACTAGTACATTGTGTGTAGATTGTCGTATCATTTTCAGTTTTTGCAAAACACAAGTCTAACAAGGATTTTAGTGGTGCAACAAATCATAACTCTTTTGTAGTCTTTTCATTTTATAAGAACACACTGTCAAACATTTGCGAAATCGACATATCAAATCTTAATAAAAAAAATTGAAAAAATTATGAGTAGAAAGCTAACATAATTCTACAAAAGTTTTCTTTTTACGGCAAAGTGAAATTTTAAACAAAAATATCACTTTTGTTCGCCCGAAGTTGAAAGACATGAAAAAAACAGAATTATTTTCTCACAAGACCCCCCAAAATAGACACCCATCTTCATTTTTTCACCCTTACCGTTGACACAAACATATCACAAATCAACAAACCAATATTTTTACGTTGTTAAAACCTTAGAAGAGGGAAACACTATGTGATCCCAACCAAATAGCTACTAGAGGAAATATATTATGCAAAAGAACATAAATGTTAACATTCTTACAAATGACCATCCATGCTCTTTAAATAGATATCATGGACTAATCGAGTGTCAGGCCACGAATCAATGGTTGTTAAGATCGAGGTGAGAATGAGCCATCATATCACTCTATGTCTAGAATATATTGTGACCATTGGATTACATATGTACAAACACGCTTTTTCTAAAGATACATTATAACAAGTTGATCTTAACTAACTCAATGTCTTATTATCATAACACCCCTCCTAAGACCAACTTGGGATAGGATTGAAGAATTTACAAAATTGATACTATAGAAGAAAGAAGGAGGCTCTAGAGCCTACCCCCCCTTAATGGCAAATTCCTGAACTCCTAACATAGATCAAAGTTTAGAAAAAATCGCTTTTGTACAAGAAAATTTGTGAATATGGACTTGCAACTTGATATTTTGTAGGGAAAAAGAGCATTTTGAGAATGCGATCATGAACAAGATTTATGATGAAGTGTATATGTAGATCAATGTGTTTTATACACTAATGTTGAACTAGATATTTTGTGAGCTTGATGGCACTTTGATTGTCACACCAAAGAGTAGTCGGATGCTGCTGCTCGAATCCAAACTCTGAAAGGATCTGTTGAATCCACAAGGCTTCCTCACTTGTATTAATTGTGGCTCAATACTCTTCTTCTGCTAAAGAAAGAGGAAAAAATTGTTGTTTCTTACCAAGTGACAGGTTTGAAACTGAGGCTGAAAAAATATCTTGCAATAGACTTACGATCATTAGGGTCGTCGGCCCAATCTTAATGAGTGAAACCAACCAAAAAAGGATTCCCCCATGAACTGTAATGAATCGTCAATTGAACTGTACCTTGGATATACTGATGTATCCTTTTTGCTTCTTTTCAATGGATTTTATGGGACATTTGCATATACGACGAAACAAGACCAACAACAAAGTAAAATCAGGACATATATGAGTCAAATATAAGATACTACCAGCTAGTTGATGATACAAGGTGGCATCTAATTCAAGTGAAGTGCAAGTGGTAGAAACTTTGACTCTAGACTGAAAGGGATATGGGGCTAGTTTACAATCATCCATGTGAAAGAGTCAAAGAAGGTCATAAGCATAATTAGACCGAGAAAGAAATATTCTTGGGTTGGTGCAAGCTAATGCTGGACACTCATGATGCGTTAGTCACAATGGACTTTTGGAAAAACAGAAATCTAAACGTCAAAAAGCAATATTAGAGCTACCTACACAACTTTTTGGAATATGGCGTAAGAAGATGAAACGTAGAAAATCGGATTACCTTCAAGAATATATAAATATTATTTATGGAAATTAAGTATAACTCCCAAAAAATGGGGCTCTCCTAAGGTTGGTATGTTATTTTTTTAAGAAAACATAATGAATATGTTTGCGTTGGTCCCCTGGTTTGGTATGCAAATGGTGGAATTTTGTGAAAACAATTCTATACAGTCGTAGCTAATAGACCATTCTAGTGCAATGCTATTTTTTCAAATTTATTTATGTTAATTTTAAATTATTTTTTAATTAAGGAAGTCAGCCAAGCCTTAAAATGACTAGGTCGAGCGTTGGTCCCCCACATCATGGTCTTAACATAATCAATGAACTTTGTTTTTTTTTAGGATGTAGGTCTTTGTGTGTACTTGTAAGGGTTCTTTTCCGTTTTCAAAATAGGTGAGCCAATCAAAAGTTATAGGCAAAAGAAATAACCTACTTTTTGTGTAAGATTGACGTTAGTGCAATTAAAATTAATTAAAAAATCGAAAAAATAATAAATTTAATAAAAAATTACATATTCGGAATCTACACACATAATTCTACAACTGTGTGCAATTTCATTAGCAGTGGACAAGTGTAGAATACGCAGAATCATGCTCGAAACATAAGAATTTATAGAATAAGATGTATTTTGTTATAACACAGTCCAATCCACTTGGTTTGGCAACCCAAACCTAAAACCATAGCGGCCAAGTCAACCACCAAGTTGGTGGGAAAGGAATTTCCCGCCAAAATCTACAAATTTAAATGGCGCGTGCGCGTTATTTTAAATGCGCATATGCACTAAACAGCACGTACACGCTGTTTAGTGCGTACGCGCTATTTAGTGCGTACACTCTATTTAGTAGTTAAGTGGTGTACTATTTCCTACAAGAAATGGTGACTATTTGGATTTGATATTCTATTCAATGAATACAATGGATTTACCAAATCCTAGCTAAATTGCTTGACTATTGGCTTTTGGAAATGGAAACTATTGGGATTTGGTATCCTAATCTACAACAAAAATCAAACAACACACCAATATGAATACATTGTATTGACCAAACCCTAGCTCAATTGCACATATGCATCCATACAAAAATCCTATTGAATGAATCAAAACATAGGCATAAGAGTGATTGTAGTGTATGCATTTACTAGTCTTCACATACACCTACCTACTTAGAGGTACTAGGGTGTTTCCTAATTGCATTTCCTTGATATATATGACCTACCCATTATTAACATTGATATTTTTCTCTCTTCATACAAAGATTGTTATGTGCTAGATAAATATCTATTGAGTCACTTTACGTTACCCTATATGCATGAACTCCTTGTGATGCCTAGTGCTTAAGTAGGGCTTGATATTGACTATAGACCCTTTGGGGAACCCTCCTGCATACTAGGTTTTGTCTTGGGATCCAACCTTGTGATTTGGCCCATAGTTAGTTGGAGTGCTTACTATTTTGGTTCATCAACAACATAACTCTACGAATGGTTAAAATGGGTCACTTTAGCTCAAACCATGATTCCCCCTTCTTGATGATCTTGATGATGATGATGATGATGATGAAGATGATGACGAAGATGATGATGATCATGATCATGATGAGGATGATTATGAGGAAGAGGGTGATGATGACGATGATGATGATGAAGATGATGATGATGATGACGGGGATGATGAGGATGATGATGATGATGATAATGATGGTGACAAAGGTGATTATGATGATGATGAGGATGAGGATGAGGATGATGAGGATGATGATGATGATGATGATGACGAAGATGATTATGATGAGGATGATGATGAGGATGAGGATGAGGATGAGGATTATGAGGATGATGATCATCATCATATTCATCATCATAATCATCATCTTCATCTTTGCACTCATCTTCATCATCTTCATCTTTGCACTCATCTTCATCATCATCCATCATCTTCATCATCATCATCTTCGTCATCATCATCCATCATCATCATCAATGATGATGATGAAGATGATGATGATGATGATAACGATGATGATGATGATGATAATGATGATGATGATGATGAAGAAGATGATGACAAAGATGTTGATGATGATGATGATGAAGAAGATGATGATGATGAGGATGATGATGATGATGACGAATATGATGATGATGAAGAAGATGATGATGATGGTGACGACGATGACGATGATGATGATGACGACGAAGATGATGATGATGATGATGATGATGATGATGGCGATGATGATGAGGAAGAGGGTGATGACGATGATGATGACAATGATGATGATGAGGAGGAGGAGGAGGAGGAGGAGGATGACGATGACGATATTAGTCACGATCATCATCATCACCTTCTTTATCATCATCATCACCTTCTTTATCATCACCATCATCATCATCATCATATGGTCATGGTAACGATGATCATGGTCTTCATCATCATCATCATCATCATCATCATTGAATGGATGATGATGACGATGATGATGACGATGATGATGAGGAGGAGGAGGAGAAGGATGATGAAGATGATGATGATGATGTTGAGGATGATGATGATGATGATGATGAGGAGGAGGAGGAGGAGGAGGAGGAGGAAGAGGGTGATGACGATGATGAGGATGATGAGGATGATGATGATGAGGATGATGATGAGGATGATGATGATGATGATGAGGATGATGATGATGAATCATGCGGATGATGAATAATATAATTATGATGATCATCATCATCATCATCATCATCATCATATTCATCATCATCATCATCATATTCATCATCATCATCATATTCGTCATCATCATCATCTTCATCATCATCATCATCATCATCATCATCTTCATGATGATGATGGATGATGATGACAAAGATGATGATGATGACGAATATGATGATGATGATGAATATGATGATGATGATGATGATGATGATGTCGATGATGAAGATGATGACGAAGATGTTGTTGATGATGATGATGAGGATGATGATGATGACGATGATGATGATGACGATGATGATGATGATGATGATGATGACGATGGTGACGAGGATGATGATGATGAAGATAAGGACGATGATGATGATGTTGATGATGTTGATGATGACGAATGACGATGATGATGATGTTGATTTTGATTATGACGATGCTGATCAACAACATCTTCGTCATCATCATCATCATCAATCATTGATGATGATTGATGATGATGATGATGATGACGAAGATGTTGTTGATCAGCATCGTCATAATCAAAATCAACATCATCATCATCATCATCATCATCATCATCATCATAGATGATGTCTATGATAATGATGATTATGAAGATGTTGTTGATGATGATGTTGATGAGGATAATGATGATGATGATGATGATGACGATGATGATGACGATGACGATGACGATGCTGACAAAGATGATGATGATGATGATGATGATGATGATGATTATGATGATGATGATGATGATGATGATGATGATGATAATGGAATCCATATCAAACTTTGATTGTAAAGACCCCTTAGAGAGGGTCCATGCCATTATTTGCACATGTTGTTGATGGCTATTGAACCTGAGAGACTATGTTTAAGCCCCGAGGATGAAGTGTTGTCCTCCCCAAACCATGGAACTTGAGTTTGAAAAGGTTACTTTATGGTTGAAGCCGTTTGTTCCACCTAGGCATGTTTAGGACTATAGACCCATTCCCAATTCATGAAACCTACTCATGTTGAGTGTATCCCACTAACATACTTAGAAACACTATCCATGGCCTCGACAAACATTCTCGGCATTGGTCAAAGACATAATCTTGTTTAAGGCATGCGATGCAGCCTAATCATGGTATATGTATCCCTCTGCATTTGCTAGAGACACCCCAAAAGGGTTATGTGTGGTGGTTTGAAGATGCATTAAACATCTTATCGTAAGAAGCTTCTTGAGTTGTAGGTGTTGTTCATGGTGCTTAAGCATGAGAAGCTTCATTTAAGGCATGAGGAGCTTCTTGTTGTCCCTATACCTTGGTCATACCTTGACACCAATTTTTTATTCATAACTAACCTAGTCATGGCACACATAACACACTTGAAGATGAATAATACCCTATATATTTCATATGTGGTGGTTCAGGGACTCATTCATGGTGTTTTTTCCCTAGAAGAAAGAGTTAGTGTTGGATGCTCTTGTTTCCCTTCACTAGCCATGGTTAAGGAGCCAAGATAAATCCTTGATGCCCAAGACATCATAATGGAAGACATATTCGATTCATATGCAAAAGAATCTTTGTAGAGGGCTAGTGTCATGGCTTCTATGTATTATTGACGACGCTTGAGGTCAATAAGTTTCAATTAAGGATAAAGTGGAATTCAGTTGAGCTCAGTATGCCTCAATAACATCTCAAGGAACCTGTTTTCATTCTTTTACGATGTTCAAGGCCTTACAACATATCCATGGTCTTGCATGGTAGTTTGCGGATGCATGTAAGAATGGATTGGGAGGCATGCTTACACAAGATGGCGCAGTAATTGGTTATGAATCAAGAAAAATGAAAACACATAAAGTAAACTAAGAGACGCATGATTTAGAATTGGATGCCATCATTCATGCCTTGCGAATGTGGTGGCACTACCTTCTCGAAAAAAGATTTGTGTTGAAAACTGACCACATTGGGATGAAATATCTTTTCGAACAACCAAATCTAAATGGAAGGCAAGCAAGGTGGCTGGACTTCAAAAGTGAGTTTGAGTTTGAAATTCAGCACATCAAGGGTAAGGATAATAAGATTGCTGACGCACTTAGTAGATGCATGCATCTACTAACCATTGCATCAGTCAACAATTTTCAGTCTGATTTAATAGCACATATCCGCACAGTAGCTGAAATAGATAAAAAATATCTGAATATAAGACAAAAATGTCTTGCAGAAAATTTAGAACAACAAGCCATAGATTTCAGCATGTCCAAGGATGGATTGTTGTTGTTCAAATACAGGCTTTACATACAGGATTAGCCAACTTTAAAGCATATAATAACGGATGAATTTCACGTGAGACCATATTCTGGTCATCCTGGCTACAAAAAAATGTTGGCAGCTGTTAAAAAATAGCATTATTGGCCATGATTGAAATTAGAAATTGTTGAAAACATTGCTAAATGGATGGATTGTCAGCAGGTGAAAATAGAACATTAGCATCTGGTTGGTTTGCTGCAGCCCATACCAGTGCCAGAATGGAAGTGGGAAACCATTTCCATGGATTTTATCACCGGATTGCCTAAAAACATTAGACAACATGATGCAATCATGGTTGTTGTGGATAAGCTAACTAAGGTAGCACACTTCATACCTGTCAAATCCACTTTTAAGGCAACAAATATTGCAAAGTTTTTCATGAAGGAAGTCTTTACACTTCATGGAATTCCCAAGGTGATTATATCCGATAGGGACACCAAGTTCACCTCACACTTTTGGAGAGATCTATTTGCAAGTTTAGGGACTAAACTGAGCTTTAGTACAACCTACCATCCACAAACTGATGGGAAGACTGAAAGGGTGAACCAAGTTCTTGAGGACATGCTTCACTTCTATGTCATGGACAATCCAAAGCAGTGGGAAAACTACCTACACTTAGCTGAATTTTCCTACAACAACGGTTACCAAACTTCTGTAGGAATGAGTCCATTCGAAGTGTTGTATGGAAGAAAGTGTAAAACCCCTATGACTTGGGATGATCTAGTAAATTGGATTGTGATGGGTCCCGAAATGTTAACTGAATTAGAAAACATTGTGCATAAAGTTAGAACAAACCTGAAAACTGCCCAAGATAGGTAGAAAAGCTATGCTAATCTGCATAGGGAAAACAAAGAATTCGAAGTTGGGGATCATGTATTTCTAAGAGTGAAGGCCAAAAAGAGTTCTTTGAGCTTGGGCAAGATTTTGAAGCTTGCACCCAGATTTTGTGGTCCTTTCCAAATACTTACTAGAGTAGGACCTGTTGCTTATCAGTTAGATTTACCAACACATTTTAAAGTACATGATGTGTTTCATGTTTCATTGCTAAAAAAGCATGTATATGATCCTAAGCATATTGTGAACTAGCATGTGATTCAGGTGGAATCAGAAGGAGATTTCCAGACGGACCCTATATGCATACTGGATCGGAAAGAGGTGGTACTTCGGAATCAAAACATCGTTCAGGTAAAAGTGCAATGAGCACTACAAGCCTAATGAGGCTACCTGGGAAATGGAAAGGGAAATGCAAACATCATACCCCTTCCTGTTCGATGAATACCATGACAAAAGATGAATTTTTGCTTATGTTAACTTTGTTGTTTTACAAAACTGTTTAACACTGAGGATGGTGAAAACTTAAGGGGATGGAGAATGTAATACCCCTATTTTGGACTTTAAACCCCCACTATATTTCTTCTAAGTATTATTTCATTCATACTTAGGAAAGTTTATAAATCTGCTAAAAAGGTTTCTATTGACCATGTGGACCAGCACATTAAAGAGGGAGTCACAGTCTCCTAAGATTGGAGGGAAAATGCCACTTAATAATAATAATAAGAAATTATTATTGGAGACAATTGGAAAACCCTAAAGAAAATAATTGAGAGATTAATAAATTAAAAGAATTCACATAATGAGGAAAATTCCCCTAAGAGAATAAAAGGTGAAAACTCATTGAAAATCTCATTATTCAATATGCATCATTCACAATCTCATGAGATTAATACATAAGAGCAATGGGAATGGGGAAACAAAACAACCTAAGACAATGAATGTTGGTGAGGGAGGATAGATTGGGAGGACCAAATTGGTCCTAAAGCCAATTAATTGAGGGCATATTTGGGAGGACCAAACTGACTCAGATCATAAAGAATCATGTAGTTTGGTATGGGCTTGGCCACTTAGTTGTGTGTACGTAGGAGAACTACCCCAAGTTTTTACAGGATTACTGCACATACCTGAATAGACTGTGTTTAGTGATTCTCTCTTTGGCTGAGGATTAAAATCCCCTGGAACACCATATAGCTCAAGAATATAGAGTTGGGTGTTGGGTTGCCTGTTTCCTTTTGAAATAACCTGAATAACTTGGAAAATAACAAGTTAAGTGTAACTAAAATAAATACTCTACCTAGGGGACCGTGAACTCAACTCGGGGGTGACCTAAGAGAAAGGAGAAGTTTTTGGTCAAAGGCTGGGAGGTTTGTGCCTGGTTCCACTAGTTAGCAGATTCAAATAAGTGTTTATCTTCTGACTTGCAGAGTATTTGTTTGGAATAATATTTATTTATGTTTCTGAGTATATCTGATTTATAGTTGAATGGTATATGTATCAGATCTGAATATATATATATGTATTGTTTCATGTACATTCTGAGTTTGAATCTCAGCTACATAACTAGATCTCTGCAATGAGTTTAGCTTATGATGATCTTTACAAATCTGGAATATTTGTGTTATGGGATGACTGTGAAAATATCTACTCTCTATTTGCAGTAGATATACAACAATAAGACCCCCTATACTGTTGCAAATGTATTGAGCATCTAAAATAACAATGATGTGAATCATGTGCTAACCTAGGTTTTGCTGAGACATGTTTTATTTAAATATATTCCAGTATTGAATAAATATCTTATGCATTGTATTGTAATGTTGTAAATAGGGAAAGCAGGTAAACCTGAAGGTTTGAAGGTTTACATGCATAGCCCTTATGTTTATTAACTCTTTCATAGTAGAGTTTATTTCAAAAATGATAAACCCTGATAATGCTAGAGATCAAACCTATTACAAGTTCTGAGTTATGGTTATAGATAGAGTTTGTATTTTATTCAAATATGGTCATAATCGACCATATGAAATTAAATGGTATTTCAGTTAAATTTCTGAGTATTGAAATAAACTACATAATGCTATTAGATTTATGGGTTGAATCTACACCTATATCATTCTGAGTTAAATGGATAATGCCTATTCAAGCAGCATTGTATTACATATTTATTAACATGAATGTGAATGTATTCACCGGTGGCGATATGCGATTCTTGGAGAATCCAGATCGGTCTCTATGTATGCTAATAGATAAAAAGAGTGCAATATCAAATGCATCAAGTGCAAAATGAATCGATTTAGATAAACTAGGGTTTATCTTTGATAAGACAGTCATCATTTAATGTATGGCGTTAATTTATAAACACTCGTTGCACATTGTATTATTGTCAGGGCATCCACATTGATACATAACCAAGCATTGCATAAATTCAATACTTCAACAGAGTAGAGCATACACGCATTCCATATCTTTAAACATTTCAGCATATAAACGTAGTGCGCTTGATAAACATTGTTGAAGAAAGAGACAACGATTCGTTGCACGTAAACATGCATTTGTGCATACGATGGGCAGGCTTAACGCCTTACCCTAAAACATTCTTTATACATGAATTAAAAACTATAATACAATATGCCCTTTTGAATGTCAACGAAATCATGGAAGACACATGACAGGAGGATGAAGTCCTAGTATGTGAGCAAAGATCAATGCATTTCATGTATGTAGCTGGAAAACAAATCTTTATATTCATAATACTATCGTATGCATCTAAAACTTAAATCGCTATGCATAAACGGAGAAGAAGCATTAAAAACGTAAATAGTGCATATAATGTCAAATGCCGAGGGGATTTGTTTATATAGACCATGTGCTACAAAATGCATATCATTTTATAAATAACATTCAGACCCGACAAAAATCACTGCGAGCATATCAAGTCAAGCTAGGCTTGCAGCCAAGTATCCATTACAACATTAACCGTCTACCCATTACACAGACAGAGTTTGGGAGCGTGAAGGCTGTGGCGTTGCCACTTAAATTTACAAAGAAGTCGGTTACATTGAATCCCGATGCCTCTACCGGGGGTAGAGCATCGTTGGAGCTCTTTTTCATACACAGGATAGTGGGGAGTCCTTGGGACTATTTCCTTAAGAGCATATTAACCCTGCAATGACGATGGAGCGAATAGAGGTCACAATTATTCCTTCTATGAATAGCGTTATGCCCTATCACTTTGGCCAAAGGCCGTGCTCCTTAAAAAAACTAGAAAATGAAAGCAAGGAACAACCCTAACCACTTTTGATAGTGTTTTAGTAACTCTGCCCCACCCACGGGGTGAACGAAACCAAGGCAGTTTGGGTCGGCGAGTTACCTGGTGATCTTAGCTAGCCGCCATGACCCCATGCTAGTTACGAGTTCACGAGAGTGCTTCAACTCCACCTTCTACCGTTGGTTCCATGCACATGATAGCGTGACATGAGGTCAAACCTTAGGGCTACCAAAACCAGCTGATAACAATATTCAACATTTCTACGACGAAGCTGCAACAAGAGTGGGTGTGACATTACCTAGTGAAACGAAGAGTCGCAGTGCAGCTTGGCCCAGTTGCACCTATCACAAGATTACCACAAGGGTCAAACTTTGGCCCATGCACATGCAAAACATAAACAGAAACACAACTTGCAGCAAACCAAGATTTCATTAAACGAAAGGTTAGTGAAAGTGAAACGCTGTATAATACCTGGTATGCTGACAATGCTGAGAATGGCGTTATTTGGCTCTAGGTGCATCTCTATAATTGAAGTGTCGTATCCTGGTAGGGGACCTTCACCATACACCGTGCAGAGCTGAATCTCTCGGTGCAGAGGAACAACAAGGGATCCAAATTCCAAGTGAACGAGCTATTTGCGTTGAATACTGGGGAGAGAAGGTGGAGACCACTGTGACCGATAAAGAGTGAAGTTATTGCAGACGTGAAAGCGCAGGGCACGAAATCCCAGCATCCAAATCAACGGTGTGTAAACCTTTCACCACTTTCGATTCAATGGAAGGGATCTCCATCAACGGATCACATTGGAGCGAGTTTAATGCAGGCAAAGTTTGGTGTACAGTACGCTCGGGGTGGCATACCACTGACGAAGTTCCATTAATGGAATGAAAAACAAATTCCACCACGTCGGCCAAGCCTTCAACGCAGCAAATGCACAAACTTCCCTCCCATGTGAGCAAGAGTCTTCGTCACCTACCAATAGGGAAGCAATGGTGGCGTTAAAACGTGTAATTGGAATGGTTGAGCCTGAGTGGCGTAAGCCACAAACCATGCAGGCCACTGAAAGGATCGAGTCAGCTTACAACCAGCTGAGTCAGGCACTCTTTTATCCACGTCTGACGTTGAGATCAAGTTATGTTTATTCGTAGGCTCCAGGGCTTTACCATCGTGGAAACATGGTTATCCTCGCGTGGAGATGCGTTGACCGGTCTCAACTCTCAACCTTAAGTGTTCACGCTGCTAAGGGTGAGCCACGTTGAGTGGGAGGGTCGGCTTTCATTAGCGACCACCTTTATGTTTTTATTTAAACCTTTACATGTTAAGTGGGTGACGTTGGGCCTTGAGGCCAACGTTTCACATGGTTATCGTAACATACATCATATGCTTATGGTTGGCGTCGTAAGCCTTGAAAGGAGAGATGGTAATAGGATTTGCAATCCGAGAGAAATATTTTATGAATCTTTGGTAATAACCTGCAAGCCCCATAAATGATCTTACTTCCATGACACTTTTCAGAGTATTCCATTCTTGTATAGCTTTTATTTTCGTTGGGTCCACTACTACGCCCTCCCCAGAGATGATGTGACCCAAATACAAGAGTTTCTTATGATAGAATGAGCATTTGCTAAGTTTGGCATATAGTTGATTTTCTCTTACAATTTGTAGAGTAATCCAAAGATGCTCTTCATGCTCTTCCTAAGATTTGGAATACGCCAAAATATCATCCAGGAATACTATAATTAACTTGTCTAAAAATTATTTAAACACACAATTCATTAGACACATGAATGTGGCCAGGGAATTTGTCAATCCAAAAGGCACTACAATATATTCATAATTATCGCACCTAGTTCAAAACATTGTTTTTTTATTTCCTCATCTTTCATGCGCACTTGGAGATACGCATATCTCAAATCAATCTTGGAAAATACTTTTTCCGCCCTAAACTGATCAAAGAGATCATCAATCTGTGGTAATGGATACCCATTCTTGATTGTAGCTTTATTTAGTTGCTTGTAATCCACACACAATCTTAGTGTGCCATCTTTATTTCTTTTAAGCAGAGATGGCACTCCCCATGGTGACACACTAGGCCATATATATCCCTTCTTTAATAACTCTTACAGTTGCATCTGCAATTCTTTCAACTGCGAGGTACTAATTCTGTAAGGAGCTTTTGATGTTGGCACAACTCTAGTCACCAAATCAATTGTAAAGTCAGTGTCCTACTTTGGTGGTAACCCAGGTACATCTTGGAACACATCCTCGAATTCCTTCAACATTGGGTGTTCATTCAAGCTCGGTTCATTTTCATTTTTCATTTCCTCTTCATGTATAGAATACAACTAGAACCCGTTCATGAAATATTTCTTCACCTGCATGGTTGAAATTTGTCTTATGGAAATCGGTCTTGGAATGCCATTTATATGAACTGTATTCTTGTTCTCATCCAAGCAAGTAATGATTTTTTTGTGGAAGTCCAAGCATACAAAATTCTTATCCAACCAATCCATTTCGATCAGCACATCATAAGAACCAAGAGGAATGATATCCAAATCAACATTGAAATGAAACTCATTCATTTCTAAACAACAATATTTAGCCATGGAAGTAATTTTCCTTTTCATTCTGGTATCCAATTGTACCATTCTATGCTTGGACAACTTACAGCTTACTAAATTGCATCTTTCAACGAGGTTAGTATTTACATAACTGTAAGACGCTCTAGAATCAATTAAAATTGAAATTGGAAAGTCATTTATGTTACCTTCAATTTCAATGATTGATGATTGGTGGTCTGCCTGACGATTATCCAAAGCTGCATATATGCGAGGAATACTTCTAGCAGCATCTTCCACTATAGAATCTTCTTGCACAATATACATACCAACAACTTTATTTTTCCTTTTAGGACAAATACTGAGGTAATGGTCATGTACACATTTCCAACATTTAACTTGGAATGGTTTTTTTAGTCTTGCAGACTCAATCACCCTTGATTCACCTTTCAGATTTGACTTTTTGGAAGAATTAAACAAATCTTGTTTAATACCAAGAGGATTAAACTCCTTTCTCCTTTGGTCCTACTTATCTTTTAGTTTACCCTTCCAAATTTTGTGCACATCTTGTTTGCTTTTACCTTGTTTATACAAACATTTTGCTTTCTTAATGAATTCCTTGAAAGTGTGAGGTTCATCTAAGCTATTTGGTCCTTGTAGAATGATGGTAAACCATTGATAACTCATTGAATCTTAAACTTTTCATTCTGATTAAATTCAACATAGCATAGTATTTCTAGGAATAATTTCTCATATTCTTCCATAGTCATATTTCCTAGTTTGAGTTCGAAGAACTCTTGAATTTTCTTATCATAGTATTGATGGGACAAGTATTCATGCTTGAAATAAATTTGAAAAATATTCCATGAAATTTTCCTTTCATCCATATTTTCTACCTGCTTCAGATGCTTTCACCACCTATAAGCTTTTCCCTGAAGGTTATATATAGCAATACGAGCTTCTTGATTATCAGAATAATCATGTAATTGCAAATATTTTTTCATTTCTAGAAGCCAAATCTCTTCAATTTCTCCATATTTCCCCCCATCAAAAGTGGGAGATTTAATTTTCTTAAGTTCACCCTATAATATATTTCCATCATGTTTTCTCTTCTGATTCCTTCTGAAATGAGTATTATGTTGATTTTCACGCATCTCATTCCCATGATGACTTTCAACTATTTGATATTGGCAACGCAATCTCTTTTTCCTTCATATTTATCTCTGGAATGTTGGTATCTATTAGTAAATTCTTTGTTCATTGATTCCTTTTCTTGCCTTCTTACAATGGAAGACACTTGATGCATCTGATTTTGTAAATGTACCTTATTTTGCATCACTTGCTGATTTATTTGATTTTGTTGTTCTAAGCTCTGTAGAATTTCTCCATTCCCAAATTGTATGTCCTTCAAGGTTTGGAACACTTCCATTGTTCCCATCTCAGTCTAGTGACCATTGGATTCAGTTCTTTAAATATCCATACCAACTTCCTCATCAAAGTTGGATAAAATAGGGTCTTCTGCCATTTTTTTTAATATTGCTTTCCTACTACTCTAGAAATCTGCAATTACAGTGTGGTCTGAAAATTGTGTTGTCACTAGCAATCTGAGAATTCATCCATGATTGTTAGTTCTTATCATATATATTTTATCTTGAAAATGCAAGTATTCATTTCAGATAAATAAAATGGAATCCCAAAAGTTCAAGAGCTCTATACCAATTTGTAACGCACCAAGTGTTACATTAGCTTAACTCCCATAATAATAATAATATTTTTTTTTTAATTCCATTAAAACATCTTATAATTGACCCATAATAAATTAAAACTTCGATAAAATTTCTAGTAAGTAAATTTGTAGAGTAAACGGCACAAATAAAACATTATTATAAGTTACGCATTAAAGAGAGTCTAGGTTTACAATCATATTCATATCCTAAATATATGTTCATAGTAAATACTGAATATATTATATTAAATATTAAGGACACTATGTTGCCAATATTACGAATATAAGGAATTCATTGTTCCACATATTTAACTAAACTTACGAATAAGATAATAATTCAATATAATCATTTAAACTTATTTGGTTAAGCGAAACTAGCCCATGGTTTCTAAATACCATTCATTATAAGACACATTAGTTAAGCCTTAACATATGGTATTTGTTTTCAAGTTACCAATTCAGTATAAATACTAATTATGTGCATGTTAATGCAAATACCACATATTTCTTCCATGTTGTTTACATTTCTAGAATACCATCCATGCTAAGTTTTAGTAACAACATTTAATCGTTGTTAATTATCTTCTTAAGAATTTATTAAACAATATTAATTCAAACATGGTTTAAATATTGTGCAAAAAATAAATAATTCATATATATTTTCATTTTTCATAATGAAGTGAATTATGCGCAATAAACCATTACATAAAATATTTCATTTTCCTGAGTGCATTAACCAATTACATGGCTAATCAATCACTCATTAAACTCTAGGAAACTTTTAATTGAACTATTAATCAATAATATTTTGAGCACTGAAATTATGGATAATTTATAAGCATATGGATGAATGAAAATTCACAACATGAATTTAATTTAAACTACATATTAATTTCTTCTTTAATTCATATGCGATAATATTCAACACTCAAATTGGAATAATTAATTTACAGACATTTTACACCTTCCCATAAACTGATGCATTCTATGACAAACATAACATAGTTAAGCATGAAAAAATGCCTTTTCATTGAACTTATAATTCATCACATAAATTTCTTATTTCTAGGTCCGCGCAATGTAATTTCTTACGGAAAATAAGAATTAAATCCAGAAAACAATTAAATTGCAGAAATTAACCTGTGTCAATTCCATGTATAGGAATTCACCCAACAAATCAGGAATTAAAAAAAATATCATTTTCGTCATCATTCATCAATTAAGTTAAATTGGGAAAATAAAAACTTATTTGAAAATACTTGAAATAAGCAACTGGCTGTGTAGCTTCCATGCTCCACCCAACCGTAGACAATTTTGCTCATCTATCACTCAACAAAATGTCACCCCCAAGTTGAGACTCATGCATTCACCAAGAGACTCCTCTTGAATTCTTAGGTTTCTCTCAGGATTTCCTCACTTGGAAAACATGATTTAGTGGTTTGTTACCAAGTCCATGCCAACTGTGCAATCCATTTGCTTAGCTTCATTCTAACTAGCACCACAGTGAAACTCATCACTGCATTCGTGCTTAGAATTCCACTAAAAGAATTTCTTACACCGTTTTCATTTCACAAGTGCAACCATAGGAAAAATGGATAGCATTTCAGCAGATATTTTTCAACAATTTGGCTCATGGGTTGAGGAATTCATCTGAGGTTTCGATCTCAGACAGAATTGGGATTCCCTCTTTCTCTCAGACACACATAGCCCAGATAATTTTTCCATAGAGAGCAATTTTCTCCCCCCTTCATGTAGAATGGCACACACCCACCTTTTCTTGCATGCATAATTCTCTGCATGCAAACTGGAAAAACACGTGGGCTCTCCCAAAACATTTCATTAAGACACATAATCACTCAATTAATATTCTTAATTATTTTTTTTAAGCCCAAGTCTTAATTCATTAATGTGGAATTATGACTTAGCCAAAAATGTTTGGTTTTTTTAGGGACTTAGGATTATAAAAGGTTATAGCAAATGTTTTCCCCACCTAACGCATTTTAACCCCCTTGCTTACTCTCGTGAATACATGATTCCCCGATCTTTCAACATTCTGCCTCAACCACAACCAGTTATACTTTTTATTATTATAATGTCAAAATGTACTATTGTCTTTCCTTTCAGGCATTGCATAATAATATTCACATGTAACTTAGGATCAATTCAGGGGTGTTAACCAAGGGTGTTACAAGGAACAAGGAAATGGAAACCAAACAAGATGGAAGAAGGTACATAAGTGCATGGAGGAGTATTAAGTGGAACATCTTTTATCATCATGTTTGGAAGGAAGATAAATGGTTTGAAAATGGAGGAGGAAGGAGAAAATCAAGATGAATGCCTTGGATAGAGAAGGAGGTTCAGACCAAGGATCTCAAACGAATGATAGAGTTTGTCAACACCATTTCCGAAAGAATTCAGACAACATGGTTTAATAAGTGAACCCTCAAAGGTAGTCTCCACAGAGAGTGGTGGTACAAATGAATATTAATGGTTAAATTAAGCAAGGAGAATTGTCTCTCAAGAGGAAGGTAACCTAAAATTGTAGTGTCTAGGAAATACTTGAAGTAATGTTTAAGAACTGATAGGGGTGCCCCTTGAGACAACTAATAACTTAAACATCACTAAATCACCTGATTATAGCTTCATATATTTTACCAATAGACAAGATATATTTTTGTGCCAAGAGAAAAGAACACCAAAATCTCTAAGATCTGAAACAAAAGATGGATTTTGAACTCAACGATTCCATATAACCTTCAACTCATCATAAACTCTAATGATCATCCTTTTAACTTCAAACAAGGATTCCCAATTCTTTCCTTTCATTATTAGGCATGAATCCTTTTTAAATTTACCCTATTTAGACATGCATCTTCAGCTGAGTATGCATTGCGACCATGCCTAGACTACATTTGACCGTGAGAGGAAATTATTCACCTATGGGTCAGTCCCTCATCCAAGTAAAATGCATCCTTCCTTACTCATTTTAAGGGATGAAAAGGATAGTAAATGCTTGTAACACCCCGATTTTGACCTCGTTGCATTTAACATGTAAATAATATAATATCGTTATAAAATCATGGTGAGGAGCTCAAGGCCAATGCCCCAACATCAATTTATCATTTACATATTGGAAATTAAAAATACACGCATTTGGATCACATGCTAGCATGGCATGATGAAAAAGTTAATATGATGTAAACATGTATTTTTATAAAATACCCACAACTAGCTATGCAATGCAACAAGAGTATGGGGGCATGAGTTTTACAAGGAATAGGGAGGGAAATATTAAAACCCTTGAAGCTAATAGTGTTAAGCCAAGTGTCAATGAGAGAACCCATGAACCATTAACTACCCATATTGAATTTTTCACCGAATCATTTATTTCTTCCAAGAGGTGGTTGAGGTAGTTATTGTTTTGGGAAATGGAGAGTATGGCTTTCCAATTTTGTGTATGGGAAAGCCATCATTTTGGAAAAATGTGTTTGGATTCCGAGGCAAGAAAAGAACCATGATTTTGATTCCCAATCCATCATTAATCCATGTGCTTGGCTCTCTCATGTATTTTTGTCTTGCTTGGCGTTTTCCTCCATGTTTTTGCAGAGTTTTCCTTCATTTTCTAGCTAGGAAACACGTTTTTTGCATCTCAGGACATCTAGGAGGAAGGAAAATTGAGTTGGGTGTCAGTGAGATTCATTTTTGTCACTTGATTTCCATATACTAGTTGGGATTTCGATCTGTGTATTTCAGTGGTCGTTTTCCCCTCACACAATTCATTTTTGGCATGCCACGATTTGGAAACCTAGGGAAAAATTGTTTTGTGCATCCAACAGTTAAAACATTTTTCCATGCCCCAAATTTGTGTTGTTGTGTGTGTGGGATATATTGTCTTAGTTTGGGTTATGTGCATCCCTTGTTTGGCTTGAATCTAGGTGTAAGTAACCAGGAGTAGAAGAGGATTCATAATTGGCTTGATAAACCTAGTGAAGAATGTAACCTCACTGGAGATTATAGGGCTTCAGCTACCTTTCTATGCACACCCTGAAGAGAACTAGAAGGGAATTTATGGCCTGAGGGATTGTGGAGCAGTGAAGGGGATACTTCCTTGTGTTGGGTGTGTAGGTATTGTGGGGGCCAATCTAGATGAATCTTGTAGAGGTACCAATGGCTCTGTGGTTGAGCTCACTAGCTTAGCAATTCCTCTCTTCTACTACCTTGACAGCCTGATAAACCTAGTTATGGACTGGATTGGATAATATGTGGTATACATTTGGCTATGCATAAGTTTGTAGGTTCCCTTTCCTTGTGGAAATCATGCCCATCTCGAGGGTGGAAGCTGTGTTGAGAGATTGATGAGCACAACTGGCCTATGGCTGGGTGGAACGTTGCAGTTGCATAGCCAGTTGCTCGAGACAACTTGTTTCAAGATAAGTATTCTCTTTTATTTTGATTATGAAATGTTTTTATTTGATGTTGATTATAGTTATGATGGAAATTGCATGCTAGATGTGTATATAGAGTTTATTTCCACTGTATTTATTTTGATTATGCATCTAAATACATGAATTTTACTTGTTATGAATTTGGAAATGATGATGGGGATAGGGTTTTTGAAAATCCCAGGTTTAGTGTCATGTTCCCTTCCTTGATCCAGATTGATGGGAGGGGACGTGACCATGTGGTATGAGAGTTACAGGTTACAACAATGGGCCTGTATGGGATTGCATGCAACTTGCAGTGTTGAGATCACTTCTTTATCACCACTGGTCATCGGACAAAAGAAAAAAAATCTAATTTTTTTGGCCTAAGTGTATGTGTTGGCGATATTTGAGGAATTTCGACGAAATTTTTTAAAAGTCGTTGAAACAGTTGGAGGAATTTTTTGAAAAGTCCCTGAAACAGTTTTAGCGAAGTCTTGAAAAATATGTCGAAAGAGCTAGTGAAGAAATGAAAAATTCGCTAAAAGAGTCGGTGAAGAAATGAAAAAGTCTCTGAAAAATGGGAAAAGTCGACGAAAGTGAATTTCAGTGAAGAAAGGAAAAGTCCACCAAAACAGTTCAGTGAGATTTCGAAAAGTTGTCGGAAAAGGCATTTCGGTGCAAAAATAAAAATTCCGCCGAAATAATTTGGTGAGTTTCAGAAAAGCCACCAAAAAAGGGCATTTTGGCGCATAATGGAAAATTCAACCGAAATAGTTCAGTAAGTTTTTGAAAAGTCCACTGAAACATAGAAATTGAGCAATTTTCCAGGGAGATTTTCAGGTGCCAGAAATCGAAAAATCACAATGATATATATGCTAGATTGCGCGAAATCAAAATATTTACAAAAAGACAAACGAGGGAACGACCCTCGACCCACCTCGTAGTGGAGTAGGGTGGCCACAATGGGGAAATCCCCCTTGACCCTCGTCATGCCCCTGAGAAATCCTTGATTATGATAAAATTATGTGATTTGACAACGTTGTCAATATGAGCTTTTCCCAAATGCATGAAAGCAATTATATTTTGTTTCCAGAGAATATAATGCAACTAACAAATGTGTTTATGAACACCTTTTGCAGATTCAGAATCATATCAATAACTATTATGGGTCAGCATTGAGTATAATGCAGTTGGGGAATCTCTTGTCTTGGTTGGGACAAGAAGATCAACATCATGATGATGTAGAGGATCCCTAAGATCCCGAGATAGATGACATGTGAGAGAACATACATGTTGAGAATGCTAAGACAGAATCCAATGGGAGAATAAATCAAGAGACTCCACCAGACATTGCATCCACCATGAGGATCCTAAGGGTGGAACTACAAAGCTGTAGAGAAGAAAATGAGAGGCTGATTAAAGCTCAAGAAGAACAAAATAAATTGAATGGATCTATTTTGCAAAGATTGACTGACATTCAAAGGAGGATTAAATATGGGCATCACTCAACAAATCCAAGAAAGAGTGGGAGTAGCTTAATAATAAATTCCTGCAAGAGGTCCAATAGCTCAAGAAGAGTTTCTAAAGACAAGACATATACTCTAGAAAAATATTCTAATGGATCGTCTGACTCTGAAGAATCCATTGAAGGTTCAAGATCTTCATCTTCTGAGAATAATAGGAAGATGCATTACAAGAACAATTCACATGGGAATTTAAGAAGGCCAAACCTCCTACATTTGACGGTGAGGTAAAATATGGTCAAGAAGCTAAAGCTTAGCGTCTTGGGATGAGGAAGTATTTCCAGATATAAGAATACTCTGCAAAAGATGAAGGAAAGGGAATCCATAGTAAATCTAAATGGAAGAGCATCTATATGGTGGGATCACCTTAAGTGAGTGAAGAATATCAATGAAAGAAAGATTGTGTGGAAGCAGTTCAAGAACTACTTCAAGCAGAAATACGTCTCTGATAGGTACTATGATGATAATATCAAAGAGTCCCATGAGATGAAATTGGGACAAATTAACATGGAAGCATATGCAAACAAATTCTTGGAGTTGCTCAGATATGTTAGGTATATCAGAGATGATAAGGTGAAAATTCAGTGTTTTCTAAGTGGACTATCTCAGTCATATAAATATAGAATTGAGTTTGATGAACCTTGAACTCTAGAGGAGGCCATGAGAAAGGCCAAGTATGATTATGATCAAAACAAAAGCAAACTTGATTTCCATAAGGCATGGAAGGACAAGAAAAATGAGAAGTTTGACCAAAGGAGGAATGGTTTCAAACCTCCTCATATAAAAAATCAACAAAGGAATCCACCACAGGGTGTGAGCACTAAACCAACTAGAATAATGGGAGAGAATCCAAGAGATCCAAATTAGACAAAAGAGTCACTTCAATGTTGGGGACGTGGAGAGTGTAACGTAAGTTCACAACATCCAAGGAGCTGAAACTGTAGGTCAAGTGGAAAGGGCCATTCCTAAAATATATGCAACATTAGAGGATATCTAGGAATACCATAAATCAATTGTGGTTGAAGTTTAAGGTAAGATTACAAAGAAATATGTTTCTATTTGGATTGACCTTGGAATTACTCACAGTTATATCACTCCTAAAATTGTTAAGATTTATTATTTTAATATATTAAAGTATAGTAAATCATGGTTAGTTCAACTAGCCACTGGAATGAGAAACATTAGTGAAATGGTAGAGAAATGTCTATTAGAGATAATTGGGCTATTCACTTATGCAGATATAAATATTCTTCCACTTGGTTCCTATGATATTCTCATTGGAATGGACTGGTTAGAAGTACACATAGTTAAACTTGACTACTACAACAAGCCTTTTGAATTCTTGGATGAAGAAGGAAACCTAAGGGTTGTAAAAGTCATTCCAAAGGTGATTTTTTTTAGGCATATTTCAACCATGCAACTGAAGAAATGTTGTAGGAAGGGTTGTCAATTGTATGCAGCCCATGTTTTGGAGACAACAAAAAATGAGATTTCCAAGATGGAGGACTATTGTGTGTTTCAATAATTCAAGGATGTGTTTCCAGATGAGATTCGAGGACTTACTCCAAAGAGAGACATTGATTTCACAATTGACCTTGTGCTGGGAGCTGCACAAGTGTCCAAGACACCCTATAAGATGAGTACACTAGAATTGCTAGAATTAAAAATGCAGTTACAAGAGTTGTTGGAAAAGAAATATATCAGGCCAAGTGTGTCCCCATGGGGAGCACCTATGTTATTTGAAAAAGAAGGATGGAAGACTCAGGTTATGTATTGATTATAGGTAGTTCAACAAAGCCACTATGAAGAAAAAATACCCATTAACTTGAGTTGATGGCCTTCTTGATCAAATGAGAGGGACAAAGGTGTTTTCAAAGATTGACTTGAGGTTTGGTTACCATTCGGTAAGAATCAAAGAGGAATATTTTCATAATATAGCCTTTAGGACAAGGTATGGGCACTATGAGTTTGTGGTGGTACCATTTGGTCCATGAATGCACCAGCTACATTCATGTGTCTCATGAATATTTTTTTAGAAAGTATTTGGACAAGTTTGTTCTTGTTTTTCTAAATGGAATTCTTATCTATTCTAAGAATGAACAATAGCATGAAAAACATTTGAGAATGGCCTTGCAATTGCTAAGGGAGCATAAGATATATGCAAAGATGAGAAAATGCGACTTGTATAAAAATAAAATTCATTATTTGGGTCACATTATCTCAGAGGAAGGAATATCTGTGGACCCTGAGAAGATTGAAGCCATTAAGAACTGGCCAACTCCAAGGAACGTGACAGATGTGAGAACCTTTATGGAACTTGTTGGTTACGGCATGAGTTTCATTGAAGGATTTTCCCAGGTTGCTAATATAATTACTTCATTGCAGAAGAAGGGAATGAAATTTGAATGGACACCAAGATGTGAGGGAAGTTTCCAATGGTTGAAGAATCTTCTCACGAGAGCACCAATTTTGAAAATTGTAGACCCAGAAAAAGACTTTGTGGTGTGTACTGATGCATGCAATCAAGGACTTGGAGGAGTTCTTATGCAAGAAAACCATATGAAGAACTATGCCACCCATGAATTAGAACTCGCAACCACAATGCATGATTTAAATATGTGGAGGCACTTTTTAATGGGAATAAAATTTGAGCTAAGGAAAGATCATTGTGGTATGAAATATTTGTTTGAGAATCCAGTATTAAATGCTAGGCAAGCTAGATGTTTGAAATTTTTGTGTGAATTTGATTTTGAGATCAAACACATAAAGGGGAAATAAAATAAGGTGGAGGATGCACTCAATAGAAAAGTACATGGAATGCATGTAGTATCCTTTAGTAACTTCCAATTAGATCTGACGCAATAGATTGTTAACTGTATTTTTGAAGATGAAATTTATGTGAAAATAAAGGACAAATTGTCACAATAGAACTTTGAAAATAGGTATGAAGCGTATCATTTGGAAGGTGACGAACTTCTTACTTATAAGAATATAATTTATATTCCAAATGTGGCATAATTGAGGAGGATTGTTATGGATGAAATCCATAAAGCTCCATATTCTGGTCACCCAGGATATTAGAAAATGATTGCTACAAAAAAAAACTTCTGGCTAGGGGTGAAGAAGGACATTTCCGAGTACATTTCTAAGTGCATGAAATGTTAGCAGGTGAAGGTTGAATACCAACACCCTGCAGGTTTATTGCATCCATTGCCAATTCCAAAATCGAAATGGAAGATAATTTCCATTGATTTTATTATGGGTTTTGAATGACAATAAAGAAAGATAATTCCATCATGGTTGTGGTGGACAAGTTAACAAAGGAAACACACTTTATATTGGTTAAATCCACATATAAAACCGATGCCATTGCAAATATTTTCATGAAGGAAATTTTCATATTATGGATTTCCTAAGGCAATAATTTCTATCAGGGATACCAAATTCACTTCCAATTTTATGAAAGGTATTTTTGCATATTTGGGTATGCAGTTGAACTTTAGCACCGCATACCATCCTCAAACAGATGGGAAAACAGAAAGAGTAAATTAGGTGCTTGAATACATGCTTCCTATGTATGTAATGGACAAACCATCACAGTGGGAGTATTATCTACACTTGGTAGAGTTTTAATATAACAACGGGAAACAAGCATAATTAGGCATGATTCCATTTGCGTCATTGTATGGTCAGAAATGCAGGACATGAGTGACTTGGGATAATCCAGTGAACACAATTGTACTTGGTCAAGAATTTCTTAAGGAAATGGAAGAAGAGGTTGCAAAGATCAGGCAGAATTTAAAAGAATCCCAAGATAGATAGAAAATCTATGCAAATTTAAGCACATGGTGCATAGGGATTTCAATGTTGGGGATCATGTTTATCTTAGAGTGAGGCCAAGGAAGAGTTCCTTGAATCTTAGGATTTGTGCCAAGCTATCACCCAGATATTGTGGGACATTTGAAGTGCTTGAAAGAATAGGGCCAATTGCATATAGACTTGCATTGCCTGCTAACACTAGAGATCATAATGTTTTTCATGTTTCTTTGTTTAAGAAATATGTACAAGATCCTAAAAATGTGATTAATTGGGATGTGATCCAGGTGGAAATCGAGGGAGAGTTCCAAACCGATCCATTGCACATCCTAGACAGGAAGGTAACATTACTCCGGAACTGAGCCATCAGATATGTGAAGGTGTAATGGAAGCACTATGGTCTCGATGAGGCTACATGGGAGATGGAGGATACCATGAAAGTGGCATATCCATTTTTGTTCAATCTTGAAGAGCATTGAGGTCAGTGCTATTTAAGGGGAAGGGGAATGTAACACCCCGATTTTGACCACATTGCATTTAACATGTAAATAAAATAATACCGTTATAAAATCATGGTGAGGAGCTCAAGGCCAAGGCCCTGCCATTGATTTATCATTTATATATCAACAATTAAAAATCGACGCATGTGGATCGCATGCTAGCATGGAACAATGGAAAAAGTAAATATGATATAAATATGTATTTTAATAAAATACCCACAACTATCTATGCAATGCAATAAGAGTATGGGGGCATGATTTTTACAAGGAATAGGGAGGGAAATATTCAAACCCTTGAAGCCAATAGTGTGAAGACAAGTGTCAATGAGAGAACCCATGCACCATTAACTACCCATATTGACCTATTTTGTACCCAATCATTTATTTTTTCTAAGAGGTGGTTGAGGTAGTTATTGTTTTGGTAAATGGAGAGTATGGATGTCCAATTTTGTGTATGGGAAAGCCATCATTTTGGAAAAATGTGTTTGGCTTCTTGGAAAAGAAAAGAATCATGATTTTGCTTCCCAATCCATCATTCATCCATGTGCTTGGCTCTCTCACGCAGTTTTGGCTTAGTGGGAATTTTCCTCCATGTTTTTGCTGAGATTTCCATCATTTTCTAGTTGGGAAACACGTTTTGGGTGTTGCAGAATGACTGGGAGGAAGGGAAATCAAGTTGGGTGTCAGTGAGATCCATTTTTGTCACTCGGTTTCCCATATATCGGTTGGGATTTCGATCTGTGTCTTTTAGTGGTCGTTTTCACCTCACACAATTCATTTTTAGTGTGCCACAATTTGGAAAACCCAAGGAAATCTTGTTATTTACATCTCACAGTTAAAAAGTTTTTCCATGCCCCATATTTGTGCTGCTGTGTGTGTGGGATATATTGTCTTCGTTTTAGTTATGTGCATCCCCATTTTGTCTTGAAATCGGGTGTCAATAACCAGGAGTAGAAGAGCATTTATAATTGGATTGATAAACCTAGTGAAGAGTGTAACCTCACTGAAGATGATAGGGCTTATTCTACCTTTCTATGCTCACCTTGAAGAGAACTAGAAGGGAAGGCATGTCCCGAGGGACCATGGATAAGTGAAGGGGATACTTCCTTGTGTTGGGTGTGTAGGTATTGTGGGGGCCAAGGTAGATAAATATTTTAGAGGTACCAATGGCTTTGTGGTTGAGCTCAATGCCTTAGAAATTCCTCTCTTCTACTACCTTGAAGGCTTGATAAATCCAACTATGGACTGGCTTGGATGAGATGTGGTATACATTTGGTTGTGCATAAGTTTGTAGGTTCCCTTCCCTTGTGGAAATCATGCCCATCTCTGGGTGGAAGTTGTGTTGAGTGATTGATGAGAACAACTTCCCTATGCCTGGGTGGAATGTTGCAGTTGCATAGCTAGTTGCTCGAGACAACTTGTTTCAAGATAAGTATTCTCTTGTATTTTAATTATGCAATGTTTTTAATTGATGTTGATTATAGTTATGATGGAAATTGCATGCTATATGTGTGTGTAGAGTTTATTTCCGTTGTTTTTATTTTGATTATGCATATGTACACATGCATTTTACCTGTTATGAATTTGTAAATGATGATGGGGCTAGAGTTTTTGAAAAGCCCATATTTAGTGTCATGTTCCCTTCCTTGAGCCAAATTGATGGGAGGGGATGTGACAATGGTTTTCCATAAGCAGGGCCATATCCCACCATTTATCTACAAAATACCTTCTTTATTCTATGCTATAGAGGTCAGAGTTTAAGGATGGGGTATATTTTGAATAGGATTGTCATCGATATGGTGCCAATCTTGCCCAAAAATGGACCTATCAACACTCTTACATGCCTCTTTTTATGTTTAAAACCAAACTTAGAATGGTATAAATGTATTTATGCCTTAGGATGGACCATACTTCAAATTTTTACCATGCTTAAAATCCATATCAAAGGTGCCCTAACTGTTGTTGACTACTGCTATAGGAAACCCTCTCCAAAAGTTTTCTAAAATTAGAGAATTGATGTTGATTCAAGGGTTTCTATGGTTGTCTCTCATGCTTAGGTTGATGTTAATATGCCCAGAATGGCCTAAAAACATGCCCATAATTGATGCTCACTACCCTTTTATAGTGAAATCATGCCCCAAACTTGCCCATAATTTCTCCAATGTGTCCCCGGATGTGATAGATGTGGTTATTTTCTATTGTACAGGCCTGGAATACATCTTTAATAATATTTGATGTTTGAAGGAATGGTCTACCAAGTCAACATCCATTTGCACATCATTGTGAAAACACTTGAACTATCCCAGAATTTGATAGACTGACAATTTTCCGCCTCAAACAACCCATGAATAACTTTATGCTCTTTCTAATGCTCTTGAAACTTCTAGCAAGTTGTAAGAAAATCCTAATCCGATTCTTTAGGGATTCCAAACTGGAAATGTATCCCAAGTGGATTCTGATTTTCAAAAATATGGATCATGGATCCCTGCACATGTGGATTCAGTAACACAACAAGGGTGGTTAGTCCACAAATATTATAAGAGAAAATATAATGTATGCGATGTGACATGTTTTTCGATAAAACGAGTACAAATGAGTGAATAGTTATATTCATCCACACATAAAATGCGGGCCCTATTGAATACACAAATTGATAAAGGGAAACCATATAAATCATAATGGATCAATCCACATAAGTCATAAAGTAGGCATATGCACTAATTGACAATCAAAATGATGTAAATTGTATTCTAAAAGATAATTTAATTATAATATCCAATGGGTTTATCCAATACATAACATATTTCAGTAGATATATCTATACCAAGGTAGATGCATACATTCATTGCAATTACAATGTTAAAGCTTGTGTTGACTGTTTAAATGTAAATTATATCAGACAATATTTTTTTCCAATTTTGGAAAATGTTTTTTGATACTTAAAAACAAGATGCAAAACCTTTTAAAATAGGTCCATGTAAATAGGGTCAGTCACCTTTAGCAAGTTTTGCAAAAAGATATTGAAACCTTTTCTCTGACTCTGAGCATGCCTACTATATTTGTTTCATGTGATCCTATGCTCTAAATCCATGCATAACCAATATTCCAACACCCCCTCTTCCGTAACTTGGGGGATTTGAACGTAGGAATTGAACTCTAATACCACTTGCAATACTTCCTTAAATTATTATCAATCCCATCCTCTTTTTATGGGCTTAGAAGAGAGGGTGGCCCTGGATGCTATAAAATATGAGAATCATAGTGAAGATTAGATATAAAAATTAAGAATTATAAAATGAAATACAACATCATTTACAATAAATGCTTTGCATACTTACCTAGTATAAATGATCTCTGGAAATGCAATACAATAACTTTCATTTGAAATACCATATGTTAAACCCATTTTCCATTTCATGGATAGATGTGACTGATGTTACAACATATCTTCCAGTAGGATCCCACTCAATATCAATTGCCATGAAATTTTCACCAGTTTCCATTGTCTCAAGTTCATGAACATTATAGAATTCAAGTTGACCATTTAAGGTATTCAGACCTGCAAGAATAATAAACCCTCCAATGGGGGACCAGTAAAGGGAATTTTCTTTCTTTCCTTTCATGGTAGCCAAATTGGAAACCCAACCCACAGTATTAGGGATCCTCATTGAATAGAAACTAACATCTATCTTGGATCCATGCCTATGAATAATAACAATCCTGTGACCTTTGGGCTCCCAAGCAAATGAAATGATATTGTCATTCTTGTTCTCTAATTCTAGTACCTCTATGGGGATATCTCTTTCCTTTATTCATAAATTTTCAAAACCCATGTATGTAATTTTCTTTGTCTTGGTATATCGATCTACTTTGAATTCCAAGTAGTCTCCATTCATTTTCTAGTACATTTTGCAATCATTTACACTGAACATATTTTTTTGCCTTAATTCTTCCCTTCCGGGGATTTGTACAAGACTCACTTGCAGGTTGGTGACCACCACCTGCCTTTGGCACAAACAAGGCTAGTATTGGATCTATTGGAGACCAATTGAAATCCATTACATTGTTAAATTTGATGGAATTCTTATCTAGGAGACTCATACTATATGTTTCATAACCATGATGCCATTTTTTTTCAATGCGGGAAAAGTATTTGTCATCTCTTCCACCAACCCATCTAAATACAGGCCAAGACACACTAACAACACCACTAGTTCCAAGAGTTTCAAAATAATCAACACTTCCTTTAAACCCTATCAATACTTTACCAGTCCTCGCATCATAAATGTTGAGAGTAGCTCTATGTGTGTCTCTAGGATTACTTGGCTTGTCGATACTGTAAGTAACCAATAATTTTCACTAGGAGAGAAATCTATCAATTTACGTATGGATGTGTGAATCACATCAGATGGTTAAATGTTGTACCACCCCCCCAAATATATTCCCCCTTCTTGTGCATTATTTCTAGTTATGTTCCAAGGGATGACCATTGGACATATCTTTTAGTCTAGTATCCATGGACGTAGACTAGTTCTGGTTTGAGTTGTGTAGGATCATTCCAATAAATTTCAGTGTCAGTATTAGCACGAATAACAAATTGATTGTGTCCTTTATCGTATATTATCCATTACTGCAAATTTTCCTTAGGTCTATAGGCCTTTGTTTTATGAGGAATCCAATCGTTCATTACATTCATGTATCTATCAAAGTAACAGCAAACATGTTAATTGTAAATACATCAGATTTGTCCAACTTATATCCATTTGTTTGATCTTTTTCTATTTGTGATTCCCAAAGGGTATTTTAGTCTATAAAGCAATGATATCCTTGAGTCTTTTGGGTCTCAGGATGTATTGACATCCACATCCCCCTCTCTGTGATTGTACCAATCTATCCTAAGATATTGAAAAAAACATCTTTGAGTTTCTCAAAATTTTCTAAATGGAGCATCGGGAGATTTTCTACAACTACAATGTTATCGAACCCACTCTCAAATTCTAGTGAATCTTCTTATTCCTCTTCATCCTTACTTTTGATGCCAGAATATTCACCAGAAGGAAGTTGGATTAAATCCAAGTTGACATTGGAAAATTCGATGTTAAGTTGTTGGATATCATTCCCCAGGTGATGCGTAGGCATTGGTATAGGCATCTCCACAGCCTCCATTCTTATAAACTCTTCTATTGCTATTGCTGCTGCAGCAAGGATCTATATCGAATCCTCTTTGAAGCTAGTACATGCATGCATATTTGGATGGATTCTATGAGAGCTAGGCTCATGATGTGTAGATGGATGGATTCTAGGAGTTCAATTCAATTCATGAACATTGGTAATATTAATACCATTAAGAGCATACTTTTTTTCTATTTGGTGACACATAGATCGAATTCCCCCTTGTTCAAATTCAAGCAAGCACTATAAATATTGTTAAAGATTAGAAAGACCATTAGAAAGAGCATAAAAATAGTTATGCTTGAGATTGAACGAGGGATTATGAGTGGACTTTATTGAAATTGAAAATTGGGGATTGGGTAAATCGATAGTGGCTGGGACAACGAGGAAAGTAGTAGATATTGCATGGCATTGAAATGAGGAGGAAAGAGGATATATGGAAGTGGGTTTTGGTAGGGAATATGGGAAATGATGATTGGTATGATGAAAATTCTAAAAATTCATTGTAGTTGCTAGAAAATATATCGTCATTACCTCTCAATCTCTTGACCCTATTACAAACCAACAAACTCCATTTCACGAAAGAATTCCAAGGCCTCAACCGAAAAACCACTCTCAGCGTAGCCTACAACCATGGAATTCCACAAAACAACATCCCTTTGAGATAATTTTCCAAACACATTGAAGGCATCCTTCACACACCCACTTGTTCCATACATTTATCTAAGAGCACTACCCAAATGTGAGCCTCGAACCCACATTTAACAATATGTTCATGAATATCCTTCCCCTATGGCCAATCTTTGCAAATGCCAATAATTTAGGAAAACGTAAAGTTATCAAATCGGATACTCGTATGTTGCATTTGATCATACAAAGAAAAATTTTCATTGCAGAACCCTTTTTTGGCATATCCTCTAATCATAGAATTCCAAATGAACATGTTTCACTCCAAAATTTTGTCAAAGACGAGGTGGGAATATTCTAAATCAACAAAATGTTGGTTGTGGAGACGGATCTTCCAGTCTCATAGATGATATTGTCTTAGCCGTGCACCTTAGAGGACTGTACACTCATGCGCCTACCTTAGGGTTCAGGGGAAACACCCCCGAGTTATAGGGGTGTGGGGGTAGCGCCCCCAAGAAATGGGGGTTCGGGTGCAATGCCCCTCAGAAAAAAAATTTGGGGCTGTTTTTGCCACTAGTTTTCAGGCCCATAGTTTTCGGTAACCCGTGGTATTTTCCCATTGTATTTCCCTTATAAAAGAAAGACATTGTAACATGGCTAGGGTTGATGTATTAGGTATTATGTATTGTAAAGATCTGATATCAAGAAGAGAGACTATGAGACACTGAAGAGGAAGTGCAGCGGTTGTGCTGCAGGTTGTATCCCTTCACTTTGTTGGATGGAATAATAATAAGGACTGGAAATTTCAATGTGGACGTAGCCCAAGTTGGGGTGAACCACGATATATCTGTGTCTCTCTTGTAATGTGTATGTGTGATTATATTTGCATTTATGTTTATTGCTATTGCTCTGCGATCCTGTTTTTCTAACAAAAAAATAGTAGCACGTGAGGAGGTTGGGAGGTAAGGATACTTTGCGTGGGAGGCATTGTTTGTTTTGTTTTTTGTTTTATGTATTGTTTATTTTTTTCTAAATATTATATATAATAATATATTTAATTTTAATATATATATATATAGATATATAATACATAATATTGTTATTTTTTGTTATTTATTTATTTATATAATATGATATATATTATATTTATTTGTTGTTTATTTATATATTATAAAATAAAATATTTAATAATTAAAAAAATGATAAAAATAATATTGCCACTCCAAAAGTTAAGACCAAACTCAAGATTTACAAGGTTCATATGCCTGACTATGATTTCCAACTTGTAGTTTTATATATAAATTGTTCGATGTGATGGGGCCACATCTTAAGTTGAATTCGAAACCCAGTCGGCCCGGTTAGTTTTTTTTAATTAAAAAATTCTTAAGTAGCTTTTAGTGCATTTGAGTTGGTTAAACACACTGGTGCATTTATATACTTAACAACGCATTGACAATGTCAGGCTTGTTATTTTTTTTTTATAGAAAAAACATTGATGCATTGGTTGATGCATTCGATTTGTGATAATGCACCAGTGCATTAATTGTGAAAGCACACCATTTATTTTATTTTGTTGTGGTTAGCGGTGCATTCTAGTACTGAGTCCCAGTGTGATCTGGTATGACAAGCATGAATGTGTTTCATATACTTAAACAAATTGAAATGACATATTGTTATTTTATTTTTTATTTTTTTTGAGATATGTAATTTTTTGTACAATATACTTAATAGTTTCTTTATTTAATGGTCTAGGTTGTTTATTGATAGAAAATGCATGATAAGTGTTCAATGAACAACAATTCTAGTCGATATGTTGGGAGCACATCAAAAGCCACGAAGAAGGTAAGTTATTTGTAATTTATGTATCAAATTAAAATGTTTGAAATATTTATAAATTTAAATTGGTTAATGTGTGGCATGTAGAACCAAAAAATGAGGAAACTCAATAAGATCCTTTGTAATCTAAGTGCAAAAGAGCATAAAACCTTTATGGAAAAGTTGCAAAGGGATGAATCGGGTGAATAAAAAAGAAATCAGTATGAATTTTTTCTTGAATTTTGAGTAATACTATAGTTAATAATATTTGGTAATATGTTTCAAACAATCTAATTCAAATATGTTGAATGTTATGCAGAGACTGACAATGGAAATTGACATAATTGCATCGCAGGACGAGCTATCTCAACAACAATGTGCTTCAAATGTATGAAATCATTTCATTTTTCTATTATGTACAATTTTCAATTGTTTTATTTTGGAAAAAAATGGAACCCATTTAGCACATAAGACATGACAACAAGGAAAAAAGAGGTTGATAGCAAATTTTGTAAGTAGTTGTGATTTCCTTAGCTTAAGATTTCATATTGGTTGTGATATATATATATATATATATATATATATTACACCGTCCATCCTTGGATGTTTTCAAAAATAAGAGCCATCAGAAGAATTGATTGACATTGGGTTAAGTAAAGGTTGAGAGTATGTGTTGGCGTATTAAAAATAATTGTGGAATTTGTAATTATCTATTTTGTTTTACTTCTCTCATTTTATAATGAGTAGAACAAAAAAATTCATTTATATTAAATCTATGATTTGTTATGGGGTATAAAACTTGCAGGAAACAAAGTATGGAGTAATAGGATTATAATGAGCAAGATAAAATAATATGCGAGAAAAATAATACAAAATTAAGCAACAACTTAAGAGAGACACAAGTTTACTTTGGAAACCCCATGGTGGAAAACCAACACCTAGTGAAGATATTCATTACATGGCCAAAACCAACCATCCGAGCCAAGCGAGCTAGCTACCACTCACCTCCAGGACACCTTACAATGGAGTGTGCCAAGCCTTTTATAGGCTTCATTACATGCAATACCATGGGCCCAAAACCATGTGCTAGACCTAACCTCCTTTGACTCAATCCCAAGTCAAGGTTAACCCTAAGAATCCCCCCTTTAAACTTGAATTGGAGTAATGACCAACTCCCCTCACTGTTTTAAATGAGGAATCTCACATACACCCCCCTATCACCAATATCTCGACTTTACCGGTGAGTTACTAGGGGTATGCATGCCTTACTAGGTCTTACAACCATATTCACTTTTACATGCAAACTCCTCCATTAATTAATTAATTTATTTTTTCATGTGTCTTCATGGTGACTACACCATAACCATCTATTGCTTCATCCTCTTCCATCTTGATTTCTCATCATTTTCCACTACGCACTGCACAATCTCTCATCTCATGGTGCTTCAAATGCAAATCTACAACTCTCTTTTTGCTATCAAACCCTTTTAAACAATGATGGAGATTCTATGCCACCATCAACACTAGCAATAAATCCTACCAGATCTCATCCTTTTCATTCCTATTCATGCAACATCATAGTTTGGAGTGGGACGCATTACCATTGCACCCATTTCATGTAATCCTCCAACTATTAACGACAAGTTTAACTCCAATCATAGGGATTCTCATGTTCAATTCTCTCGCCTGTACAGCACGCAGATTCACTATACACACCATCTCAGTGACGTCTCTCAGCTCCTTGACCATTGCTCAACCATACCCTTCCTTCACCAGCGTTAGGTCAACTTTCACCTAGATTTCCTTATGCTATGGTTTCTCCGCAAGCTTCCTTTTATGCAAAGTCTCTAGGCAGGGGGTTCGAATCTCTTCTCTTCTGGAGGATCTTTCCACAATGATGCTTCCTAGCACTTCTAAGCTCTTATAAACAACAAATTTTCAATCCATCCATTCTATGGAAATGGAGATCGTGAGAAGGTCACATTTCCTGGTGGAACAATAATCCATGACTTCAGTATTCACAAGAACATTGTCCCAAAATATAAGATATGTGCGGCCACACCTCTCTATTGTTGAGCTTATATCTACGATCACGTCCATGCCACAAAATTCTATAGTCAATAGTGATTAGAAAGTATCTTCCATTGGCTCTACCAACATGACCTCTAGCAGATCCAATCCTCTTTCAAGTAGGAAACATATTTCTTGTGGACATCCCCTTCACCTCCACACAGCTAGTAGTCTTAAAAAATGACGGCTTCTACCAAAGAATTCCCACCATCAGAATGCATGTTCAGGGACTGGCGACTCCTCTTTGCATCCAAAACTAGATACTTATTTGCGGGTGACTTCTAGAATGTGTGCTCAAACAATGTGCCATCTAGAACCCCTATGTGGCCTTCTTGGAGCTACATTTTGCATCAGAGTGACTATTCCTCATCCTCCTTTCAATCCAGTGGTGGGATTTCTTTCACGTAAATCCTCTAGGTGACCTCCATGCACCGCCCATGCAACTCTTTACCTTATCACATAGATATGTGACTCTAGTCTGCGGCCTTCCACTCCTCAATCAAGACACTTGATCTTCCACAAATCCACCTACGCACAAATATTCACACACAGAGCTACCTTCTAAGTGTGGCGGCTCTCTTTTCACTTGGAGCCAAAACCATAATTATTTATAACAACGATTTGTTTCCATTGATTTTCCTTCATACAGATTTGTCTACACCGAAGTCACCTCTTCTTTTATGTAGGGTTCTGTTCACGCAGAGATGCAATCACCTTAGACCGGCTTATATATTTACTCTTCTATCACAGGTAGGTTCAACACGGGCTTTAGATTTATCTTCATTCATGCAGATAGGGTTTCTTCCATCTTCACGCCCAAATTTAAAAAGCAGGGCCAATTTTTTTTTCTCGGGGCCTCTCGCCCTCGAACCCCCATAAAACTTCAGGCCGGATCCACCCCCCTCCCCCTGATCCCTTCTATTGCTCAGTTGGGAGTTCATAGGTCTTCCACATTCTTAGCAGACACACAAACTCAATGAGCACAACCATAGCTAGGATTATAATGAGCAAGATAAAATAATCTGCGAAAAAATAATACACAATCAAGCAACAACAACAACTTAAGAGAGACACAAGTTTACCCTAGAAACCGTGTGTAAGAAAACCAACACCCAGTGAATATCTTCATTACATGGAGTGCAACCAATAGAAGATTTGTTGAAGCAAGGAATGCTATGTGGATTTGAAGGAACGCATATCATTCAAGACTCAATTCTTGCTATGGTACATCACTTTTCAATTTACATTCGTATCTATTATATATTGTAATTTCCATTATTCTGAGCTATGTAGATACACTCATTACATTTATTTTTATGTTCATATATGGAAGATGAAGAAGAGGAAATAGACTTGAGGTATTCAACAAAACATTTGGCCAAATATCACAAGTCATGCAAGTTGCTCGAGCACTGACATCAGTTCTAATGAAGAATGATGATCCATATATTTTGGATATTAATGGAAGTTGTTGTATATTTTGAAATAATTGTCTATGAAAACCAGAAATTTTGAAAAATGTACTCGACAGAGTGTCCCAATTGAAAGACAATGAGTTATAATGTAAAATTTATGTGCATGTTAACATTTTGATTATTGTGTACTTTATGTTGTCCGATTTTAAATGACAAAGAGTCTCTTATTTATATATAATATTTTTTTTAAAATTTCTATTACATTCTTAAGTGTTGTGAAATGTTACATCGGTAATTAAATATATGCATGTAATGTCCCTAAAACCGTAAAATTTTAAAAAAATTCCTATATGGCTAACATCTCGATTTTAAACAACTATCTAGTGGGAAATAAATAAAAGACTTGTCCATGCAATGTGAAAGTATAGTTTCTATTTATGTTCAGTTTCTCCATGCAATGTGAAAATATAGTTTCTATTTCTGTCCAGTTTCTCTATTTGTCTTAAATGATGTGGACGGATGTATATATAGTTCTGCATGAGTGATGTTCTAAGTTATGGTTACAAATGATTTTTGTTAATCATAATGGGTACAACTCTTTTCTGATATTAGTTTAAATGTGTCCTTTGTTTTAAGCTTTAAATGTCTTAAACCTAATGTGTAATATATTTCTCCTTTAAAGGTGGCCTTGTGATTTCCTTTGAGAGCTTGAGGTGATGAGTTTGGTGACAAAGTTTGGGCTTACTTAGCTACATGTTAAGGTTTACTTCTATTTGTGTTTTGTAGGTATGATTTCATGAAATGTTATGTGTCCAATATTTTAGAGTTGTAATTATAGACAAGACCCCTTTTTTTGTTTAAGGGTTGATTACATGTGACCCAAGAAGAAAATGGTGACAAAGTCGATATGCAAGTAGGGTCACACTCTACTATGGACAGTGCATAAAAAATCTCCAGCGTAATGGAGGATGGTGGCATTTATGGTACGCCGCGTGACCACTACTCATAGTGTTATCCAACTAAGATGAGGTAAGGGGAAATCCCTAACATGGAGTGTACTCTACTGCTTTAGCACATTTGTTGGTTTGGAGGAGGTGAGCAAGTCTCTCTGTATTTCATGGTATGGTCATGGAACTAGCGTGGCCATGAGCGTAGCTCAGTCCAATGCTAAGTTTACATGTGGATCCAAACTCTTCAAGGTAAATCTCTATTTTCTTAAGTTCTAAATCAATTCTCAACTTTTTCATTTTTTTTGTTTAAGACCCAGGCTAACATTTCACAGGTTGTGGACAGGGTCTCGGTTTCAATACAAGTTTTCTTTCGAGCTTGTTGGGGAATGTAGTCGCATCAACGTCTTAGATGAAAGAGATGGCCACCACTGGTAAGCCTGGTTACTTTCGTGGCCTCTCTCCCTCAATGCATATGTTTTACCTACTCTTGATTTGTGTTGTTGAGTTTGAGAATGGCCTTTTTCCATTCAGATTTGGATTTCAATGTAATGTTTTAGCTTTGGTAAGAGATTTAGCCTGTAGTCTGGGTTGAATGGATGACTTGGCTCCACAATATCATTTTCTTTGTAAAGAAGCCTGTAGAGGCATTTTCTTTGGGACAAAGGATAACTAAAATGGCCTCGGTATGAAGTGCAAATATTTGACTTCAGGATTTTTAGGGGTTTGTAAAGAAATGCTCAACTTATAAAAGAAAATGGCCTCTTCCAGGTTCGCAGATATACTAAGAATGTTTACAAGCTTTCTGTAAGAGCGTTTTTAGTCCCGTGTAAGACTTTTTAATGGGGAAATTTGAATGCTAGACTGTAGAGAACTTTTGATTAAAGAATTTCTTTTGGATTCTTATGCATACTGTGTTTTGAACTATTTTTACAGTATATACGCTTTGTTTATTAGACGAGCCTTAGGGTTTTATTGAATCGGTCTTGGAAGTTTGAGTTTGTTTGATAGTTTGTATTTATGAATTAATGGGAATAAACAAAATACTGGCATCGATGATTCTATTGGTAAATTTAACATAGTAGATTAAGATTTTTGGTTTGGATTCTGCATAGTTAAGTATGAAGGTTGGAGGCATAAATAAAACAAAGATAATGCGGAATGAGCTACGGCTCTTCAATCTTTATTCATAAACGGAGATCAACTGATGTAATACAATCAAGAACGTAATGTGTATTTAAACACTTATGGAAAACCCTAAAAGCTTTAACCTAGCTTTTGCATGCATGCAAAGCATGCTGTTGCATTTATTAACTGAACTTCTAAATAGTAACTCAAGTAAAAGCTAAAGCTAACTGAAGTAATTACTATTTCTAACACTCCCTCTTAATTACTACTGCTGACTACTGCAGCTTTTACAATGCCTAAATTATTTCTATGGAATTCAAAAATATCTTTTGCCAATGGCTTTGTGAATATGTCAGCCAATTGGTCAATTGATTTACAATGCTCAACATGAACTTCACCATTGTTCACAAGCTCTCTTATGAAGTGATATCTAGTATCAATGTGTTTACTTTTCTGGTGAAAAACATGGTTCTTGGATAGAGCAATTGCTGAGTTGTTGTCACAATAAACTGTGGTTGGTCCTTCTTGTTTCTGTTGAAGACCTTCTAAAACTCTGCGTAACCAGACTGCTTGACATGCTGCTGATGTCGCTGCTACATACTCTGCTTCTGCCGATGAAAGTGTTACAATGGGCTGCTTCTTGGATGCCCATGAAATCACCCCTGATCCAAGATGAAAAACATGACCGGAAGTGCTCTTCCTGTCATCCAAACTTCCTGCAAAATCACTGTCAGTGAAACCTGTCAAAACATCATACTCTGTGCTTGAGTATAAAATTCCATAGCTTGAAGTCCCTGCAACATATCGTAAGATCCTTTTGCCAACTTGCCAATGCGAGTCTTTGGGAGACTCCATGAACCTTGAAATCAAGCTAACAGCAAACATAATGTCAGGTCTCGTAGCTGTGAGGTACATGAGACTTCCTACAAGTCTTTTATACAATGTTGGATCTACATTGGGACTGCAATCTTCTTTGCTCAACTTAGTACCTGTTGCCACTGGTGTAGGTGTTGTTTTGCAATTAAGCATTCTGAATCGCTTAAGAACTTCATTAGCATATTTATTTTGAGAGATAAATATACCCTTTTCTGACTGTTCTACTTCTAGGCCAAGAAAGAACCTCATCAATCCAAGGTCTGTCATCTCAAACTCTTTCTTCATAGCTGCCTTGAACTCATCTACTGAGAGGTCGCCTGTAAAAATCATATCATCAACATACAAACAAACTATTAAAATCTGTCCTTCTTGATTTACCTTTGTGTAAAGTGTTGGTTCACTGCTGCTTCTGCTAAAACCATTTTTGATGAGATAAGAATCAATTCTGCTATACCAAGCTCTTGGAGCTTGCTTAAGCCCATATAGAGCTTTCTTCAACTTGTAAACTTTGTCTTCATGTTCTTTTATTTCATACCCATGTGGCTGCTCCACATAAATTTCTTCTTCAAGAATTCCATTCAAGAATGCCGACTTGACATCCATCTGATACACTTTCCATTTTTTTTGTGCTGCAATTGCTAGGACTGCTCTTACTGTGTCCAATCTTGCCACTGGTGCAAAAGTTTCTCCAAAATCAATTCCTGGTTGTTGCGAGAAACCCTTTGCTACTAACCTTGCCTTGTACCTATCAATCTCACCTTTTTCATTGAGTTTGGTTTTATAAACCCACTTCACACCAATGGGTTTCTTATTCTTTGGCAGGTCAACTAGATCCCATGTATCATTTCTCTCAATGGAATCTATCTCTTCGTCCATAGCATTTACCCAATGCTCTTGTTTTATAGCCTCTTCATAAAACACAGGTTCACTAGCAATAAAAACATAATTGGTATTTGCATCCAATTCATCATAAATATCTGTCAATCTTCTAGTCTTTTTATTACTGTAATCAGATTCATTACCTGACTGCGGACTTGATGTTTCACCTCGAACTGAGTTTCTAGGTGTTCTTTCTGGAGTATTTGCTATTGGTGAAGATGCTACTGGATCTTGTTGTCCAATCAGCTCCTCATCTTCTCCATCTTCTGGTTGGGGTATTGCAGCTCCCATACCCTTGTCTATGGTTCCATTCCATGACTCTTCCTCCTTGAACAAAACATCTCTGCTAAGAATAACCTTTTTGGTAATAGGGTTATACAGCTTGTAGGCTTTAGTTTGTTCACCATATCCAAGAAATATACATTTCTCACTCCTGTCGTCTAGCTTTTTTCTTAGCTGTTTAGGAACATGAGCATAAGCAACACAACCAAATACTCTGAAATGAGAAACATTACAAGTCATACCTGACCATGCTTTCTCTGGTACTCTGTTCTTCACAATTTTGGTGGGAGATCTGTTCATCACATGAACAGCACAAGCCACTGCGTCTCCCCAAAATTCATGGGACACATTTCTTCCTTTCAGCATGCTCCTTGCCATATTCATGATGGTTCTATTCTTGCGTTCTGCAATACCATTCTGCTGAGGAGTATATCTTGTAGTGAATTGCCTCTTGATTCCATGATGCTTGCAGTAATCATGAAATTCCTTTAATTCATACTCTCCCCCTCCATCAGATCTCAATACTTTGAGTTGATAACCACTCTGTTTTTCAACCAAAGCCCTAAATTCCTTGAACTTGCCAAAAGTTTCAGACTTCTGACGAAGGAAATACACCCATGTTTTTCTACTGAAATCATCAATAAATGTAAGGAAATAATAGCTTCCACCAATCGATTGAGTTTGCATTGGTCCAACTAGATCAGTATGAATAAGTTCTAAAGGTGCATGTGCCCTTCGAGACATACCTTTAGGAAAGCTATCCCTGTGCTGCTTTGCAATGATGCAACACTCACAACTGCTTTCTGGCTCCTTCATAGGGGGCAATCCCTTTACCATCTCTTTCTGCTGCAAAAACTTGAGACCACCAAAGTGAAGATGTCCATATCTAAAATGCCATAACCAATAATCATCCATGCAAGTGGCTTTTTGAGCAAAAGAGGTTACCTTGCTGCTGCAATTCATGACTAGTGGATACATCCTGTTCCTAGTCACTTGTATTTTGATGATCAAATGTCGATTTGGGTCATAAATTTCACAATCTGATCCATCAAAGACAAGTTTGTACTTCTTTTCAGTGAGTTGCCCAATGCTAAGCAGATTATGCTTCAATCCTGGAGCATAATAGACATCTGAGATTGTCTTTTGTTGGCCTTGTTTGGTCATAATGTTGACCACTCCTTTTCCAAGAACTGGAACCACCTCATCCGTGCCAACTTTGACCTCTGTCCTCACTGATTCATCTAGGTCTGCAATTAGACCTCTGTCACCTGTCATATGGTTACTGCAGCCACTATCTAAAAGCCAAAGTCCCTTTGGGCTTTCGTGTGCAGCATGACATGTAAGAAATAACATATCATCTTTATCCTCAGAGGTATTAGTCACATTAGCATTATGATTTGCTTGATCAACCTTTTTCTTTTTGCATTGATGAGCATAATGCCCAAATTTATTGCAATAATAACACTGAATATTAGATTTATCTGACCTTTTTTTGTCGCAGTTTCCGCCTTCATGGTTATGATGGTGATCTTGATCTCCATTGCCATTACTTCGGCCACTTCTGCCTCGTCCTCTTGATTCTCCTCTGCCTCTGCCTCTTCCCCTGCTTCTTGAGAATGAGACATGTGCTTTGAAAGCATTCTCATGAGAGGATTCTTCATTCCTGTTGAGTCTGGATTCAAATGAAAGTAAAGATCCGGTCAACTCGTCTATAGAGAGAGTACTCAGATCTTTTGCTTCTTCAATCGCTGAAACTTTCGACTCAAATTTGTGGGGTAGGGATCTCAGAACCCTTTCAACCACCCTTTGATCTCCAATCTTTTCACCATAGATATTCAGCTGATTAACAATCCCCATGACTTTGGTCATGAAAGAGTCTACAGAGTCTGATTCTTTCATCTTCAGATCTTCAAAGTCTCTTCTTAGGTTTTGGAGTGTTGCTGTTTGAACCTTACCAGCACCTTGATAACTGGTCGCCAAGGTATCCCATGCTGCTTTGGCATGTAAAGATGCTGATATCTTTGGAAATACGCTGTTATCCAAAGCGTTCATTATGAGATGCAGTGCCTTTGCATCCTTCTTCCTATGCGCTCGCAGGACATCCTTCTCTGCGTTTGAAAGGGCCTGAAAAGCTGCATCATCTGCAGGTTCGGAATAGCCATACACGACATATTCCCATGCATCTTCTGACCTGAGATAAACCGCCATCCTCGTGGCCCATACATCATAGTCCTTTTTTCCTGTAAGAGGAGAAATCTGAGATTGATTGCTGCTAGAAGCCATAGACGCTGCGATGTCTTTCACTGGCTCTTATTCAAAATAATCTCCCTTCCTCTTTTTTTTTTTTTAAAAAAAACAAATAATAATTCTCCCTCTTAAACAAGATTTCAAAAATATCTTCAAATATCTTCTTCTCTTGTAAAAAGAAAAAATTCTTACTCAATAACTGCGTGAAAGTCAAAAAAGAATCACATAAAGTAAAAACTTTTTTGCACTTGTCCAAAAAATGCCGCCTTGTTCCAATTACCGCTCTTTGTCTTAGGGAGAGGCCGCGGTGAAATCAAGATGTTTTTACCTCGTATCTCCCCAAACTGCCGCGCTTTAGCCTATAGTATGGGCGCGATAGTTCCTAAAGTGCCGCTCTGTGGGCTATAGGGAGGGCGCGGTACTCCAAAAAAAATATTTTCTTTAAATAATTTCTCCAAAAAAAAAAAAAAATTTCTTCAAAAACTTACAAATTCTTCAAAGCTACGGCTTTGGCTTCTCCGGAAATTGATGCTACCAATTTGATCTTCTCCTATGCTCTGATACCAAACTAAAGGTTGGAGGCATAAATAAAACAAAGATAATGCGGAATGAGCTACGGCTCTTCAATCTTTATTCATAAACGGAGATCAACTGATGTAATACAATCAAGAACGTAATGTGTATTTAAACACTTATGGAAAACCCTAAAAGCTTTAACCTAGCTTTTGCATGCATGCAAAGCATGCTGTTGCATTTATTAACTGAACTTCTAAATAGTAACTCAAGTAAAAGCTAAAGCTAACTGAAGTAATTACTATTTCTAAAAAAGTAATGCGTTCTTAAAAAGTGGGACTAGCCCCCTCGGTTGAAGAATATAAAGGATGGTTTTGAAGAAGTGTGGTTTAAAATCTATTTCGAGGTGAAGCTCTAACTTACTGCGTAAATTCTTGTCTTTCTTTGTTGTGGTTTTTAAATCAGTAAATAGTTATCAGTAATTTTTTTTTGGGTGAAATGATCCTAGATGTGAGGCCCCTATGGAGATAATTCTTACTGCGTATTTTAAATTGGATGGGTTTCGATTCAATTGAAACGAGGTTACTATAGATGGAAGTTAAACTTATTTTAATGGTTTGTAGGAAAATATTTTATTTAATTCTAGCAGGCCCTAAAAGCTTAAGCGTAGATGCTTATAATGCTGTAGCGTTTCATGATTAAATGACTTCGTTTGAATTAACTCTGTGGATTTGATCCTCTGGTTTCATTTTAAATGGGGAGTTGATGTTTTAAGATAATAGGGGCATGTTCTAAGAGGATGATAGAAGAATGATTATACTTCATTTTTGGTTTGATTTAAGTTTGTAAATCCTACTAAAGGTTTTGCTCAAAGAAAGGTGTTTAGTATTAAATTTTACATTTAGATTTTTGAGGTTTATAGGGAGATTTCGATTTAATTAAAAAAAAAAGAAAAAAGAAAAAAAAGCTTGATGTGTAACTAAGTAGATTTTTTAAAGGAATTATGTCTATAATAGTTTATGAAATTGATAACTGGAAATACAACCTACATCATATGAGTTTTTGAAAGTTTAAACTAAATAACAAAACCCTGGGGAGCAGGGTATTTTTTAAGGATTCTAATATTAGACTTAAGTATAGTATCCGAGGTGATTATTTTGGATTGAAAAAAACATGTATATAGATAGATAGGCGAATATTAAATATGAAACATAACATTTACTATTGAAATGTGTAAATTTTGGCGAATATTATGATAAAAAAAACATATTTTATGTAAATATAGGCGATATTAGAGACTAAAAATGACCAAATAGCGAACTTATTTCTTGAAAAAAGCCCAAAAAATAGCCAATTGACGAAATTTCGCCCTTAAAAATTACCCTACTGTGGAGCCTATGCCTTGGCCCTTGCTCCCAATGCAAGATTATAACTATATTTAAATAGACAAGAAAATGTATAGAAAAATGAGGATTAAATCCTATTTATTCAGCCTATAAAGACAATATGACTCATACCTGTACCCTGTAGCTTGCTTCCTCTTGAGAGAGCTTGCACAACTCGAACACTAGTTAAGGAAAGTCAATATTCTTTAGCTGACCTGTTGTGTGTAAACTTAATAACTTTGGAACTACCACGTTCCTCCCAACCATGAACCAGAACCATTCTTGGTTCTAATCCGATTCTCCCCGAGCTAGCTCCAACATCAAAGTGATCTAGAGAACCTAGGGCAGGTGATTGATTTAACTCAATACTGGAATAGTACGTCTTCAGATTTAGGAGACAATTCTCTCTTGGTACCATACATAATGAAAATGAGAAAGATGATCCTCTTAATGAGTTTTGTCCTTTTTTTTATAGATAATCTTTTGGGATGGAAATTAAGTTAATAATAATATTTTAATATTAACTTAAATTTGATTTTTAGTTTGAAAATATATTTCAAAATTATTTATTTATAACTTCAGTTTTGAAATATAATTTAAAACTTTATTTAATAGACTTCAATTTGTTTTAGAAAATCCTAACTAGTTCTTTTTTAACTAATTAGTAAATTCTATTCTAATTGATTTATATTAAAGAGACTTGGTTATATTTAAGTGGATCTTTATATATATGTTATTACTTTATCTTACTATGCAACCTTACTCTTCTCATATATTTTTATAAGTAATTATATATACATAATATCTTTTATATATACATATATAAATAATTATGCATAATACTTTAATGCATAAGTGAGACTCTTTGTAGTTAAACAATTTGATTTAATCAAATAATTTATTTAGAATTTATATCTTTGATGCTTATAACAATAGGGTCAACTCTTTTAGAAAGGCTAATCGTAGGTTTGGATTGGTCAACTAGGTTAGGTATATCTAGATCTCGTTTGCATGTTGGATTACCTCGTTTTTCGTGGTAGTTCCTCCATCCTTGATGAGATGAGTAATGAGTCAATTTAGTCAAATAGAATGAGTATGATGACTGGTGCTATTCAGAGCCTTTCTCAAATCAACAACTTCTTATGTAAAGTAACCCCTAGTGCTATTCAGAGCTTAGGCTCAACACTTTTACATGGGCGTTACGCTAGTGCAATTCCAGAGCTCTTTGCTCAACATTAATGCTAGGATGTATTTGTAAGATACACCTAGGGATACAATGCCCAAAGATCCGATGCTCCAGAGCTTATGCTCAACATCAATTTGGAGTGCTCTGGGGCTTATGCCCAACACTCTATGTACATCGGATCTTATGCCTAGTACATAATAAAATTCCTCTATGTACATCGGGGCTTATGCCCTATAATATCCCTTTTTTACACCCCGACTATTTTTTTGTAAATGTAAAGGTGTATTGTACTTTTTTTGGTGAGGATCTCAAGGCTAAGGCCCCACCAGTAAACATTGTAAGTATTGTGATTTAATAATTCTAATTGACAAGTTTAGGAAACTGAGGTCGCAGTGCGGCCTAGCATTCAGAGCATGAATCCTCTGAGGGGGGGAGAGGTGAAATGGATTTGAAGACGTGGGTTGATGACAAATGTTGTCATGGTGCCTTCAGCACTTAGCAAATGTGACATTCACCGAAGGTTACTTGAGTGCTTGGTTTTCGGTTAATCCTTGACAGGACGCTGAAGTTACCCCTAACCGCCGAGAGGCAGTTAAAGTATCCTAAGACCTAACACTTAACACTAAGTTAATATTTGCTAAAAGTAGTTAAGTAAAACTAAGGAAATCATTTGGATGTCCTTGACATCCTAGTCTCGACAGAGGATGTTAGGGTTTTCTGCATCAAAACTCGTTATCTAATTATTAGCATAAGCTAAACTATTTTATCACCTAAGGACTAAGTGATAGTTACTTAGTGTCCTATAAAGATAATATATATATATATATATATCAATCACCTAGACAAATATTATTAGTATAATAATGATTGTAATAGGTATGCATGAAAAGATGCTCATATAGATTATTTATAAATTATTTTATAAATGTAAAGCATTATGTATATATGTATGAGTGAAATATTATTTATAGTAATACTTGGTAATTCTTTTAAAGTTCCCTTGAATGCGTTAAAAGGATAATGCTAGTTAGAAGTACCTACATGGTTGTTACTCTAAAAAGAAGGGAAAGGATTTACTAAGGAATTACTAGGTTCATTGTAGATATTATTTTTAAAAGACAATAGCCTTATGAGAAAAGCTTTGCTATAATATTTAAAAGAATGTTTAATAAGGTACTAAGAGTTACCATCTCTTTAAAAATATTATTAAAATAATGTAGAAAGAGACATTTGATAATCTAAGATATATAAATATGTTATAGCTATGAAATATTATTAGTTATAATGCCTTGTAATTATATTTATGAAATATTGTATTCATGAAATGTTATTATTAATGCATTAAAGTGACAATACCAGTATTTATACCTACATAAAGGGTAAAGAATTATTAATTGGTGAGTATTATTATTTTAGGGTTTTATGCAAAGAATAAAGGCCTCTTTGAAAAGGGTAGATTGGGCACGTAAAACCTAATAAAAAGGAAAGTAAAATATTTAAAAATTAAATAGAAGGGTTGTCCTGGCCTACGGATTGTAACACTCCCATATCCCACTGCTGTCCTTTATCTTTGCACTTTGAGCATAAACATACACGTGGTATCATCTTCATAAAAGGTTGGCGTTTAGTTCTTCCCACTATTTTCCATTTTGGCTCCACGTTGCACAACCTACTGTTTAGCTCAACGCTTTGAGCTGAGGGCGGTCGCCACTACCTTCAAAAGGGGGGAGAGGAGGGAAGGTTCAAAAAATCCTTCAATGGATAGCCTCTGCGAGGATGAGGTTTGATCTCTCCAAGAAGAGGGGGGGGGTTCGATCCTTGCAAGAAGAAAGGGATTCCATCTCTGTATAGAGAGGAGAGGTAACATCTCCTCCTGGTGTGGTTGCGATATTTATATATACACCATTTTTATGTTGTATTTACATCTTAATTTTTTGGTTATATACATCTCTGCTGGTCTTAACAAACGAAAAGTGCGGTCCATACACCATGGATCTATAGAGTTGAACTTTGCACTCCATCAATGTGTACGAGTAACTCGCCGAGTGATCTCTGCACTTGCTTTTGTTGATTAGAGCACGTACCGATGAGATTCACCATAATCTTAGTACTGGCGGCATGGTAGAATTTTTTTCACTAGATTGATGACAATATCTTGCGTGATAGGGTATGAATGAATAGCTTTCGTTAAGAGCTATCCCTGGTGCAGGATCTGCCCCTTACAATCCCTAGCATACCGTGGTATCAGTGCATGGATCTCTGTAGGGTATCAGTGGATAGTGTGAGTTTACCCTTTCTTTTTCTAGATCTCCGCCCCTTTTTTTTGGGCAGAGTTATCTTGCTTTTTGTTTGATAGCTAGTCTCGATTTGGCAGTGCTCCGTCGATGAGTGCGATCCTTGTGTAGACGGTGTTTTGCATTAGATTGCAATCTAGGTCAATGATCACTATTTACTAATCCGTCAACGTGGTTTGATCTCTGAGATTTGTATCTTGTCTCTTATCCTAGGGAGATTGATCCCTGTCCTCCGTTATTTAATTTAGTACATGTTACGTATTGGTTTCCTGCGAGTGGTTGGGGATTGGTCCTTGAAGACTTGCATACATATATTAATCTTTATGCTGGAAATCTATGTTAATTGATGGACTGTGTAGGTGCTAGGGGAAGGGGGCTCAATGGGAGCCAATTCGTACGTGCATTTCATAGGATACATATAATTACATGTTGTGTGTATGCATTGTAGTACTGCGTAGAGGTAGGGGGGACTATCCATGTGCAGTTCTGATTGATATATAAATATTATGTTACATGCTTCTTTTATGGAATTCGCAGATGTTGTGAGGGATGTCTTAATGGAGTCAATCCTTGTGCTTTTAATTTCATAACATATATATTGTATTGCATGTTGGATGTTGGGTTGATGAAAGCGCAGATCTAGGGAGCTTTCTCTTTATATTTTTCCACTACATATTGTGTTATTCGCGTGTTGGATGTTTTGTGCATTTTAATGGATGCATGCGCAGGGATAATATCCCTGAAAGCTTTCGATTTTATATATCATTTATATATAAGCTACGGTTCAGTTACTATATATTTGCTTATCCTTGGAAGATTGGGCAGAGACGGGGATTGATCCATGTTTATATGCGGGATCATATATTCTATGAGCAGACTTTGTATGCATTTGTTGTGATGGGCAGATGCTTGGGGGAAGCACGTCCCTCCATCTTAATTGTTGAATATATATTAACTTCCTTATGATGGTCATGACGCAGATGCTTGGGAAAAGAATAGCCCTGTATCCTTATAGATTTATATATTATAATGTATCTATATGGGAAAGGATTCTCGTATGCTTAAGCTCAGATTAATTATATATATTTGCATATTATGTATAATTGTATTGTGTATGTGCAAATGTTGGGTGGAAAGATCCCTTATAACTTCTGGTCTATATGTTTTATATATAAGTTGGGTTGTCACACACTTACTCGCTTGGTTTGATGCACATAGCTTGGGAAATAGATCCATGTGTCTTTATTTAATGTAATTATTGGGGGTGTGATTTAGTACGTTGGTCCGAGTAGGAAAACTTTCTGCATATGCCTTGTTTATATTACATCAATGTCGTAGAACCCTTGGGGAAGGGACAATTTCTCCTTGTATAAATCATAATGATCTGGTGGTGATCGACATGGGAGAGAATCCCTGTGATGCCTCTGAGAAAGATGGATGTTTGTTTTGGAAAATGTGCTTTCTGTGAGAGGTTTGAGAAAGCTTAAATATTGCACACACGGTGTCACAGATTGTACTCTTCTATTTGATAATAAAGATGCGACATTTCCTTGGTGGACGTAGCCGAAAGAGTTGGGAAAACCACGTATACAGGTCTCTTCCTCATGTGTACTTGATGTGTTTAAATTTACTTGTGAAATGTGATTTAAAATGGTAAGTGAAATTCAATGAAGAATGTTAAAAATCTATTGCGTAAGTTTCCATGTAAAATGATGGGTTACTTGTGGCGGTTTTGATGGCATAATGATCATGAGAATCATTTGGGGTTTACTCTTTTGTATTCATATGTACTAATTTGTTAAGACTCGATTAATAATGATGTTTATATGAATACCGTTAATCTTGCTTAATGTGTAAAGTGTTATGGAATGAGGTAAAGGTAATGATTGAACAAGTGTTATATGCAATATTAATTGCGATAGGAGTACATATATGACCTCGTATATAATATGACTAATACCTTGATAGTTGATGTCGACGAAAACATTTTACACCTCGTTCCTTACCATGACAAAGCGGTGATATAGGTATGTTACATGCCCAGTACATAGGTCATCCATGTGCTCTAGAGTCCATGCTCAACACATCATAAAATTCAATCATGCATATCATAACTCTGCACAATATGTAATAAAAGATCATCTCAATATATTTAGGTTTTTGTACCCAATCTCATAATAAAACATCAATAAAATACATTGGAGCTTTCTGCCCATTATCTAAGCATAAGTTGCATCTTTTAGGGTCCATGCCCAAATATGTATCTCTATAACTAAGATATGTCATGTGCATCGGGGCTTACGCCCAACATATATAATAAAAGTAAAACATGTGCATTGGGTCTTACACCCAGTATACCAAAATAAATCATACGCACCGGGGCTTACGCCCAATATATAACATCAATAATAACAACAAAATTAGGGATATTACATCCCTCTCCGCTTGGAACAACATCGCACCGGTGTTCTAGGGACTAGAAATGAAGTCATGAAACAAGGCGGGGTAATCCTTCTTCGTGGTGGTTTCATTTTCCTAAGTATCCTCATCTGGTATGAACTGCCTCCATTGCACTTTTAATTGAATGATAGTTTGTCTCCTAAGTTGCACCTTCCTTTTGTCTAGAATGTGGAGGGGCTAGGGCATGAACTGCCCCTTTGGTTCTACCTGTAATAAGGACCAATCAATCACATGTTTAGTATCATAGACATATTTCTTTAATAGAGATGCATGAAAAACATTGTGAACTTTTATATGAGATGGTAAAGCTAACTCATATGCTACTGGCCCTTTCTTGGCCGATATCTCAAAGGGTCCACAAAATCCGGGGGCTAACTTTCCGCATCGCCCCAAGCTCAAAGAGCTTCTCTTTGCCTTCACTTTTAAGAAGACATGTTCTTCGACTTGGTAATATTTTTCTTTCGTCTTCTTATCTGCATAACTCTTCTGGCGGTCTTGTGCTTCTTTTAAGTTTTGTTGTACTTTGGTAACTAGCTTCTCCAAGTCTTTTAGTAAATCCGAACCTGGCATGAGTCTGTCTACCGGGCTATCCCATGTCACCAGTGTCCTACACTTTTCGCCACAGAGTAAGGGACTCATCTTGGTAGAGGTATGGTACCCGTTGTTGTATGCAAACTCAAGGTGTAAATAATCCTCCCACTTCGTGGGGTTGTTCATAACATACATTCTAAGCATATCATCTAGGATCTGGTTTACTCATTCCGTCAGTCTATGGGTGATAAGCAGTACTGAAGTTTAACAGTGTCTCTAGTCCAGAGAACAAGGACCTCCAGAAGTTACTGGTGAACATCGTGTCTCTATCTGAAATGATTGCCTTGGGTATCCCATGCAATCGAAAGGTATCTTTTAGGAAGATGTTGGCGATGTGGACAACTTTGTACGCTGATTTTACAGGTATGAAGTGTGCTACTTTGGATAACTTGTTGACCACTACAAAGATGGATTCATTATGTATCTTTCTCTTTGGAGATCTAGTAATGAAGTCCATACTGATGACCTCCCACTTCCACTCTGGAATGGGTAGCTGTTGTAGTAGTCCGGAAGGATGCTGGTGTTCTATCTTAACCAGTTGGTACTCTTGGCATTTGGTGATGAACAGTGCTATGTCGGCTTTCAACTTCGGCCTGAAAAAGTGTTTCTTTACCGCCGATATCATCTTTTGATAACCTGGATGTCCTGAGTAGGGTTTCTGATGGAAATTTGTGAGAATTTTAGGTCTAATGTCTCCTCCCTCCAGAACATAAAGTCTCTCCTTCAACCATAGCAGTCCTGACTCGTCTATCTTATATTCCTTTTGTTGTTGGAATAACCTATCCTCTTGAATATGTTTAAGGATCTCGACATAGAATCGGTCATTCCTACAAGCCGTTCTAATCCTATCATGCAAGTCTGAGTCAGTTTGACTTACCATTACCTCATATAACATATGAGCCCATCGACTTAAAGAATCGGCAATCTTGTTCTCCCTTCCTTTTATGTGTGTTAATTCGAAATGGTACTCACTAAGGAAGGCTAACCACCTGGCTTGCCTAGCATTTAGGTCAGGTTGGTCAAATAAGTACTTCAAACTCATGTTGTCTGTATTCAATAGGAACTTCTTTCCCATAAGGTAATGCCTCCACATATTTAAGGCATGGATGATGGCGGCTAGTTCAAGATCGTGCGTGGGGTAGTTCTGCTTGTGTTCCTTCAACTTTCTTGATGCATAGCAGATGGCGAAGTCATTTTGCATAAGGACTTTGTCGATTCATTCTTTGCTTGCATCCATGTAAATAACGAAGTCCCCATCGGGATCAGCAATCCGTAAAATAGGTGTGTTAGTCAAAAAAAAATTTAGTTTCTGGAAGCTTTCTTCACACTTGGTTGTCCAAAGGAACTTATTTGCCTTTTTCTGCAAGGCATTCATAGGACAAGCAATCTGCGAGAAGTTCTTAATGAACTTCCGATATTATTCGTCTAACCCTAAGAATGATCTTATGTCAGTCACACAAGTGGGTGTAGGCCATTCCTTAATGGCTTTAATCTTTTCGGGGTACACCACTATCCCCTTCTCAGAAATGGTATGACCTAGGTACTGTATCTGTGGTTTGTAGAAATCACACTTGCTAAACTTAGTGTAAAGTTGGTGTTCTCATAACACTCGCAACACTATTTGAAGATGTTCTTCATGTTCTTCCTCACTTTTGGAGTAGATCAAAATGTCATCAATGAAGACTAGTATGAACTTGTCTAGGTATTGACTAAAGATGATGTTCATCATGCAAATAAAATTTGTGGGTGCATTCGTCAATCCGAAAGGCATTACCACAAACTCGTAATGACCGTATCGGGTTCAAAAGGTGGTTTTACTGATGTCTTACTCACGGATTCTTACTTGGTGATATCCAGATCGCAGGTCGATCTTCGAAAAGATATTTGCTCCTCCGACTTGATCAAACAAGTCGTCAATCCTAGGGAGTGGGTAATGGTTCTTGATGGTTAACTTGGTGAATTGACAATAATCGATGCACATCTGCATCGTCTTGTCCTTATTCTTGACAAAGAGTATCGATGCCCCCCAAGGAGACACACTCGGTTGGATGTATCCTTTCTTGATTAAATCTTGTAACTGAAGCTTGAGCTCCACCAATTCTAGTGGGATCATGTGGTAAGGGGCATTAGAAACTAATACTGACCCAGGTCTTAGTTCTAAAGATAAGTCTAGGTCTCATTTGGGTGGTAGCCCTGGTATTTCCTCGGGAAATACATCCTTGAATTCTACAAGGACTGGGAAGTCTTCGATCTTTTGTTCCCTATCGGATTCTACAGTTTGAATGTTCACTACAAAGAGTTTACAACCCTTTCTTACACACTTCCTTGCTTGTAAGGCAGATATTTGCCTGACAGAAACCTTCTTAGGTATTCCATGAATCTTTCCTTGATTCCCTTAGCTATCTGTGCATAATATTGACTTGTTCAAGCAGTCAAGCGGGGCATGGTGTTTCTCCAACTAGTCCATGCCAATAAGTATGTCATAAGAACCTAGCAGTAAGATATTTAAATATACCTTAGTTGTGAACCCGTTTAAATCTACCTCGCAAACCTTAACTAGTTCGGAGACATAGCTTCGGCATGCAATGAGATCGATCAAAACTGAAATAGTTATGTTTCAAATTTTACCTTCAATCTCGATCGTACTGGCCTAGTGATCTGCTTGTCGACCATCCAGTGCGGAAAAAATTCTTGGTGTTCTTTCCATGTCCCCTACTGTTGGGTTTTCTTGTATATTGTGTAAAAATCTGTCTGTCTTTTTGGGACAATCTCTGAAATAGTGGGGCCCTTGGCATTTCCAGGAAGTAATGGTCGGCGGGGCAACTTTTGCTCCTTTATTAAAGGTTGGTCTATTTGCATGCAGTGCGGGCACATTTGGCCGTGCATGAGATCGGTTGAAACCTCTGTTGGGCGGGAAACTATTGTTTTGGGGTAAGGTGGTGGCCTAAAACCCGGTCTTCAGTTGTCTGAAAAATTTCTGAATCTATCTATGTTTCTGTTTATGTTATCATTCCTTGGATTTCCATGTTCATAACAGAGTCTTTCTTTATGTAAAGTCACGTCTAAATTTTTAGGCATGTCAAACTCAATCTTCTCTCGAAAATTGGGAGGTAGGCATCCTAAGAATTGTTGTATCTTGACTTTTTCATCCTTTATGTATGGGACATAATGTAGTAGATCTAGAAATCGGTTGATGAAGGCTTCCATAGTTAGGGATCCCATCTTTAGTTCATGAAATTCTTTGATCCTTTTGTCAAAGAATTGTTCTGACATGTACTTGTTTTGGAACAAGCTGTTGAAAGCACTCCATCTAATTTCTTTTACTTTGTACCCTTTTGTATGCTTTAGGTCTCTCCACCATCTAGCTTCTTTCCCATTTAAGTTGTAAATGGCTAGCCGTGCTTTCATTTCACTAGAATAGTTGTGGACTTTAAAATATTTGTTCATTCCTAACAACCACTCCTCAGCTTTCTCCCCAGTATTTATCTCTCTCACATAAGTTGGGGCTTTAATTTTTTGGAACTCTCCTTGTAAACTGTCGTCACTTTTCCTCCTTTTCTTGCAAGGGGATGGTGAACCGTCATCATTGGAAGAGCTCTTACAGTCCTCTTCCATGGACTCAGGTATGCACTCTTCATATTCATCCTCTTTAGGACTGAGGGATCGTTTTGTGTGATAGTTGTTTTCTCTGGATATTTTTGTTGAATATGTGGACTTCCCATGGGGTTTTGCCCCTTTTAAGCTCTGAAGCAGAGCTTCATTTATAGCTTGTTGTTCTTGTCTTTCCTGCATATTGTCATCTCGGAAACTTTGTAATTCTTCTTGTAGGATCTGAATTGATCTCATTAGATCTGAGTTCAATTCCACCACGATCTCTTGCTCTCGTGGTGGGGAATTCAGATTCCCATGTATATTGTTGTCCTTTTCTGTATTCATAATTCAGGTTGTATTTGTACCTGAAATGTTTCATCAATTCATAAGAACACAATTCTGTTAGTTTATATATATATATATATATATATATATATATATATATATATATATATTTATAAGTACATTTTTTGAAGTATATGCATCTGCACTGGACGTTTTCTGTAATAATCCCAATAGGTCTCTTAGTGTTGCAACTGGGCTCTGATACCACTTGTAATGTCCCTAAAACAGTAAAATTTAAAAAAAAATCGCGTATGGCTAACATCTCGGTTTTAAGCAACTATTTAGTAAATTAACTTCAATACTGGGAAATAAATAAAAGACTTATCCATGCAATGTGAAAGTATAGTTTCTCTATTTTTCTTAAATGGTGTGGATGGATGTATATATACTTCTGCGTGAGTGATGTTCTAAGTGATGGTTACAAATGATTTATGTTAATCATAATGGGTACAACTCTTTTCTGATATTAGTTTAAATGTGTGCTTTGTTTTAAGCTTTAAATGTCTTAAACCTAATGTGTAATATATTTCTCCTGTAAAGGTGGCCTTGTGAATTCCTTTGAGAGCTTGAGGTGATGAGTTTGGTGACAAAGTATGAGCTTAGTTAGCTACATGCTAAGGTTTACTTCTATTTTTGTTTTGTAGGTGTGATTTCATGAAATGTTTTGTGTCCAATATTTTAGAGTTGTAATTATAGACAAGACCCCCTTTTTTGTTTAAGGGTTGATTACATGCAACCCAAGAAGAAAATGGTGACAAAGTCGATATGCAAGTAGGGTCACACTCTACTATGAAGAGTGGATAAAATATCTCCAACGTAGTGGAGGTTGGTGGCATTTATGGTAGGCCACGTGACCACTACTCGTAGTGTTATCCAACTGAGAGGAGGTAAGGGTAAAACCCTAACATGGAGTGTACTCTGTTTCTTTAACACATTTGTTGGTTTGGAGGAGGTGAGAAGTTCTCTCTATATTTCGTTGCATGGTCATGGCACTAGCTTGGACATGAGCGTAGCTCAGTCCAACGCTAAGTTTACATGTGGATCCAAACTCTTCAAGGTAAATCTCTATTTTCTTAAGTTCTAAATCAATTCCCAACTTTTTCATTTTTTTTGTTTAAGACCCAGGCTAACACTTCATAGGTTGTGGACAGGGTCTCGGTTTCAATACGATTTTTTTTTATCTTGTTGGGGAATGTAGTCGCATCAACGTCTCAGATGAAAGCGATGGCCACCACGGGTAAGCGTGGTTACTTTTGTGGCCATCTCTCCCTCAATGCATATGTTTTACCTGCTCTTGGTTTGTGTTGCTGAGTTTGAGAATGGCCTTTTTCCATTCAGATTTGGATTTCAATGTAATGTTTTACATCTGGTAAGAGATTTAGAGTGTAGTGTGGGTTGAATGGATGACTTGGCTCCACAGTATCATTTTCTTTGTAAAGAAGCCTATAGAGGCATTTTCTTTTGGGACAGAGGATAACTAAAATGGCCTCGGTATGAAGTGAAAAAATTCGACTTCAGGTTTGTCAGGGGTTTGTAAAGAAATGCTCTTAGGAACCTATGTCAACCCTTCTCTTTACTATGTTAGTATATTGTTGTTGGACGCATATGCTTTGTAAGTCGTCCCGTAGTATTTGTTGATCCGTAGTTTATATTAGCCCATAGTATTGACCCATAGTATTGGACGCATATGCTTTGTAAGTTGTCCCGTAGTATTATATGTCACATGGTTTTGACTCATAGTATTGGGCATAGAATTAGTATATAAGTGTGCGTTGAGGTCATTGAAGGCACTGTGAAGTTAATTGTATTGAGCTTGCTCAAAGGAGGTTTCCCCCTCGAAGTGGCCTGTGATCAATATAAAAGTGATTCTGAGTTCTGTTATTTCTGATATCTTGTGTATTTGCATTAATTAATTATTGCAGGTTCTTCACAAATGCTGAGTTTATAAAATAAAATGGCCTCTTCCTGGTTCGCAGATATACTCAAAATGTTTACAACCTTTCTGTAAGAGCGTTTTTGGTCCTGTGTAAGACTTTTTAATGGGGAAATTTGAATGCTAGACTATACATAACTTTTGATTAAAGAATTGCTTTTGGATTCTTATGCATACTGTGTTTTGAACTCTTTTTACAGTATATACGCTTTTCTTATTAGATGAGCCCTAGGGTTTTACTAAATTGATCTTGGAAGTTTGAGTTTGTTTAATAGTTTGTATTTATGAATTTATGGGAATAAACGAAATAATGGCATCAATGATTCTATTGGTAAATTTAACATAGTAGATTAAGAGTTTTGGCTTGGCTTCTATATAGTTAAGTAATGCGTTCTTAAAAATAGGGAATAGCCCCCTCGGTTGAAGAATATAAAGGATGGTTTTGAAGAAGTGTGGTGAAGCCCTAACTTACTGCGTAAATTCTTGTCTTTCTGCGTTGTGGTTTTTAAATCAGTAAAAACTTTTGGGTGAAATGATCCTAGGCATGAGGCCTCTATGGAGATAATTCTTACTGCGTATTTTAAATTGGTTGGGTTTCGATTCAATTGAAACGAGGTTACTGTAGATGGAAGTTAAATTTATTTTAATGGTTTGTAGTAAAAGATTTTATTTAATTCTAGCAGGCCCTAAAAGCTTAAGCGTAAATGCTTATAACGTTGTAGAGTTTCGCAATTAAATGAATGCGTTTGAATTAACTTTGTGGATTCGATACTGGGGTTTAATTTTTAATAGGGAGTTGATGTTTTAAGATAACAGGGGCATGTCCTAAGAGGAATATAGAAGAATGATTATACTATGTTTTTGGTATTATTTAAGTTTGTAAATCCTACGAAAGGTTTTGCTGAAAGAAAATATGTTTACACGTTATGTTATTTAGATTACGTGTTTGATGCTGAAAGTTGGAATTCTAGTAATATTAAATTCTACATTTAGATTTTTTAGGTTTACAGGGAGATTTCGATTTAATTAAAATAAAAATAAAGAAAAGAAAAAAAAGATTGATGTGTAACTAAGCAGATCTTTTAAAAGAATTATGTCTGTAATAGTTTATGACATTGATAACTGGAAATACAACCTACATCGTATGAGTTTTTTAAAGTTTAAACTAAATTAAAAAATCCTGAGGAGCCTATGCCTTGGCCCTTGCTCCCCATGCAAGATTATAACTAGATTTAAATAGACAAGAAAATGTACAGAAAAGTGAGGATTAAATCCTATTTATTTAGCCTATAAAGAAAATATGACTCATACATGTACCATGTAGCTTGCTTTCTCTTGATAGAACCTACACAACTCAAACACTAGTTAAGGAAAGTCAATATTCTTTAGTTGACCTGTTTTGTGTAAACTCGATAACTTTGGAATTACCACATTCCTCCCAACCATGAACTAAAACCGTTCTTGGCTCTAGTCCGATTGACCCCAAGCTGGCTCCAACATGCAAAGTGATCTAGAGAACTTAAGGAAGGTAACTGATTTAACTCAATACTGGAATAGTACTTCTTCATATTTAGGAGACAATTCTCTCTTGGTACCATACAGAATGATAATGAAAAAGATGATCCTCTTAATGAGTTTTGTCCTTGCTTTTATAGATAATATTTTGGGATGGCAGTTAAGTTAATAATAATATTTTAATATTAACTTAAGTTTGATTTTCAGTTTGAAAGTATATTTCAAAATTTATTTATTTATAACTTCAGTTTTGATTTTTAGTTTTGAAATATAATTTAAAAGTTTATTTAATAAACTTCAGTTTCTTTTAGAAAATCCTAACGAGTTCTTTTTGAACTAATTAGTAAATTATATTCTAATTAATTTATATTAAAGAGACTTGGTTATATTTAAGTGGATCTTTATATATATGCTATTATTTTATCTTATTATGCAACCTTACTCTTCTCATATATTTTTAGTCCCTTCCGTAGGCAGAGACTGTATGTTCCATGTTTGTGTATTAGTTGATATAGATATTTCATTTTTTCTAAAGATACATCAAAGTTAGATTAAAATACGTATTTATAAATTATTTTTTGAAAAATGATTCTCAATTTTTATTGGATGAGAGAGTTTGAATTGACATTTTTTATCATTGTCACATATTAAAAAAATAAAAATAAAAATACAAAAAATGCTTACCTTTACCTTTAGCTTACATTTACCTTAACCTCCTATAAACTTGTCACATTTAGCTTAACCACCTGCATACTTGTTAGATATGCAAACGTTGTTAGATGGGCATTATTATACCTGCGCACATGACAATTAACTGTGCACCGCCCACACTGCCTCAGTGACAAGCTTGCCACTTCTAGCCACATTATTTCTTCTACTACTTCTACTGCCACCTCTCACCGCGTTGTTTGTTCTGCTACTTCTACTACCACTTCTAGCCACGTTGTTTACGTTCAAGATTTTATGTGTCTACTATAGTTGGACATCATGTATGGCATTATAGAAAAGAAGACAATATGCCAAATATATATATATATATATGATTGCAATCAGCCCCAGCACACATATAAATAGGGCACTCGCTTCAGCTGTTTTGGTAGGATTCTCACTTATCTTCACTCAAGCTCCCAAGTATGTGGTAGTGTTATAAGAAATAGGAGAAGATTAATAATGGCGGGCAAGAGTGTTTCTAGTCAACTGACCGCTCTTTTCATGCTTGTGTTGCTCGTCATAAGCATTGGTAAATCTGAGTGGCTTTGTTTCATTTTTGTAAGCCCGTCGTTGCATACATAAAACATTTTATACATCCAAAGTTTTTCTAACAAGATTATTATGTTTTCTTATATGAAAGAAAGTGTCTATAATGTAAATGTGATGCAAGGATGATGCAGGTGGAGATGGCAGAGGCTCGAATGTGCAAAACCCCAAGGGGCAATTCAAAGGATACTGCGTCAGTGGCACCAGCTGCAATTCCATAGGGAATTTGCAGTAGCTTTGGTGGTCATTTCCCATTTCTTGTTAAATTAATTATAAGCTTTTTCTCAGTAACTACTTTCCTCGAACAGAAAATTAAACTAATTTCAACTAAAATTTGTACCCTTTCTCCTTTTCTCAAAGCACCTCGCAATTTAATATTCACATGAACAATTTGACGAATCTTAAATCTATTTTGAAGTGTTTATATGGAGATAAAGGGTCTGTGCACAATGAACCTGTGGTAAGTTTGTTGGTCATTTTTTTTATTATGCAACTTGATGGCTGCATTCCAAGTTCTATTTTTCCTTTACTCATTCTTGTTGTAATGTTCTGGACTTAAAATAAGGTCTTGCTTTCTTTGTGCTCTAACTCGATGAATCCATTCATGATTTCGTAAGCTAGGTCTAGCATTTTTTTGGTGTGTTTATTTATTTAAATTTTAAAATAAGTTTTGGTTGTAATGCCGAGCTAGTCACTTTTGAGCCCATGTTTGATTGAAACCGATCAATCTGGAAGGCCCGAGTTCAGAGCTCGTGGAAAGAGTGTAATCCTCTTCGTAAGAGTGTAAGCTCTCATAGTTTAAGCATTCATCGGTTGAATCAAAGTAAGTGCCTTCAGTGGAAGCCCCAAAGTTAAATTTGTGGGGGCTAACATATAGTGCTTATGTCTAAAACAAAGCCATTTTCCCTTACATGAAAGTGCTCCCCACTCACAGGTATGTAGTTGTTCTACCTTATGCAAAAATGATAAGGTGTATCTTAACAACCACCCAAACCAACGAAGCCTACCAAACTGTAATAGCAGTAAGATCTATGATTTAAGATCTCTGTAACTATTCAACCGTAGCCCGGGGAAGTGAAGTGTTGAAATGAATGGAGTCTGGAAGCACTTCAAAGGTAGAGAGGAAGCTAAACAAGAGGAAGCTAGTTTATGAGAATAGATTAAATTAAAGAAGGGTGTTAGGTGAATAAATTAGAGATTTGTTGGGGAACACAGCTGAATTTAGCTATTTGCAGGAAAGAAAAGTCCATATGTTACATACCTCTTTCCAGGCCATACGTTACATATCTCTTTCCAGTCATATGTTCACAGGCCATACTACATATCCCTATTCTGTACAAATTACATTAGTAAATTGGACATCGACTACCATACACTATTTTAAACAAAACCAAGACGCAACCCATCCCTTAGCTCAAGTGCATCAAGAGGTGGATAGGAAATGTCTAGGTCATTATATTTATATTTCTGGAACGATGGGGAAAAGTGACCTCATGTAGGAGGTAGGAAGGAGAAACATTGTGCAGAGGGAAAGAGGTATCTATTCAGAAATTGAGTTCAGTGGAACAGGTTCATTCTTTTAGTTCGGCAGTTTTAAATATTATGTTCAATCTTATTGATTGTTCCTATGTTTTCCATGCAATCTCCTTAAGTTCGTCTACATGTTCAAGCTCTTTAGCTCACCTAATTCAATACTTTTGGTCAACTGTAGCTATCACCGATTTCATCAATTTGCAATTTGAAAAAAAATTACATCTATTCTTCAAGTTCGTACAATTTGAAAAACATGTTTCAACATACCCACCGTTGAAGAATAGGATGTATTTGGAACTAATGTACGGTAGAATTTATCATGTTCTTCCCAATTAAGGATATGGATAGGAGCAAAGTTCCATTATTCCTTTTACTAGCTACTCGAGGGGCCGACACCATGGTTTCCTTGAAAAACAATTGCTTATGCTTCTTTCCATGCTTTCTGACTAATGATTAGCAATTTCCCTGCTAAATGACTACTATGCTTTCTTGTTGGGTATAAAAATTGTGTTATTGGATCTCTAAAAAATCGTTTTCAGGCTAGATATTTATTTTTCCTTAGCCTTTCTAGGATGGATTTCACTAATTCTGATCAATTTTAAGAGTAGTGATTATTTGCTCAGTGGGGACATTTCTTTCAGTTAGATTCACTCTTTATCTGGTGTTAGGGAAACTCTTGAATGCTTTGTCCACTATTAACTTGATTTTCTATTCATGTATATTACATATACCTTGTAAGAACCAGCTTCATGTGTATTAGATTGGGTATTTTGGAAGAACCAGCTTGTATTGGGTATTGTTTTGCCACTACCCATTTCATTAAAATCCCTTTTTTTGAAAACAAAGACAATAGGTATACTCCACTCGCGTTCATTCCTTATACAGGTCTAGCTTATCTTGAATTGGAGAGGGAATGGTGTTTTAATACAACCGTGGCTATATATATATATATATATATATTTCTGTCGTGTTGAAGGAATGAACTTTCAATAGAGCTGTAATTTTATCCAACCTTGCTTCTATCTATTTGGAGGAATGAAAAATATTCATTTAAGGACTGGTCATATATAGAGACATAACACATCATTTAAGTTTTGGTTTGTTGCAGTAAGACAATGAGTGAAGGGATTCTTCAGAGTGATATTACTAATATAGTGGATAGCGAAGCAATTTTTGAAAATGGAACATACTTCTTCAACTTGGAAGGCCTTCAGTTACACTATTGGATGAGCCTATTATCAGCAAAACAAGAAGATTTATCCCATGCAATGGTCTGGTTATGAATGTATTCTCTATTTCATAATTATGGGAAGATGAATCTTTGGTTAGAATAATGCCCTCATTAACCATGTTAAATCTCATATGTTGCAAGAAGAGGTAAATATATAGATTATGAGTGTGCATATTGGTTAAGAACATGTGCTTCCTCCTTGGATATCACATGTTCAAATCTAGAGGACTTGTGCGAAGCCGGAGATGTAATTCATTTGATTGAAGGACAAAGTATTGCTTTTAAAACTAAGCTCAAGGTGTTATGGCTTATTCTTAGCTAGGACTAGGACTAGCTAAGTAAAATGGATTAAAAAACTTGAATATTTTTGGCGACTCTCTTTTAATTATTAATTGGATGAGAGAGGAGTTCAACTATCCAAAGAAGGTCTAACTATGAAGAAAGGGACGTGTTTAGAGTATGGATTTGAAGTTAAAAGCATTGAGTATTCTTGAATTATATATATTTTGGAATTTGAGTGGTATTTATTTTTTCAATTAAAAAATAAATCTATTTTTAATTTTTAATTTCAAAATTTTAATATTTTATATTAATTATTTTGAAATTTTAATTTCAATTATTTCAAAAACATAATTATAATTTCAAAGTTAATTATTTTATATAAAATGTTTTCAAATTTCAAATCCAATTAATTAATACTTGATAAAATTTAAATTATCAATCCAATAAATTCTAAATCCAAAGGTGTGAAATACATCTTTGTAGCATAGTTCGCCCTCATTTTGCACTTCAGCTCCAAAATTTATGTTTCTGAATCTTTTATAGCTACTACTTCAAGAAATGGTTCACTTTCCTCAGCTTTATGATCTTCTAATGGTTTAAATTCCTTTAATCTATTTAACATTAATATGTATTTTAATGGTGAAGAGGGGTACAAAAATTTCACATGAAGGCAATCTCAATCTGTCAAAGGGCACAATTGTGATTGTTATTTTTAGTGATTCCTTAAATAGATAATCAATCAACTTAGTTGGGAACATATCACATCCACAGTCCAATAGCATGCAATTAAAATGCTTACAAAATTGATATTTTTATGGATTTTTGGATAAATTCAAAATGTTCAAAATATCATTTATCCAACCAATTGTTTGCTCAATTTCCATGAAAATAATAAAAAACAATTTAATTATAGAATAAATAAAATCAATATTTTAATCAAATGTATTTCTTGATTATATCTTCTAGGAGTAGGAGTAGAATAACATGATAGTATTTTTCCTTTCCATATTATGAATTTGATAAATATTATTTCATTTATAATACTTACTAATATTTTCAATTACGACTTTTTTAATTTTTTAAAGGCAGGGACTATGCTGCTCGTAGCTCTTGTTATAACTAATTATATATACTTAATATCTTTTATATATACATATATAAATAATTATGCATAACACTTTAATGCATAAGTGAGACTATTTGTAGTTAAACAATTTGATTTAATCAAATAATTTATTTAGCATTTATATCTTTGATGCTTATAAGAATAGGGTCAACTCTTTTAATAAGGCTAATGGTAGGTTTAGATTCGTCGAATAGGTTAGGTAGCTCTAGATCCCATTTGCATGTTGGATTACCTCGTGTTTCGTGGTAGTTCCTCCGTCCTTGATGAGATGAGTAATGAGTCAATTTAGTCAAATAGAATGAGTATGATGACTGGTGCTATTCAAATCCTTTCTCAACTCAACACCTTCTTACGTAAAGTGACCCCTAGTGCTATTCAGAGCTTAGGCTCAACACTTTTACATCGGCGTTACGCTAGTGCAATTCCACATCTCTTTGCTCAATGCTAATGCTAGGATGTATTTGTAAGATACACCTAGGGATACAATGGCCAAAGATACGATGCTCTAGAGCTTATGCTCAACATCAATTTGGAGTGCTCGAGGGATTAGGCCCAACACTCTATGTACTTTGAGGCTTATGCCCAGTACATAATAAAAGTCCTCTATGTACATCAGGGCTTATGCCCAGTACATAGGTCATCCATGTGCTCCAGATTCCACGCTCAACACATTATAAAATTCAATCATGCATATCATAACTCTGCACAGTATGTAACAAAAGATCATCTCAGTATATTTAGGGTTTTGTACCTAGTCTCATAATAAAACATCAATCAAATACATTGGGTATTTCTGCCCATTATATAACCATAACCTGCATCTGTTAGGGTCCATGCCCAAATATGTATCTCTATAACTAAGATATGTCATGTGCATGAGGGATTATGCCCATCATATATAATAAAAGTAAAACATGTGCATTGGGGCTTATGTCGAGTATACCAAAATAAATAAATCATATGCATTGGGGCTTATGCCCAATATATAACATCAATAATAAAAGCAAAATTCAGGATATTACAATGGATGATAAAATATTACAATAGATATGAAAATTTATGATATAACAATTTAATCGAAACATCATATCCATAAGCAATAATAAAAATTAAAATGAATACTACTATAAAAATTATTTCAATTTCTATTGAATAATGGAATTAAATAAAATAAAAATTATATATATTTCAATGCGATGTCTGACATTCACCAAGGTGTACTTTACAAAAATAGTCCCAGTGCAACAAAATACTTGTTGCATGCCTCGAGGCTTTTTCATACGAGTTTACCAGTGTGTTTTCCTCCAGTTATAACATCGATGCTTTTCAATAGTTCATAGGGATTGGCGTGACATGTAATGTAAAGCACGAGTGCTCATATTGTTATAAGGTACTGGTGTGTTTTAATAGTTCGTAGCCACCAATGCTATAGTTAATACAAAGCACAATGCATATATTGTTATAAAGCACGAGTTTCGGTTAAAAATTTGGTACGCACCGATGCTATATATATTTTCATGCAATGATGCACAAATTTGTATGTGCACGAGTGTGTGCATTGGTTTGAAACGCACCCCCTGTGTTAGCGTCGGTGTGTTTTCTTCAATAAAGTGTATCGAAAATAATATCTCTACGAAAACCTCTTATCACAAGTTTTTTTAGTTATAATACATTTCTGTGCTAAAACATCCAGTACCATTTGTAGAGGTTGTAGCATAGGCTTTTTTGAGGATTTTGATCAATCTTGTAACACTAAAGACATCTACTAAAGACATCTACTATAACGTGAGGACGTGAGGAGTAAGATCCATTTATTCAACATTTACTCCTAAAAGACAACCTCCTTAACCGAAGATGATTCCTTTTGATAATATTACCTTAAAAAGGATTTGTTAATGCATTTATGTTGTAATTTTGTATGTATGATTGAAGTTTTGATATAAAAGCTCTCATATTAGTGTTTTAATTTCTTTCTTGGAAAGAAAAACTAAGTTGGAATTTAAAGTCAAAAGCACTCTCATTTTCCTACTTAAACACTTGTGTCAATCAGATTTCTTATTTAGACATTATATTATATTTTAGATACATATTCTTTGATATGATCGAGTAAAAACCCAACTATGTGCAGATAGGGATGAAATCTCTCCTTGAATAGCTCATTGAGTGCAATAAGAGCCACCTAATCCTAAGCTCTAAAGTCTCTAGTTTAAGTCTCATATTTACTTTTTACTTTGTATTATTTTGTTAGTGGACAAACTCTACAAACACTCTAAAGTCTCATATTTACTTTTTACTTTGTATTAAAAGTAAAAAGTAAAGTCTCTAGTTTAAGTATCATATTTACTTTTTACTTTGTATTATTCTTTTTTGTTTATAGCCGACATAATATTTACCACCTAATCCTAAGCTTTAAAGTCTCTAGTTTACATCTCATATTTACTTTTTACTTTGTATTATTCCTTTTTGTTTATGGCCGACATAATATTTATTACTTTTTACTTTGTATTATTCTTTTTTGTTTACTTTGTAAAGTCTCTAGTTTAAGTCTCATATTTACTTTTTACTTTGTATTATTCCTTTTTGTTTATGGTGGACATAATATTTATTACTTTTTACTTTGCATTATTTTGTTATTAGACAAACTCTACAAACACTAGACTCACAAGATCTCCCTCATATTAGACATTAGATATTATATTAAATATATTATGTAGATGCATATTCTTTGGTAAGATCCACTAAACCTAACTTTCATGGACCATTTCGTAAATTTAGAGAATACATTTAAGCTGTAGTGTTCTTAAAAGAAAAATGGAGTGGTGAATTAATAGTAACCACTCTTTTAAAATGGAGTTGTTTTTCATATTGAGGTGAACAAGGTGAAGCTTACACTTTTTTTTCTATCCATCCAATAAAATAAATATCAGAATTTTTAACACTATCTAATCTTAGATTTTAGATAATCTATTAATATCTTACATTTTGGACACTGCATTAATATAAAATGAATGAATATCACATTTTTAACACTGTCTAATCTTACATTTTAGATACTCGATTAATATCTTACATTTTGGACACTGCATTAATATAAAATGAATGAATCCATTACACTCTAGTAATGGAAAAAAGTTTCCAAATAAAAACAAATTTATATGAGAAGCCGGTGGCCTCGTTCACAATCCATAAGTGGGTACTGTATGGCCATTATGTTGCCCAGGAATTAGGGTGGGAAACCATCGGCGGATCTCTGGAATTATCGTGTTAGCCAGAGTACGATACCAAGGCAAGGAGCGAACTTGCTCATGATACTCCAAAATAAAGAGAATGCATGCGTGCATCAACAGCTGCACATCAAATTTCTCGGCAAATTCGTAGACTTGTGCAACCCTCTCTACGACCAAGTCTCGGCTAGAAATCATGTAAACGCAGATGTGCTTCAGAGACTGCAAGTCATAGAAATTGGCAGCCTGTAAAATGTCATAAGCCTCGTCGATTTGTAGAGGCCGACGACCTGTATAGATGAAATCCATGACGGATTTGAATGTAGAATAGCTTATATTGGGCACTTCGATCACTCCATGGGCTGTGTCGTTGTAGTTCTCGGATAGCATTGCGCGGAATACGTCGGATGCTTGCCTGAGCACAAACTTATGCGCCTGAAGCTGCATGGTGTTATTGTCGAGCAAGAAGGTAATGTCGTAATTGGTGTTATTCACATACCTCGGGTCGATGTAGTGATTAGGGTTAGGGTTAGGGTTGGGGTTATTCACAATAGAAATGTTGCTAGCTGGTGTCGTCTCAATGAAGGCAATGGGTATTTTCGGGTTCGCGACAAAGAAGGCCTCGTCCACTGAAAAAACTCCTTGGGGATTTGCAACAAACCGGTACGCGATATTATACAGCGCTTCGGTTGCTTCGTATTGGTCATCTGGTTCGGGCGAGCCGTAGAGCTCGAGAAGAATCTCCAAGTAGTTGTTGAATACAAAAATTCCTTGAAAATGGTATGGATGGGTGAAGAGAGCGAGAGCATGAGCACACCGCGCCCGAACAACAATGTCGTCGTGTTCCCTCATACTAAGAATTAGACTCCTGGTTGGATAGTCGATAAATGTGCAGATTTTTCGCTTAATCGTATTCCACAATAGCACTGCGATTTCTCGTCTGCACGTATCGTTGGCTAGTTTGGTCCTTCTCAGTAGTTGAAGGCCGCCCATCTTGACGAAGCGAGCCGTTCCATCCCTGTGATGGACCATGGTAAGAAGCAAGTGGCCAAGCCTCGGTGCAAGCTCTGTGTCGGTCTGAACCTCGGGTGAGAAGAAGAGATCCATTAAAACTTGTAGCCCTCCCTCACTTATAATGCCATGGTCCATTGCAGAATCCCGTGAACAAGAGTCAAGAGCGAAAATTGCATCCCTTCGTAGATTAGGCAAGCGGAGCATCCCAAGAAGCGGTCTTAGAGCGCCATCGTCTAAGAAAAAATGCCTCGCTATTGGCTTGGCAGTTGCAAATCTGGTCACCAACTGTGCTCCCAGAGACCTTGTTCAGCAAGCAAGAGAAAATGGCGTATTAAACTGAGTAATACACTTACTAAAGAAGAAATTGAAAGAGGTTTTCTACATTTCTTTTCTTAAAGGAAACTATACAATATACCTGCATTTGGAATCCAAACTATATAGCATATAACCCACTATCGGCTGCCAAATTCCGTTGTCGAATAATAACTCTAATAGCCACACAGATTGAGACATGGCCAGGACTGCAAAGGCAGTTTCCCACCGGACATCGAGGTACTTGGAAGAAAGCATGACCGTAAGCTGAGGAGCGAGGACGCTGGAGGAGCCAATTAATCTATCCCTGTATTCCTCATTCTCTGATGCAAATGCGCTTATGAGACGAAGGGCCGAGAGTTGCACCCCATGATCAGGCGACAGCAACTCCAATGCAAATTCAATGCCAACATGGTTCGCATCAGCAACAAGAACGTTCACCACGTCCTTGGGCGATAGCACTTCCAAAATTTTCAGAACAACGCGGTGGATGCGAAGAAGCAACTCATCGTCGGCATGCCGGTGTTTTCTTGCTAATAAACGAAGAAAGTGGGGGATTGCTCCTTCGTCGATTATGGCTCTCCGAGCTGAATCGCTCTTTATGGCAAGCGATTTCAAGAGTCTCAGAACGCACTCTTCCAGGATCTCGATACCTGCCGGAACACCATCACTATCGTTGCTTGAAAAATGGGAAGCAATTTGAAGCTGTTGAATTAAAACGGAAACGGTTCCCTCTCCCACCATGGTTTCTGCGTCCTCCTTGTCAGTATTGAGAATTCCCTTGAGAGCACGAACGGCTTCGACCCTGTTATCTAATTCACCAGAGCTTTTAACATGATGTCGGATAAATTGGACGCATTTCTTGATTTTTTGTACTGTTGCATGAGAAGGAGGAATAGGAGAATTAGAATCTGCTGAAACACAGGATCCTCCGCTTAATCTTCTCTTCTTGACATCAGGAGGATTCGAAGAAGATGGTGGTGATGCTCCCTGAATATCCACCCCTTTCCTTGTGAGTTCATTTTCATGGACGTCCTCCATCCCATCCATGCTTACTCGATTCCCAAAACACAGAATTACATTAGTGATTTTCAGAAGAGTGTTTGTGTTTCGGAACCGCGAATTGTAACACGGTGGATAACCAGGGGCTCTACTTTGCACCTGGTGCGCACCCTTGCAGCTTCCAAGGAAAGTGCTATGGAGGATCCATTCCGGTCAGAAAACGGAGTTTTTAGTTTATAACTGCCCCCGAGATCGTTACCAGATTTTCTTGGCCTCACATAAACCCAAAGTAAAACACTTCCGTTAACAGATTTTCTTGGCCTGACTAAAGTCCAAGGTAGAACACTTTGCCGTTAACAGATTTTGTTGGACCAACTAAAGTCCTAGGTAGAACACTTGAATTGTCCATACGGCTTAATTTGGCTATAGGATAACGGGCAAGAATAGCCAATTAATCCTTCGAGGACGTAAACGGGCAAGAATAGCCAATTAATCCTTCTAGGACGTAATATATATATATCTATATATAACAAGTGTAATGGAGATCTTCAAAGTTGCTAAATTTGTTTATACAAAAATATATATATATATATATATAACAAGTGCAATGGAAATTTTCAAAGTTGCTAAATTTGTTTATACAAATATATTGAATGTGATTTTCGACCAATGCTTATAAATTTATAAACCATAAGAAAAACAATGGCTGAGTGCAGTTTTTACATGAATATTTAAATGTTTATATAAATTTATTTGATTATGAAATTCTACAAAAATGGTAGATATATGGAGTAAAATAAAATACTAATTGCTTATTATCTATGTATAAGCTAAATGTTATTCATTTTTTTTATAATTAGCACAACCACAAGTAAAGTGGTTCGTGAATAATACGGATAGGGGTAGCCAACCACTTAGTTTTGTGGAGATGATTCATTGTTAAATAAAAGATAAACATAAAATACAAACTATTTAAAAAGTGATAATAATTATTTATAAAAGAAAATATGAATAAATAAAAATATTAAATATAATTAAATAATAATAAATACAATCTTTAATAATAATAATTAAATATAGTGGTTAACCATGGTAGACTATGGTTGACCATGCTTCAATATGGCTGACTATGCTTGAGTATGGTTGACTATGGTTGACTTTGACAAACTATGATTGACTTTAGCTCATCATGGTTGATTACGGTTGACCATGGTCAACTATAGTCAACCATGCTTAATAACCAACCATGGAGTAAACCATGCTCAACCATAGTCAACCATTGTTGACTTTGGTTGACCATGAATGATTATGATTGATCATGGTTGAATATGGTTGAATTTGGTTGGCCATGGTTAAACATGGCTAACCATGGTGGACTTTGGTCAACCATAGTCCACCATGCTTAATAACCAACCATGGTTAATAATATTATTATTTTAAATAACTAACAATAAGTGGCTATTATTATTATTAACCAACCATGGTCAACCAAAGTCAACCATGGTCAATGATGGTCGACTTTGGTTGAAGTTGGTTGATTACGGTTCACCATGGTTGGGCATAGTTGACCATGCTTGACTTTGGTTGATGATTGTTGACTTTGGCTTACCATGGTTGACCATAGTTGATTTTGGTGGACCATGGTTGAATTTGGTTGACTATGGTTGACCATACTTTACCATCGTTGACTTCAATTCAAGGTTTACGTCATTCCATAGTTGACTTTTAAGCAAGGTTGACTTCAATCCAAAGTTGACTTCAATCCCTCGGTGATTTCAATCAAAGGTTGACTTTAATCCAAGATTGAATTCAATCCATGGTTGATTGTAATCCATGGTCGACTTCTATCCATGGTTGACTTTAATCCAAAGTTTAATTCATTCCAAGGTTGACTTCAAGGTTGAATTCAATCCATAGTTGACTTCTAAGTAAAGGTGACCTCAATACATAGTTGACTTTTAAGTAAGGTTGACTTTAATCAAACGTTGAGTTTAAATTTGGTTTACTATGGTTGACTTTGGTTGACTATGGTTAACCATGGTTGAATACGATTGACTTTGCTTGTCTATGGTTGACATCAAATGGTTTATTAATTCACTTTGGTCAACTAAGGCTCACCATAATTAACCATGGTTGACTTAGTTTGGCCTTGATTGAGTATTGGTGACCATGTTTCACCGTGGTGGAATATGGTGTACTATGGTTGATCAACGTTGACTGTGATTGACCTTAGTTGACCATGATTAACTATGGTTGACTTTGTTTTACTATGGCTGACTTTGGTTGACTAATTGTTATGGTTCACTATGATTGACCATGTTCACCTATGGGTGACTTTGGTTGCATATAATTGACTTTGGTTTACTATGGTTGACCATGATTGAGTATGGTTAACCTTTTTTTTGCTATTAATGACTTTGGTGGACTAATTAACTATGGTTGAATTTGTTTGGACACAATTGGCTATGGTTAACTTTGTTTGACTATGGTTGAATTTGTTTGGACGCAATCGGATATGGTTAACTTTGTTTGACTATGGTTGACTTTGGTTGGCTAATTGATTATGATTGACTATTTTTTACTATGGTTGACCATGGTGGACTATGGTTGACTTAGGTCAACTTTCGTAGACCATGGTTAAGTATTCTGACTTTCATTAACTATGGTTAATGTTGGTTGTTCATGGTTGAGTATGGTTGACCACGATTGATTGTGGTTGATTATGGTTAACTTTGTTTTTTCATAACCATGGTCAACCATGGTTGACAATGGTTGACTGTGGTTGACCATGTTTGACTATGGTTGACTGTGACTGGCCATATATGACTTTGGTTTATGTTGAATGACCATGGTTAACAATGTTCAACTATGGTTGACTTTGGTTGGCCATAATTGACTTTGGTTTGCTATGGTTGACAATGATTAACTATGGTTAACTTTGTTTGACTACAATTGACTTTTGTTGACTAATTAACTATGGTTGACGGTGGTTTACTATGATTGATTATGCGTGGATGTGGTTGACTTAGGTTGACTAATTGACTATGACTCTAGTTGATGGTGGTTAGGCATGTTTGACTTTTGTTGATACTAATATTATATGCTTGAGTATGCTTCAGTTGTTGTATTGATTATGGGTGACACAAGGCTTGACTTTAAAATCATATGGTTGATTATAATTCCACTATGGTTGTGTATGGTTAACTTTGGTTGAATATGATAGACTATGGTTGAACATGCCCGACTTTAGTTGACTTTGATTTACCATGGTTAACTATGGTCGACTATGGTTGACTTTGTTTGATTATGGTTGACTTTGGTTAACTTTGGGTAACTATGGTCTACAAAGGTTGACTTTGGTTGACCATGGTTGGCTACGTTTGACTATGGTTGAATTTGTTTGACTATAGTTTACTTTGGTTAATCATAGTTGACTTTGTTTGTTTATGGTTAACTATGGATGACCATAATTAACTATACATGATCATAAATAACGGTAGTTGATTATAGTTAACCATTTCATAAAATATAATTAACATTATATATATATACGTACTATAATCAACTTTATATATGGGTGTGTGCAAGAAGATGAGAGTCACTTTAGATGCAATGCTACTTTTTCAAAACTCGTTCCTGATACATAAAACATAACGTATTTCTGATGTTTAGCACCTGCCATGGTAAGACCCGAGCCTAACATGTCATTGGACATGTAGGATAGGTAACCATAACGCGTACGCGTTATATAACTACAAAATGCGTACGCGTTATGTAGTTACAAAATGCATACACGTTATTGAAATCTAAAAATCATTTTAAATACACAGTCCCGACGATTGCCGACCACCCGCGGCACTCACGCATCAAAAACGCGAAATAGACCCTAGACGGGGACGGTTTGTGGCCCACTCAAGTATCGGTGTTGCTCGATTTAGCTGGAGGGGAGACAAATTCACCGGTGGATTGTCATCCAATCCGGTAATTCATTCACCCATACCATTTTTTTGTCATTTTTAACCTAAATTTCTATTTTTTTTTTGTTTAAAAAAACCTAGTTTTGTAATATTAATAAAATTGGGAATAACCCAATCTTTAATTAAATCCACCTCTCCCTCAATCTCCCTCAACCAAGATGAGTGAATAATTAAAATGAATCCCTTTTCAAAAACTTAAAAATTCATAATCCAACCTAAAATTGAAAAAAATAGAACTCCCCCATTTCTACAATGTATCCATCTAAGTCACCCGACACGAGGACACGGGACACGAGTGTCCCCACCAGGCTTCAAATTTGAAGCCTTCAGGGCCCTTCAGAGGTCATTTTACATGTCATAGAAGGCCACTTCAAATTTTACCATGCAAAAAATTTTTTATTTCATGGTAAGCCCTTCAATAATTAAATTAACCACTACTGTTTAAAATTGCAACAGAAGGGTAGCTTCAAATTTCACCCATCAACAGTTTTTAGTGGGAAATTGGGAATGCGGCTACTAGCTAGGTGACTTGGGAGTGGGACTCAGTTACTCTCCAATATCCACGTGTTCGATCATCCATGGATCATGGACCATTGGGCCTCTAATAATATCATTGAGCAATTTACGTGGACGGGCTTACACTGAGCAGCCCATGGCTTGAACGCTTCAAAGTTCTCGTGTTTGTAGCGAGTGCTTACGTGTTTAACACATTTAATGGCATCAACAAAATTATTAAACCTGGTAGGTGGCTCATACGTGTTGTTGCTAGCGGGCTTACCAAGTTACAAGTTATCACATACCAATTTGTGAATGTTGACTCCGTGAGTTAATTGAGTATTCAATGTATAATATATTATGTTAATGTGCCCCCGCGAATTTGGCATTTCAAACAAAATTCACAATCCATAAACTTCTTGTAATGTTGCAGGTTGTTGCTCCTGCCCATGGCCCCTACCTATAGCCCTGTGTTTTCTTTGTTGTATCAAGTTAATCCTACCGTCTACGGCTCCCAGCCTCACACCCTGTGTTTTCTTTTTTGTATCAAGTCAATCCTGCAGCTCCCGAGTTCCACCTTTTGTTTTCTTTGTTGTATAAAGTCAATGCTCGAATTCCATGCTTCCATGGCTCCGAACATCAATATATAATATTGCATGAATAGAAACAAGCTTTTTCTTATACCCCTATTCCACTGTGGTTGAGATACTTCCAAGTTCCACCTACCCTATCTCCTCCAGTCCTCTAGGATAGTTTGCGGAGCGAAGCTGGCAATGCCAGCCTACCATAAACATATTTAAAGAAATTTGTTTTCTTTGAGGAGCTCAACTTCAAGGATGAATAGATTTTTGACATCCTATGAATTTACAGGTCTGTTATATCCACTGAAAAATAAAGCCTCTCAACTTTACTACGTCAGTAAACATTGAAATTTTGATGTACTATTACATTTTCAAATGAAAAGAATAACTTATTATTAATAAAAATATCAAATCATATTAATATATTAATGAATTTGAATTTAGCTTCCCAATATTAAAATAAATTATACATTTTAAATGATCCACAAGCAAATATTATCCTGAGAAGTAAATGGAAAAAAAGGAATTTCCTCACCACAACATGCTATTTCCTTATGATGATGCTTTTACGTTTATGATTACCAACCTTGGAATCACATTTGGTTATCCGAAGGTGTAATATCTTCTAAGTTAAGTCAATAGGTAGGGATTATGGTATTGATATAATTATGACAAAGTTTTATAAAGGATTAGGAACAATTCCGTTTGCTTGTAGATGACATATTTATGGATAAAAAGCTTGTTGTTATGAGATAATGACATCATGCCTCAAAAACATGTCCCATACAATCTAATGTTAATGGGCGCTCTACATAGAAATTGGAATGTCAACATTTGTGAGTACAATAAATATGTTGATGATTTTGGCCTACTACAACTTTAATATATTGAGTGGATTGATAACCTTCACAATTATATAAGAGATTGTAGCTATGACTAGGAGGAGAGTTAACAATGCAACAAAATCAAGTAATCGAATTTTGTGCATAAAATCAACATAAGACTCCCACCAACTTTCACTGAACCTACGTCTTAACAAAAGAACTCATCGTTTCACGGGATTCCACCCCATCAATCCTTTTAACAGTAATGGACATAACAATTGCTACAACCCTAGCACGAGAAAAATCAATCGAGCTACGCATGACAATACTTTAAACCATACTTTTTGAACTCCCTATTACGTCATAGGAATCAATACTACTTTCTCCACAACATGTGGCACTCTCAATATCTTCCATCACCGCAATTTACATTTGATAAAAAACTTGTTCCCAAATAGTAATTACTCCATTCTTTGCTCTAAAAAGGCCTCGGTTAACCTAGAATCCAATCCATGCAACATGAACACATCCATATATACACATAGAATAAATATTAATAAATTTCTCATAGCCCTTCAATAGTGTTCAATATCTCATAGCCCTTCATAGTGAAATGGGACCCCACCCTTCAAATTTGATCCATGGTCCCCACTAGACACGGTGACCCTCGGAATTAGGACACGTAGGACACGGTGACCCCCGGAATTAATATATTTTTAAAATATATTAAAATTTAAAAACATAGACATATAGATCCAATAAAATTTAACATTTACAATTACAAATATTCAATAGAAATTACATTTACAATTACAAATATTCAATAGAAATTACATTTACAATTACAAATATGAAATATTCAATAGAAATTAGATCATTCACAAATTACAACACATTTGTCATTCACAATCACAAATCACAATGAGACATTGAGACACATAGATGCAAACTCATCACTGCCCTGATCCTCCTCCTCCATGCCTGAATCAACAAACTCATCACTGCCCTGATCCTCCTCCTCTTCCTCCTCCTTTTCTCTGCCAATCTGACTAACTTACTTTTTAATTGTCAAATGTTTAATTTTAAGTTTTAAATATATGTAAGTGAATGTCATTAAATTGCTTACTTGAGTTTGATTTAATACATGTTCAATTTTGAAGAGACGTCATTATATGCCATGTATATGTTTCTAATGATTTTCGTATTAATGTCTTTATTGCAATTGCGGCTATGGATACCAATGCCGAGATATTGATTGAGCTTGCCCACTTGAGGGGCATAAGTGCAGCTTTTAGTGGTGGTGACAGGATTCTCCGTCCACTTGCATCAACCTTGGATGCAATTGTGGACACCATTTCACAATCTACCAATGTACTATATGATATTGCATCTTACAAAGAAAGAAAAACACAACAATATGCTGATGGGCTAGACTACAATGCAATCAAAAAGTTGAAAATATCCAAAGAGCTCATATTTGCATTGTTTAAGGACCCTCGGATGGGGGAAATCCCAAATGCAAAAAGGCCGCATATCTCCATTGAGTGGTGCACGTTTCAACCATTTGTTGATAACTGGATGGACAGATGGTACATGGTTTTTGATATGCCACCACACAACAACAGGGAAATTCCCTTATATTTCCTTCGGAAGATGTACTTAGAGTTCGTGTTGCATAAACACGTTAACTATTTTGACATCTTGCAGTTTTAGGGGATTGGTGGGGGGATGCCCCAAAATCGACCCAATGCCAGGCTTCGAGACCAGGATCGCCCTATCCCTGCACCTCGCAGGCAGTTGCCCGGGCCAGATGTCCCACCTGCACATCATATTATTCCGCAGACACGGGATGCATTTTTGAGTTTGGCACGGGCGGTTGTTCGCCATGGCACGATGGTTCAACATATGGGTGAGGAAGGGACATCTGTCCCTGGTGTGGTACATACACCAGCTCGTCACCATGCAGGACCATCAACTAGTGCAGGACCATCAGGACCATCCACTAGTGCAGGACCATCCAATAGTGCAGGACCATCGACACATCCCCATCCTAGTACTGATCCTCACGAGTGCACATCATGTGGTCGTCCCTACTATGGTCTTGCCTCAGATGTTGCCTTTAGTGGGTTTTTGAGAGAGGTATGTTGATGGTTAATTGTAATAAATTCTCCATTTATTTTTCGTCTTTGTACACATATATATAGTTTGAGCTAATATATTAATTTTGTGAACTTGCAGTTGATGCTTTATGCCGGCAGCGACGCCCCAGAGATGGATGTTCCAGACTCTACAGGGGGGTCTGATGCTACCCATTTGGTAGGCCCATCTTATATACCACCTATTGCCGTATCTCACACCGAGGTAAACATTTTAAAATTTCAGTTTTTTAATACTTGTTAATTTGTTAATTTCCACATACTTTACATTTTAGTTCATTAATGCTATCTACGGTCTAATATTTACAATTATTAAACTTGCGGATGGCAGATCTTTCACTGGGGCAAGGTAATGTGGAGGTAGTACCCATGGTCATACCGTCCCATGAAACATCTGGGCTCCAGGTAAACAATTAAAAATGACATTTTTTAAATACATGTTTGTTTGTTGAATCATGCATGTCTAACTACATGAACACTTGCTGACTGTAGGCACCATCCGATACATCTGCACCATTGCCTGGATTTGTATCTCCCTCCAGGCCATTCGTGAACAAGGGTCGTGTGTATGTGAGGCGTTCTACTCCTAGAAAGACTCCAGTTGCCCACGACCATGGGCTTACTCACACCATGGTAATGTATATCCTTCGATGATATTTGTTGTTTAACTTGAAATCCAGTGCATAAATCGTTTTTGTTAATGTTTGAATTGCATGTTTACTGCATCAGGAACCCGAGTTGTCTACTGAGAACCTCGCATCGATGGTTGATGCAGCAGTTAGTGCTGCATCTGCAATGGCAACTGATCACACACATGTATGTAACTATTTCAACATTATCTTTACATATTTTATTATTGTTGTCTATTGTTTATTCATGCATTTCTAACTATTTCAACATTTTTTCATTGTAGCCACCACTAGCAGCAGCAGTTCCTGGCCCCCTTGGTTTGACCATCCTGGATGTTCAACCAACGGCTCCATCTGCTACACAAGCAACGCAATCTCCTTTGTCAGTTGAGGTGAGATGTCTTTCAGTGACCAAGTGTTTCATGCACTTTCCATGCACCAGTTGATAATTGTTGAGCTAATGTATTAGTGTACATATTTAGTTGAATTTAACAATTGATATTTAATTTGCAGGATCCAGAGACGCACATTGATCCTAGAGATGTGCCTAGAGGATCAACATCGGGAAAGAACAAGAGGAAGCTTGAGTTTTGATGTGTCTTATGTGATATATGTACATTTGGATACATGTACATGTGGCTTTGATAGTTTTGGATAGTTTTGGACACATGTGCTTTTGGATACTTTTGTATATATATGTACTTTTCGATACATTCAGTTTTGGAGACATGTACATTGAATTTATTGTGCATGTACTTTTGGAGACATGTACATTGACTTCATTAGATACACATGTACTTTTGGATACTTTTGGATATACATGTACTTTTTAGTTTCCATGTGTTCTTGTGTCAATCTAATGTGTTGATTTGTGTGGATTATCTATTACTCATGAATGCACTATGTCAAAAGAACAAACTATTATATTCAAAGGTTTCAACGAATTCACTACATGCATGCACTAATTGGTATCTAATTAAAATTTGTGATTTTGGATGATCATTACAAGTTATGTCAAAGTTCTTGCTCGTGTAATTTAATCAAACTAAATGCAATACAATGTTTTTCAAGGTTTCAACGAGCTCACTCATGCACACCCATTGCACATTCTAGGGCAATTGCTAGTTAATGCAAATATTCCCATAAATAAATTTCTAGAACAATTAATGCAAACATTGTGTGTTCCCTCTTTATTGACATCTAAGGAGAAAGGTTATTGTTTATAACACAAAATAACCAAACTGAATAAATGGATCTAATCTCTTTAAATGGATTGACGCCATCAACTACCAATGAAAGTCTAACATTATGAGGTTCTTCTTTAAAAATGGGTAATATTTCCTTGATGATCGTAAATTGAGAACCATTTGTAGCCACTCATATAATACCATCTTCACTTATCTTTGTACATGATAATCCATAAAATGTGCTATGTTTTTAAACCTAAACAATCATCAAAAACCTATAATTATAGGGATATGACAAAGAACCTTATGGGGCACCTTATATATTACCTAATTAGTTCAATATCTATTGATCCCACATTCATGGTAAAGTATTTGATGGTTATAGGAAAATATTACCTAACAATCTATAAGAAAAAATCAATTTATGTACTAAATAATGGATATCGCAATGTAGTTATTACAATCACAAAAAATATTAAAAACTTATATTTATCATTAGAGTTATTGTGTATACATTAGGATCTTTGTCATACCATTGTTTGAAATGTCATTCAATACCTTCAATTTTATCATCCATAGGTCTCATACATAGGTGCATCCTCATCCATGCAAACAAAGGTGTCATGGATCAACCTATTATCCCTTTATTCTCAATAATATTAGTATCATTATCTTCCATAGGATCAAATTCAACTCCATCACCCCCATTATTGCTACTCTAAATTGCAGCCTTAGGAGTTTTGATCATGTGTTTTTGTCTCTTTAGGAGTTTTGAAATGTTCTACTCTTTCAAAAATAATATGGAAGTTCAAATATTTAAAAGTGGCTTAAATTATAAAATGGGTGGAAATTCACCAAGTGTCCCTGAACAGCATTTTCATGCGACTTGCAACTCGACATAACTCAGAAACTGGACGTAGAACCGACGAACCGTCAACTCCATTGGTCTCCTGGCATGCAATTACCTCTAGGGGTCCCTCTCCCTCGTCTCCCCATGGCCCATTGGCTTCATTGTGCATTCATTTTGTAAACTAGGGTTTTGCTCAGTTTAATTGCATGCAATCTCGCATTGGTGGGTGAACTCTACAAAAACCTCCCCCGAGCCAGTGTTGGAAGTGTTCCCACGTCGGCATTTCCCACACACACTTGCAGGAGCCAACGACATGCAATCTTCCTGCTCCATTTGTTTTTTGGCTCCCGGATAGAAATTCACCAAGTGTCCCTGAACGACATTTTCATGCGACTTGCAACTCGACATAACTCGGAAACCGGACGTCGGACCGACGAACCTTCGACTCCGTTGGTCTCCTGGCGTGCGATTACCTCTAGGGGGCCCTCTCCCTGGTCTCTCCATGGCCTAGTGGCTTCATTGTGAATTCATTTCGTAAACTAGGGTTTTGCTCAGTTTAATTGCATGCAATCTCGCATTGGTGGGTCAACTCTGCAAAAACCTCCCCTAAGCCAGTGTTGGCAGTGTTCCCACGTCAGCATTGCCCACACACACTTGTAGGAGCCAACGACACACAATCTTCCTGCTCCGTTTGCTTTTTGTCTCCCGGACGGAAATTCATCAAGTGTCCCTGAACGACATTTTTCATGCGACTTGCAACTCGACATAACTCGGAAACCGGACGTTGGACCGACAAACCGTCGAATCCGTTGGTCTCCTGGCGTGCGATTACCTCTAGGGGGGCCTCTCCCTCGTCTCCCCATGGCCCAGTGGCTTCATTGTGCATTCATTTTGTAAACTAGGGTTTTGCTCAGTTTAATTGCATGCAATCTCGCATTGGTGGGTCAAATCTGCAAAAACCTCCCCCGAGCTAGTGTTGGCAGTGTTCCCACGTCGGCATTTCCCACACACACTTGCAGGAGCCAATGGCATGCAATCTTCCTGCTCCGTTTGTTTTTTTGGCTCCCGGACAGAAATTCACCAAGTGTCCCTGAACGACATTTTCATGCGACTTGTAACTCGACATAACTCGAAAACCGGACGTCGGACCGACGAACCGTCGACTCCGTTGGTCTCCTGGGCATGCGATTACCTCTAGGGGGCCCTCTCCCTCATCTCCCCATGGCCCAGTGGCTTCATTGTACATTCGTTTCGTAAAACTAGGGTTTTGCTCAGTGTGGGAGTGTGCAATTTTTGCACACGGGGGTCAACTTTGGAAAATCATCCATCGGGAAAGTATGGCTAGTGTTCCTAGCCTGAACCTATCTAAACACACCTGCAGGACTCCCCGGAACCTAGTTTTGTTGCACGGTTGGAGTTCTATGCCCCCGGTAGGTATCCAGCAGGTGTCCCTGAAGGCCTTCTGGTAGTGAGACGGGACGAGCCATAGAATGAAGACCATGGCTCGGATCGACGAACCGTCGACTTCGTTGGATTCAGCACACCGGGATAGTGCTAGGGGTGCCCCTCCCCTCCTACCCGGTGGCCCATGTGTCACATTGCAGGTCCATCTTGGAAACTAGGGTTTTTCTCAGTGTGGGAGTGTGCAATTTTTGCACACAGGGGTCAACTTTGGAAAATCATCCACCGGGCGGGTATGGCTAGTGTTCCCAACCCGAACCTGCCTAGACACTTTGGAAACTAGGGTTTTGCAGGTCCATGATGATGATGATGGTGATGATGATGAAGATCTTGATGATGATGATGGTGATGATGATGAAGATCTTGATGATGATGGCTTGGTCTAAGGTGGTGCTCTCAAATAGCTAATTCATTATGAAATATTTAACAAGACATGAATTAAATTTAATATAAGTGTATTGTTTAATATAGTGAGCATGAATTGAATTAATTTTGTTGGGTGAAGCCAATAACCAACATGATGAACATAATATAATTTTAGGGTTTACTGATCATATGTAAAAAATGGCATATTCATAAACTTGACATACAAGAGAACTTTTGGCATATTTATAAACAATGTATTTACGTAAATTTGGCATATCAAGAACGCAAAATTGACATATTCATATGAAACATACATGTGAAAATTGAGCATATATCAATATTCAATTACAAATAGTATAAATAGTATAGTATTAAAAGTATGTAACGTACCTCATCATGCTAGATCCCACCTATTGTCATACAACCAAGCCCTCCGGATCATCTCTTATACTGATGGTCTCCATTAGTCTCTCGTGCTCTGTATCCGGTAAGAAGTAGTGTACCTTCGATGTATTTCGACTAGGAATTGTTCGTACCTGAAGGTTTGTGCCAATGATTAAATTGGTAAAGTGATACACACTTGCACCTGGTTTGTAATCCCTATAAACATATCCACCCTTCTTTCTTCCATTGTTGTCACGTGTCAAGTATTCACCTTTACCAACCATAGACCCAGTTGGAAAGTGGTTGTTTTCATCGTCAGTCATGGACATAATGAGGGTTTGCTTTCCATCTATACAGCGTGCCAACCAATATTCATCATCCCATTCAGTATCTTTTGAGGCAACCACTGTGTATATGTGCCCTGCATTATATGATTGTAGGTATATGATCAAAATATTTTTCGTGCGATACAAAGCCATTAATGTGCATTTGAAGACTACGTAAACAAACAAAAAATGTTAAGCAAATGCATCATACCGGGTTGTACAAGGTCTGAGACATGATCAAAATCTACAGAAATAGATGATTGGTCTTCTTCCAACGGAGTTAACTCAAAAATTGCACGGTGATCAAGTGGAAGTGATATGCGATCCCATCCATCAACCCAATCCAATGATTCACACCCATCCCAGTCACCATCACAACAAGGCGGGCAAAAACAAGCGAGTTTTCTGGTCCAAATTTCAAATACTGGGTTATCAGAGCTTCGAACCGAATGAAAGCCACGAGTCCCAGGCACAGTCTTGCATTCCCATGCATGTGAACGATCTATGTCTACCACCTCCCAAAAAAATCTCTCCACATGTCTCTTTCTTGTGGATTCTACTCGCATAGTTGATTCCTCTCCCATTACTGACGTGCACCACCTGACTATAGATTGAGCATTTAGAATAGTAGATTCTGTAGATACTTTCAATTTCTCTCTTCGTAGGGCTGTTTTGACACATGCTCCGGCTCCATCATGCTCTCCTTTACCATGCCCAGTCTCAAAATAGTTCCACATATGTGGCACTTTGTAGTTTTTATGCAATGAACACAACCACTGAAATATGCGTGCATTTTTGAACTGACCAGCACACCCATCAGACCAAATCCATTGTCGATCCATCTGTATGTTCCTTCCCTTCAAGTGATCATAGAACATGATGAAGCAATGACGTACATAGTGGAAGTCGTGGCACCTATCATCACTTATGTAGAATTGATATTCCTTCAGAATTTCTCTTTGCTCTTCAGTGCTATTTGGGCCATGCCTATATGTGATATGGACCATCAAGGAAACCTGCTCAAAGTGATAATACTGACTTTGGATCTCATTTTGAGGTTGCAGAGTGTAGTTCTCAGCAAAATCAAAAACTGAAAGTATAGTACCAAGGGGAAATGTATCTCTGCATATTCTAAACTTCTCATCCTGCCATCGTGCCACGTGGACATGCTGAACATATTGATGTGTCTTTTCAATAAATTCCTTGATGAAGTCACTAACTTGTACCTGGTGACACAAAATGATCTCAATGTCAGTTTTTTGTTGTAAGTAAGGATTGAAATGTAATCGTTACAACATAATTTTATAGATATAAATGCATACCTGAGATGTCACCAATTGTATTTTTTTGCTTTCTTTCCCTAGGACTATTTCATAGTTGATATATTTGAAACTTTTCATGTCTGTAACCATTTTCCCAAATTCACTGTCTCCATTCTTGTGCATACATTGGCTCAATAATGCCATTCCAGCACAGTTGGAGCATGTTCCATCCAAACAAGATTTCGCATAGTATGTTTGCCCCTCGGGCCTATTGCACATGATGCTATGAATGAATTCTCTTGATGAAGTCGGTGGTATTGTCATGGAGAAATCCTGCACAATGTTAGTATGCAACACACGACGAATGTACACAAATGTTTCATAGTAATATTCATATTCTACATGGTATCTACAACAACAAGTGTTACGAAGAGTATTTATTCTAACATACCATGGCTTACATTTCTCAAAAGATCTTTGCCCCAAGTTCAATTGTCTATGCTCAATCTTAAATTTCTCGTAAAGCTCTGTCTGTGTTATATCAAGAAGATTCTTAGTATGTGGTTCACGATCCTTTGAAACCCTTCTTAGTTTTAGTACACCCTATCGGTTTGAAGAAGGCCTTGTGTGATCATGCCAAAAACTGTGCACTAGCCCCTTTACTGCATCAACTAGCTTCATGTCACGACGTGGCAACCGACCAACAAAGGCCCAAAAATATGTCTTATCGGTTGTGTCAAGATGTTCTCTTCTAATAGAATACCTACAGAGGGTTTTTACATTCAAATTAACTAGTTCGGATGTAGTCCTGAGAATACGAAGGGCCCTGGTGTTCTTATTTGCAATTGATTGTGACAACACACGACGAGCAGCATTGTGGTCCTTTGAACGTGTGTTCTTACCAATTTTACCAAATGCATCTACTAGGCTTTTAACTATATGAGAACTTGGTTCAAAATTCTTTATCATCTTTATCCCTAACTTTTTCCTAACAACATTCATGCTCCTAGATTTTAACAATGATAAAAATAATCTACATTTATCTCCATCACATTTAAAAACAAAATATTTATCAAGTATTTGTTGAGTTTGATAAGAAATACTACGTTTAGATAGCGTACCTTCAATGGAATTCATAAGTCTTTCATCAACTTGTATACGCTTCGGAGTTCTTCGACGTGTGCTTGCTAATGGAGGTAAGGGGGTTGGAATTGTACCATGTAGCGCATCACCAAGATGCTATGGCATTTCAGTAGTAGCTTGGTGTCCTTCATTCTCTTCCTGGTAGTTGGATGGTGGAAGTCCAACATCCTCATCGATGGTCTGTGGAAGTCCAACATCCCCTTGTGGAAGTCCAACATCCTCATCGATGGTGTGGATAACATTCTCTTCTTCAACAGTAGGCAAAATGTCCAACGCCTCTCTAACTTCATCACTTGTATAACCACATCCGGATAGCAAATTGGGTGTTTCTTCGTGAGCTTCATCTTGAGATGGTAACTTATCACTTTGACTTGAAGTGGGAATTGAAACATCCCCTAATGAGCACATATGTTTTTCTTTTTGATTACTTCCATGGGGTGCTTGTTCAACAACTATTGTGGAAATTGAAGGTCCCTCTTGTCGTGGATTAATAGGATGAACCGTGGTATCCTCTACAATTGGATTTGGATTAGTTTCCAAAGAAAGCCTCCAATTCATCATGTATATTCTTTTCTTTTCTTTCTCTTCTTTAATGACTTCTTGAGGTCTCTTATTCCTTGTTGATTTGTTTACTCAGTTACGTGCATTCCCCATCACCACAATGATCAATTCAATATAGTTTGTTTTTGTTGCTCCTCAATTACAAGCTCTTCAATAATAAGCAAAGGGAAGTTCTTCCTTGTTGGTATTGAAGCTTGATATCTTATCTTGTGTGCTCCTCAAATATAGGCAAAATGAATCTTTCAAAGGCCTTATCTTTGGTGTTATTCAATTGGAGATTCTTCAAGATTGCTGATTATTTTCTTCAAATATGGCCATATAACCCAACACCACACTGAGAAACCATGAAAGATGTCCTCAATGCTGCACCTGCATAAAAAAAAAATGATGGAGTTGGTGTAGAATGTGAAAATTTCCAATGGCGGGCTCGTGCTGTTCGAAAAATCGCGGGACTGTTAATTTGGTTCGGATAGAGTGAAGTTGCTCTCGGATAGAAACAGTCCACTATTTCTGGAGTTACAAAACGCGCACGCGTTATAGATATAAAAAACGCGTACACGATATGTAGTGCAAAAACGCGAACGCGATATAGTCAAGCATAATAAATAGGTTAGGTGCACGGCTAGGGCAACGAATAAAATAAAAAGAAAACTAATAATTTATATGGTTACATACAAAGAAAATGTTTTGTATGGTTTAATACCCCCTAGCTCTCTCCCAATAATCCCTAGATACCCCTTATCTCTTTCTAAATATCTGTCCTTCATTCTCCCTACATCCCTCCCTACATGTTTCTTTCTCTCCCTTACTCCAGCCATGTCTCTACCACCCCATTATCCATCTCTCCACCTTCTCTTTATCTTCGTCATTATCCCTCCCTATAGCACTCTCTCCCTTCTTCTCCCTTAATCACTAACCCTCTACGCCTTTATCCCTCCCCCCTGCCCTCTCTGTCTTACCTTGTTCCTAGAGCCCCTCCCCCATAAAGGCCTTTAGACCCTCTTCTAAACATTAATCCCTAAGTGCATAAGTGCACAAGATGATGAGGAGGAGGAGGGTGATGACAATGAAGATGATCATGATGTAGATGAAGATGATAAAGATGATGAGGAGGAGGAGGGTGATGAAAATGAAGATGATCATGATGCAGATGAAGATGATAAAGATGATGATGTTGATGAAGATGATGGTGATGATGATGAAGATGTTGATGATGATGGTGATGGTGATGTTCGGATGATGATGAGCATGATGATGATGAAGATGATGGTGACATGATGGAGATGTTGATTTGATGAGGAAGATGATGATGATGATGATGATGATGATAATGATGGTGATGGTGATGATGATGAAGATGTTGATGACAATGATGATGGTGATGAAGATGATGATGATGAAGAAGATGATGATGATGGAGATGTGTTGATGGGGAACCTAGAGATGACAATGATGATGAAGATGGTGATGGTGATGACGATGAAGATTTTGATGATGATGCTGATGGAGATGATGATGATGTTGACGATGATGGTGATGGTGATGTTTAGATGATGATCATGATGATGTTCATAAGATCATGATGGTGATGATGGTGATGATGATGGTGATGATGACGATGATGGATATGTTGATGAGGAACCTGCAGATTCCAATGATGATGATGATGGAGATGTTGATGAGGAACCTACAGATGCCAATGATTATGGTGATGACGATGAAGATGTTGATGATGATGGTGCTGGTAACGATGATGATGATGATGATGATGATGATGAAGATGAAGATGATGGTGACATGATGGAGATGTTGATCTGATGATGATGATGATGATGATGATGATGATGATGGTGATGATGATGAAGATGTTGATGACGATGATGATGGTGATGAAGATGATGATGATGAAAAAGATGATGATGATGGAGATGTGTTGATGGGGAACCTAGAGATGACAATGATGATGAAGATGGTGATGGTGATGACGATGAATATTTTGATGATGATGCTGATGGCGATGATGATGAAGATGTTGACGATGATGGTGATGGTGATGTTTAGATGATGATCATGATGATGTTTAGAAGATCATGATGGTGATGATGGTGATGATGATGGTGATGATGATGATGATGGATATGTTGATGAGGAACCTGCAGATGCCAATGATGATGATGATGGAGATGTTGATGAGGAACCTACAGATGCCAATGATGATGGTGATGACGATGAAGATGTTGATGATGATGGTGCTGGTAATGATGATGATGATGATGATGATGATGATGATGAAGATGAAGATGATGGTGACATGATGGAGATGTTGATCTGATGAGGAAGATGATGATGATGATGATGATGATGATGATGGTGATGATGATGAAGATGTTGATGACGATGATGATGGTGATGAAGATGATGATGATGATGAAGATGACGATGATGGAGATGTGTTGATGGGGAACCTAGAGATGACATGATGATGAAGATGGTGATGGTGATGACGATGAAGATTTTGATGCTGATGCTGATGCTGTTGCTGCTGCTGATGATGATGCTGATGAAGATGTTGACGATGATGGTGATGGTGATGTTCAAATGATGATGATGATGGAGATGTTGATGAGGAAGGGGGAGATGACAATGATGATGAAGATGTTTATGGTCATGAAGATGATGGTGATGGTGATGGTGATGATGATGGAGATGTTGAAGATGATGGAGATGGCGATGAAGATGATGATGATGATGATGGTGAAGATGATGATGATGGAGATGTTGACCTGATGACGATGAAGATGATGACTATGGTGATGATGATGAAGATGTTGATGCTGATGATGATGGTGATGAAGATGATGATGATGGAGAAGATGATGATGATGGAGATGTTGATGAGGAACCTACAAATGCCAATGATGATGATGATGATGATGGTGATGACGGTGAAGATGTTGATGATGATGGTGATGGTAATGATGATGAAGATGATGGTGATGGTGATGGTGATGTTTAGATGATGATAACGATGATGATGAAGATGATGGTGACATGATGGAGATGTTGATTTGATTCAAGGAAGATGATGATGATGATGATGATTGTGATGATGATGAAGATGTTGATGATGATGATGATGGTGATGAATATGATGATGATGAAGAAGATGATGATGATGGAGATGTTGATGTTGATGGGGAACCTAGAGATGACAATGATGATGAATATGGTGATGGTGATGGTGATGGTGATGACGATGAAGATTTTGATGATGATGGTGATGGTGATGATGATGAAGATGTTGATGATGATGGTGATGGTGATGTTTAGATGATGATCATGATGATGTTTAGAAGATGATGATAATGATGATGGAGATGTTGATTTGATGAGGAATATGATGATGCCGATGATGATGGTGATGATGATGAAGATGTTGATGATGACGATGATGGTCATGAAGATGATGATGATGAAGAATATGATGTTGATGGATAATATGATGCTCACAACTCCCTCTAGTATCTCTCTTTCCAACCATCAATCTCTCTCTCTCTCTCTCTCTCTCTCTCAAACACACACACATACACACACATTATGTCACTTTCCATTCTCAAACCCATCCCCCCTCCATCCATATCTATCTCCAACTTTCTCCCTCCATCCCTCACCCCACCTTCTCTCTCCCTCCCTCTCTCATCGCCTGTCTCTCACCTTCTATCCCTCCCTCATGTTATCTTTCCCTCAACCTATCCCAATCTCTCCATCACTCCCTCTCTCTCACACACTTTATGTCCCTTCCCCCTCCTCTCATATTCTCTCTCTCTCTCTCTCTCTCTCTCTCTCTCTCTCTCTCTCCATCGCCACCACTCCTTGCACGTCTCCCACCAACACTTTCTGTCCCTCCCTTCCTATCTCTTATTTCGTTCTATCCCCATCTATCTCTCACTCCCTCCAAATCCATTCCTCCCCATTGTCCTTCTCCCTCCCTCGCTCTATGTCTCCCCCCCCCCCCTTGTATTCTTTATTTCTCTCTCACATCCCCCTTGCCTCCATCCATTCCCCCTTGTCACTCAAGTCTCACTTTCAACTTCTAACCCTATACCTCTTCAGAACCTATTCTACTCCTAATAGTGCTCTCAAGATCTACTTCCCTTCACCCCTTGTAGCCCATCATGTTTTCATTCCCTTCATCTCTCCCCACTCAAGATTCCAACATCCTTCTAAACCCTTGACCCTTTCCCACCCCTATTAAATATTAACCATAGATTCCCTTGACCCTTCCCCACCCTTTCTCAAATATTAAACAAAAATTCCCTTGAGTCTTCTACACTCCCTCTTTCTCAAGTATTAAACATGAGCGCGTTTTGTAACTATATAACGCGTACGTGTTATGTAGTTATATAACGCGCACGCGTTAGGTAGTTATATAATGCGCACGCGTTATGTAGTTATATAACGCGTACGCGTTATGTAAATCTAAAAGCACGGCAATATTTATGAATTTAAACAGGCCGAGTCACATGCTCACATGTCAACAATAATCCTATGTGTATGCTTTGGTGTTTGCTTCGGTAATTCCAAACCTGTGCTATGTTAATGAAAAACCAAAGCTAATTGGGTATTTCTTCCAGTTTCTGGAGAAGTCTGTGCTTAGCCACTCGTTACAATATGCTACATAGAGTCATTTTTGACGAAATCTTAGACACAAATAGCATTTTTTCTGCAGATTCCAAATATGTAACTTTTATTTTGAAATATCAATTTTTCCTATTTTCTTTCAATTTCTTTTATGTCCTACCTCCTTAGCTCGTGAAACACACTGTCAATGTTTTTTACATAACTTTTTCAATTCTCAATCATTTCAAAAAAAAATTGTATGGTGCACAAGAGGACACTAACCTCCACGTTCTATGAAAAACCCATTTCAAGATTTTTGCATTAAGACCTTCAAAGTCTCTACCCACAAAAGAGGTACTATTTTCGAGGTTTGATCACTTAGACAATTATAAAAAAATTATAAAATTACGAATTTAATTTTCGAAAAATAATGGCGCACAAGTGCTATGTGTTCTCTACATGCATGCCGATTTTTGTAGCTTGATTCCATCATTTAGGCCCTCAAAGGCTCTACCCACAAAAACATATACCTTATCATTTGCCTGAAAAATAAAAAGTGTCTGTTAGGAAAAATGAAACTTGACATAGCTATGCAAATTTTCAATACATAAAAGTTATATATTCAGAAACGTGATTCAATTTCCTACATTTCATCTTTTTTACTCAATGCAAGATATTTTGTGTAAGTAGATCAAAAAATCCAAGTAAGTTGAGGGATGCCTACTTTTTCAGTTTTCTATTGCATCTAACGCGCCAAAAGTGACCCTCATTAGCTTGCACTGACCCATAATTAGTCGAATAAGAGTGATATAGTGATAGATAACATTCTTTAAAAGTTATATTTCATAATAATAATATTCTTATTGTACATGGTTAATATTAATAATCATGAATTTATAATGTTAACAATAAGAACATTAATAATTGTAAATTGCAATAAAATATTATAAATTACATTCTATATACTATTAAATATTATGATTTTGAAATTTATATTATAATTAAAACTATATACTTTTTAAATATAACATGTATTAATTTTTTATTTAAAATTTTTCTTATTTTTAACTTTTGTATATATTAACTTAAATAAAACTTTAACATATGTAAAATAGAAATTAATATTAAAATGAATATTCTATTACAAGTTATAGCATACGACAAACCGTATCATATCAGAATATATATCCCAATGCAGTAAAGTGAAAGTAAATAGGATATCATACTATTGCAAAGTTTGAATATACCAAAGTGCGAATTCGATCAAAGTTCCGACTACAATACAATTGAATTAGATATGTTTTTATATTACACCGCGTACAGAAGGAAGTTGCAGTTTTTTGGTTTTTAAAAAACTCGATTTTGAAATGATCTTCGTCCATTGATTGAAATTGGAAAGTCCAAACTTCATCACTTAAAAATTAGTAACAGTAACATTAATAATATTAATATGTTCTAATATACTAATAGATGTAAATGAGACACATATTATAAAAAAATATTAATATGAAAAGTGACTTATTCCGACACATTAATATTATTAACACATATAGAGTTACCATTAAAATATCCACTTCATCATACTTTCCTATAAACCAGTCCATCCATTATTTACTCAGAAATGCACAGCAACACTACTTAATTAATTATAAGATGCCTGAATCATCCCATTTCATACCATGTCCGAGCTTGTTATTATTTATTTTAATTCTATATAAATCCACTTAAGAAAATGATTATATCATATAGAACAAAATGCCACAACTAAAATTTAGATTACATTCTTATAGAAATCTGCGGAGTTGTAAGTATATGAAATGTAATCACTTTATGCAAAAGATTTGCATAAAAAATATCTTATTAATTATAAAAGAATTGTATGACTTGTCACCTACATGGAAAAAATCCTCATTTATATGTGTATATAAGTTTCAAGCATATGATTTAAATACATTTAATGCAGTAAAGTGGAAGTAAATAGAATATCTCAATGGAACTAAGTGCCAATACAATAGAATTACTTATATTTTTATATTACATTCTGGAGAGATGGAAGCTACAGTTTTTGTTTTTTAAATTCGATTTTGAAATGTTCTTTGTAGGCTCAGTTGAAATTGTGAAAGTCCAAACTCTATAAACTTTAAAAAAAAAGGTACACAGGTGGAGTTACCATTACGATATTCACTTTGTCTTATTTTCTTATAAACCATTCCCTCCATCATTTACCAGGAGATTCACAGCAGCACTGCTTAGTTAATTGCAGGTTGCTTGACTCATCCCATTTCATACAATGTCTTAGTCAACCTTCCCGAAATCACATAGCTCACCGATCAGATCTTGTTTGCACATCATATCCACCTCTGGCCAATCTCATCTCATGAAATTTTAATCTCAATGGCCTAATAGTATATATGTTTCTTTCCTTGGATAATGACTATTCCCAGCACCTCAGCCAATAGCTCATTCAATTTCGTAACCCTAAACAGAGGCTCAAAAATTGGAAAAAAACAAAATCGAAGTTTCTTATAATTTCAATTTTCTAAGGAGACAATGTGCAAAAAAAAAAAACCACGCATTAAATATATATATATATATATATATATATATATATATATATATATATTTTGCTTCGGCAAGGAATTCACTTAGTGGGAGGTAAACTTCACTTCTAAGGGCATTTATACTTTACTTTCTGAAACTTTTTACTTAGTCGGGATTCAACTTGGACGAGTCCACTCTTAAACAAGATTTATATTAAAATATTTCTTGCTAAGTCATAAAAATCACTTTCCATGGCTTAGTAACTTAAGGTAAACTTTGACGCAATAATGTTAAGACAAGCTCACTATATCAAATAACCAAAACATTAAATGAAGCGAAGTTATTTTGCATTAAAACATAACTTTTACCACCCTAAAATATTTGGGAAATCTTGATTTCTTTTACAAACCGTAAATGTAAACAACATTCACACAAATGATAGACTTATATAAAACAAAGAAACTTCACTGCATTACATAGAGATGAAATTTACTTTGATCTTTCACATTTTACAGAGCTTGGGCTCTTAATACATTTCACGACTATGAGCTTGAGCTCACAAACACATCAAAGACCTTTTCTTCATCTCCTTTCTCTCTTACTATGTTTTTCAACTCTCTTCTCCTACATATACACAAACTTTATTTTGCTTCACCTAGAATCTACTGAGTTACATTAAAGACTGTAATTAATTTCTACCTAAGAATTTTGACTTGCAGAATACAAACGTGACTAAATAAATACAAGGAAGTGTGCATGAAGCCTGCTAACAATTTATCTAACATCTCTGCGCTTCTATTGAATCTGACCGAGTCAGGCTGGTATTTGAAATGCATCAACTTGTAATTCATTTTCCCAATACTCCCCCTTAATTATAAGCAGATGGAGATTACAAAATAAAATTTTACAAAATGTTTCAGAGGTGAAACGTGCTCTGTGCATGATGAAGTTTATTGTGTAGAACTTGTCACTTCTAAACAACTCCGCAGATATTGAAATGTTTCCCTTTCCAATGGTTTTGTAAAGATGTCTGCTACCTGATCTCCAGACCTACAAAATTCTAAACAAATTTCTTTTTTATTTATCAATTCTCTGATAAAATGATACCTTGTGTTGATGTGCTTGGTTCTCTTGTGGAACACATGATTCTTGACAGTGCAATAGCTGAATTATTGTCGCAGTAAATGGTTGTGGGTTCTTGTTGGTTCTGTGATAGATCCCTTAACATACTCTGCATCCAAATAGCTTGACATGCAATGCTTGTAGTTGGGGCATACTCTGCTTCTACTAAAGAAAGAGTTACAATGGGTTGTTTCTTTGAAGCCCATGATACAACACCTATGCCTAAATGAAATTTATTCCTAGATGTGCTTTTTCTGTCATCTATGATGCCTCCATTGTCACTGTCAATGTACCTAATGAGTTTAAAATTTTCTAAGGTTGAATACAAAATACAAAAATATTTTGTTCCACGTACATACCTCAAAATTCTTTTACTTGTTTGTCAATGAGATTCTTTTGCTGACTCCATCAATTTTGATATTAAACTGACTCCATACATGATGTCTAGCCTTGTCGCAGTAAGATACATAAGGCTTCCAACAATCCTTTTGCACAGCGTAGGATCTACATTGAATCCATCATCATCCTTTCTCAATTTCAAACCTATTATCACTAGTGTTGGGGATGTCTTGCAGTTTAACATCTTAAGTCTTTTCAAGACTTCATTTGCATACTTCGACTGAGATATATATATGACATTTTCAGTATGTTGGACTTCAATGCCCATAAAATACTTCATAAGCCCCAAATTAGTCATTTCAAATTCACTTTCCATTACTGAACTAAAATTCTTTATGCCAAAATCACTAGTAAATATTAAATTATCTACATGTAGGCAGACAATTAGCTTATTACCTTGCTTGTTGATTTTTGTGTACAACATTGGTTCACATTCACTTACGTGAAATCCATTCTGAATGAGGTAAGAGTCAATGCGTCTGTACCAAGCTCTAGGACCTTGCTTCAAGCCATAGAGTTCATTTTTCATCCTGTATACTTTGTGTCCTTGTCCTAAGAATTCGTAGCCTTGTGGTTGCTCCACATATAATTACTCCTCCAAATAACTATTTAAAATCACAGACTTAACATCCATTTGGTAAACATGACATGTCATATGTGCTGCGATGGCAAAACCAGTTCTGACAGTGTCCATTCATTCCACAGGTGCAAAAGTTTCATTGAAGTCTATGACATGCTATTGTGTAGACCCCCTTGCTACCAATCTTGCCTTGTGCTTCTGCACATTTCCATCAACATCTTTCTTGGTGTTATAAATCCATTTGATGCTTATCACATCCTTGTCCTTAGGAACATCGACTAATTCCCATGTCTGATTTTTCTCAATGCATTCTATTTCTTCACCCATGGCTTGTTCCCAAACTTTATCTTCGACAACTTATTCAAATGTTAGAGGATCATTAATTTGATAAAATAATGCAAAAACTAAGAATGAATTGGGTGTACTAGTCTCATATATCTCACACAGACTTCTTGTCTTTGTTGGAGTTGTTGATGTCGAACTCCACGAACTACTTGACGAACTTTGTTGTGCTCTTGGTTTGCTTGTTGGAGTAGCCTAAATTGCAAATTGTGTCAAAGTTCCTTGTGTTGAAACATCTCGCGTTGTCCCGGGAGTAGACGGAGCTACGACATTATGACTCACATGCGGAATTTCAACCACATCCTCTTCTATGTCATTATGTTCGACATGTGATACGATTTTAACATTCTTCTCTATGGTTCCATCCCATGTTTCATTTTCTACAAATTGAACATCTCGAGTGATAATAACTTTTCTTGCGACAAGGTTATACAACGTGTATGCTTTTGTGTCTTCAGAATACCCAACAAAGATACATTTCTGTCATTTATTGTCTAATTTCTTTCTCAACTCATCTAGAACATGTGCGTATGTGACACAACCAAAATTTTTTAAATGTGTAACATTATGTTTCATACCTCTCCAGGATTCTTGAGGAAATTTGTTCTTTACACTCTTCGTTCGAAATCATTTCATGATGTATATAGCAGTTGCCACTGCCGCATCCCGATAGGGTGAAAATGCAAAGCTGGGAAACAATTCCATGACAACGGAGTGAAAAAAAAAAGGGCGCGCAGATGAACAGGGGAAAAAAAGTCAACCTCAAACTCTTGGCCTAGAGTTTTTTAAACTCTAGGCCGAGAGTTTTGAGAGTTCAAACTCTAGGCTGAGAGTTTGAACCAATCTACGCACTATATTTTTAAAAAAACTTTCGTATGAGAGTTTGAACTAAACTTTCCGCCGAGATTTTGGAAGACATTTTCTCGCCCGAGAGTTTTTGGTCAACAATTCCAGCACCATTTCTGAAGAATTCAGAAATGTGTCACTTTAACAAGGTCGGACCACTACAAAACATGAGAATTACATGTCAGAGTTTATACCAGTAGATTCATCATTCAATCTACTTTATAGTAATATTTTTTTTTTCAATTTCATTTAGGATTACTATTTGTTTCTATTTTTTTACTAAACTTTATCATTAAAAAATTAAGTGACTGAAAAATCAGTCACAATGAAAATTCATTATCATCACAATGACAAAGCCAATTTTTTTTAAAAAAATACAAGGATGTTCCTTGATGTGTCCTCTTTAATGGGTTGGTTTTAGTTTGTTTGATAAGAGTAACATTTGAAATAAAATGTGATGACAAAAACATGTGTCGATAATGCACCATTTTTTGAACATACATTGTTTCAACAAATAATAAAAAATAGTTCCCAAGTCTTAAAAAACTCGAAATATCATCCAGGATCAAGTTTAGTGTGTGTCGATTATGAGCATACAATTTTCTTTCCCTAAAATGAATAACCATCTATCAAAAAACCCTTGTCAACATAGGTCACTCATTATCCATACCTAAAATTTTCAAGTATATGTCGTTGGTTGACAACAAATTTGCCCCACGATATGTCCATAATTTTTTTTAAAAAAAAATATGAGTAGAAAGCTAATTCAATTCTGTAAAACCTTTGTGTTTACTACAAGTTGAAATTCTTAAGGGAGATATGGGTTTGAAGAGGTCGCAATTTAAAAACAAAAAAATAGCAGTTTGTTTTTGTCAAAAACAAGCCAAAATTGTTTCCCAACTTCATGTTTTCACCCAATATTCATTGAAAAATGCATGGTTTCCAACATACTGCGCACCATCTCCATAATGGTTATGTTCTTCCCCTCCACGACACCATTTTGTTGTGGTGTATACCACGCAGTGAATTGCCTTTATATGCCATGATTTTTACAAAAGTTTAAGAAATCATTTGAAACATACTCACCACCTCTATCTATTGTTAAGATCTTGATGTTGTAACCACTTTTCTTTTCCAGAAGTGCCTTGAAGTGCTGAAACCATCCAAATGCATCATATTTATGTTTTAGAAAATATGTCCAGTTTTTTCTTGTGAAATCATCAATAAATGTGAGAAAGTAAGTGCAGCCTCCTATGGACAGTGTTTGCATTGGTCCACAAATATCATAGTGCATAATTTCAAGTGGTGTGCGAGCTCTATATGACTTTCCAACTAGAAAAGTCTATAATGTCCCCATTTTGACCCCCTTTGTATTCAATCGTAAATGATGTAAATATTGTAATTTAATCATGGTGAGGAGCTCAAGGCCAAGGCCCCACCATTGATTTAGCGTTGATGTATCGGTAATTAAAGGAATAAATGCTTATGGTTATTGTGCTAGATGGGCACAATGTAAATGAAGACATCATGTAAATACAAATTTTAATGAAAATACCCACAACTAGCTATGCAATGCAACACAGAGATGGGGCATGATTATACAAGGAATAGGGAGAGAAATTATTCAAACCCTTGAGCCAATGGTGTTAATCCATGTGTCAATGAGAAAACCCATAAACCCTCAACTACCCATTTTGGGTTATGGACCCAATCATTTAATTCTTCCAGAAATTGGTTGAGGTAGTTAATGCCTTGGGAATGAAGAGGTATGGCAGCCAATTTCATGCATGGGCAAGCCATCAACCTGGGAATTCGTGTTTTTGCTTCTTGGGTAAGAAAACACCCACAAAATGGTGCCCAAAGCCATTAGAAACCCACAGTCTTTCCTCTCTCACGCAGTTTGAGCTAGCTGGGTCTTTACCTACACGTTTTTCATTCATTTTCTGCATTTTTCCATGCCTGTGAGCTCATTTTTGCATTATACAGCAGCTAGGAGGGAAGGGCCACGAGTTGGGATTGTGATGGAGGTCGTTTTTGCCCCAAAATGCCCATGGACATTTTTTTGAAAACGATTTCTGCTCTCCAGGGTTGTTCCCCAATTGCCATTTTCGTTTTTAAGCTTTCCCACATTTTTCTGGGCTGGTAGAAACCCCATCTTTGGGCATCTCACTGTAAAAACGTTTTGATCATGCCCAACACTTATACTTCTGCTGTTATGTGCATCCTTATCTTGGTTTGAATCTATGAGCAAGAGATTGGAGTGGTAGTGGACAGAGAGGGCTTGATAAACCTAGTGGGGGAGATAACCTCCCAAGAAGATCAAAAGGGCTTTGGCTACTCTTCTATGCACACCCTGAGAGCACTAGATGGGGAAGGTATGGCTTGAGGGACTGTACATAAGTGAAAAGAATACTTCCTTGTGCTGGGTGTGTAGATATTGTGGGTACCAAGCTAGATAGATCTTGTAAGGTTACCCCTGGTTCTGTGCTTGAGCTCACTAGCTTAGCCACTTTTCCTTTCCATTTCCTAGCAACCTGATAAACCCAATTGTAGATTGGCTTGGCTCATTTTGGTGTATGCTTGGCTATGTGTAAGTCTGTTGTTCCGTGGTTCCTTGTAGTAATCATGCTTAGCTCGGGGGTGGCAGTTTTATCAAGAGGTTGATAAGCGCAACTGGCTTATGGTTGGGTGGAACGTTGCAGTTGCATAGCCAGTTGCTTGGGACTACTTTGTTATAAGATAAGTATTCTCCTGTGTTAACTTGCAATTAATTAATTGATGAATATCTTGAATGTATGATGGATGTGTAATTGAAATTACTTCCGCTGTGTTTTCAAGTCTTTATGCATTTGTATATGTCCATCTTCATTTTAAATTGAATGTTTGTTTACTAAGTATGGGACTAGATGTCCAGGATTAGAGTGATGTTCTCTCCCATGCTGGGATGATGGGAGGGGACACTACATTTTGGTATCAGAGTTGCTGGTTGCAGCATTGGACCTTTATGGGCCAAATCCAATCACAGCCACATGGGAAGGTCCCTTCCTGATCACCACAGGTCTCAGCATTGGGCCTAAACAGGCTAAGTTGGATAGATTACAGAGGTAAGATCACCTCCTGCTGAGCAGCAACCATCATTGAAAGAAGGGAATATTTCAAAAAATTTCTTAAGAGTTTTGGAATTTTTGTTTAAGTCTGTTTCGGGAAGAGTTCGGGAAATCGTTCCGAAATTTGCGGAAGAGTTCCGCGAACCGTCCCGAAACTGCGGAAGGAATTCTCTTCCAAAATTGCGGAAGGGATTCTCTTCCAAAACTGCAAAAGGATTCCGCGAGTTGTTCCGCAATGTGGAAGAATTCGGCGAACTGCTCCGAAACAATGGAAATATTTTCTAAGTGTTCGACATCGAAAGGAAATTTGCGGAAGGAATTCTCTTCCGAAATTGCGGAAGGAATTCTCTTCCGAAATTTGCGGAAGGAATTCTCTTTTGAAATTGCAGAAGGAATTCTCTTCCAAAATTGCCATAGGAATTTTCTTCCGAAACTGCGGAAGACTTCCGCAAGTCGTTCCGCAACGTGGAAGAGTTCGAGAAGTTGTCCCGAAACTGCGGAAGGATTCTGCGAGTCATTCCGCAACGCGGAAGAGTTCGGGAAGTTGTCCCGAAATTGTGGAAGAGTTCCGCGAATCATTCCGTAACTGCGGAAGACTTCGGCGAATCGTTCCGCAACTGTGGAAGACTTCGGTGAATCATTCTGCAACTGCGGAAGACTTCGGCGAATCGTTTCGCAACTGCGGAAGACTTCGACGAATCGTTCCGTAATTGCGGAAGTATTCCGCAAGTCTTTCCGCATTTGCGGAAGCATTCCGCAAACCACCCCGCAATTGCGGAAGCACTCAGCAAATCGCCCCGCAATTGCGGAAGCGTTCGACAAACCGCTTCGAAACTACGGAAAGAATTTCCCAGTGTCTTCCGAAACTGCGGAAGCATTCGACGAATCGCTCCACAATTTCCCCCTTAACCCCCTTTGTCCCCCTCATATGTCGTTGATTGTGAGCAAATTCTATGATTTGACAAATTGTCAATATAACCTTTTCTCACGTGCATGGAAGTAAGTTATAAATTCTGAGAATATAATGCTGCTAAAAATTGTGTAGATGAACACATTTTGCAGAATTACAGTTGCATCAGGGCATCACTCTAGATAGTACAGTTGAAAAGTTTTGGATCTTGGTTGGGCCAAGAAAATCAACATTATGGATGATGCACAGGATCCCTATGAGCCCGAGACAGATTCCATGGGGGAGAACATACATGTTGAGAATGCTGAAACAGAATCTAATGGGAGAAGAAATCAAGAGACTCCTCCAGGTATTGCAACCACCATGAGAAGCCTAAGGGTGGAGTTGCAAAGCTATAGAGAAGATAATGAAAGGATGATTAAAGCTCAGGAAGAACAAAATTAGTTGAATGAAGCCATGCTACAGAGTTTAACAGACATCCAAGGGAAAATAAACTCTAGGCATCAGACATCAAATCTAGAAAGGGGTGGGAATAGTTCTAGAAGGAATTCCTGTAAGAGGGCCAGTAGCTCAAGAAGAGTTTCTATAGACAGAACATATACTCCAAAAATATATTCTAATGAATCATCTGACTCTAAAGAATCCATTGAGGGTTCAAGCTCTTCATCTCGCCGGAATAAGAGGAAGAAGCACTACAAGAATAGTTCGCATGGAGAATTTAAGAAGGCGAAACCTCCTACATTTGATGGAGAGATAAAGTTTGGTCAAGAAGCTGAAGCTTGGCTTCTTGGAATGAGAAAGTATTTCCAAGTCCAAGAATACTCGGGAAATATGAAGGCAAGGGTAGCCATATTCAACTTGAATGGAAGAGCATCTATATGGTGGGAACACATCAGGAAAGTGAAGAAGATCAACGAAAGGAATATTGTTTGGAAGCAGTTCAAGAAATACTTCAAGTAGAAGTACCTCTCTAATAGGTACTATGATGATAAGATTAAAGAGTTCCATGAGCTGATATTGGGACAATTGACCATAGAAGAATATGCAAAAAAAAATTTGGAGCTGCTAAGATATGTCAGGTACATTCGAGATGATAAGGTGAAAATTCAGCGTTTCCTAAGTGGACTACCCCAGTCATATAAAGATAGAATTGAGTTTGATGAACCTCAAACTCTAGAGGAGGCCATAAGAAAGGCCAAGTATTTCTTTGATCAAAACAGAAGCAAACCAGAATTCCATAAGGCATGGAAGGATAGGAAAAATGAAACGTTTGATCAAAGGAAGAAGGGGTTCAAGTCTCCTCAATTCCGGAATCAGCAAAGGCAACCATCACAGGTTGTGACTAAGCCAACTAGGATGATGGGAGACAAGCCAAGAGATCCAAAGGAACCAAGAGAACCACTTCAATGTTGGGGTTGTGGAGGAGACCACATGCTTAGCAACTGTCCACATTGGAATGAGAATGCAAATCAAGTCCACAACATCCAAGGAGCTAAAACTGTGGGTCAAGTGGCAAGGACAATCCCTAGAATCTATGCAGCACTAGACAACTACCAAGCAGATCATCAATCAACTGTGGTTGAAGTTGAAGGTAAGATTGCTAAGCAATCTGTTTCTATTTTGATTGATCCTGGATCTACTCACAGTTATGTCACTCCTATAATTGTTGAGATTTGTGCTTTTAAGAAATTAAAGCATAGTAAATCATGGTTAGTTCAACTAGCCACTGGAACCAAGAGAAAAGTTAGTGAAATAGTAGAGAAATGTCCATTAGAGATGGATGGGCTATTCACTTATGCCGATCTGAATATTTTACCACTGGGTTCCTATGATATTCTCATTGGAATGGATTGGTTAGAGGCACACAGGGTTAAACTTGACTGCTGCAATAAGACATTTGAATGCATGGACGAAGAAGGAAACCCGAGGGTTGTAAAAGGGATTCCAAAGGTGACTTCTGTTAGATAGGTTTCAGCCATGCAGCTGAAGAAGTTCTGTAGGAAGGGATGTCAATTGTATGCATCCCACATTCTAGAGACAACAGAGAATGAAACTCTTAAATTGGAGGACTATCATGTATTGCAAGAATTCAAGGATGTTTTTCCTGATGAGATTCCAGGACTCCCTCCAAAGAGAGACATTGGCTTTACAATTGAACTTGTGCCAGAAGCGGCACCAGTGTCTAAGACACCCTATAGGATGATTACACTGAAATTGCTAGAATTGAAAATGCAATTACAAGAGTTGCTAGAATAGAAGTATATTAGGCCAAGTGTGTCCTCGTGGGGAGCACCTGTTCTATTTGTGAAAAAGAAAGATGGAACACTCAGGTTATGTATTGACTATAGGCAGTTGAACAAAGTCACTGTGAAGAACAAATACTCATTGCCCCAAATTGATGACCTTTTTGACCAAATGAGGGGAGCAAAGGTATTTTCCAAGATTGACTTGAGGTCTGGTTACCATCAGGTAAGAATCAAAGAAGAAGATATTCATAAGACAGCCTTTAGAACAAGGTATGGACACGATGAGTTTGTAGTGGTACCATTCGGTCTCACAAATGCACCAGCTACATTCATGTGTCTCATGAATAATGTTTTTAGAAAGTATTTGGACAAGTTTGTTCTTGTATTCCTAGATGACATTCTCATGTATTCTAAGAATGAAAAAGAGCATGAAGAACATTTGAGAATGACAATGCAATTACTAAGGGAGCATAAGCTATATGCAAAGTTGAGCAAATGTGACTTTTATAAAGATAGAATTCATTATTTGGGTCACATCATCTCCAACGAAGGAATATCTGTAGACCCTGAGAAGATTGAAACCATTATGAATTGGCCAACTCCAAGGAATGTGACTGATGTGAGATCTTTTATGGGCCTTGCTGGTTACTATAGGAGATTTATCGAAGGATTCTCCAAGGTTGCAAACCCGATCACTTCTTTGCAAAAGAAGGGGATAAAATTTGAATGGTCACCAAGATGTGAGGAAAGTTTTCAACGGTTGAAGAATCTTCTTACAAGTGCACCTATTTTGAAGATTGCAGATCCGGAAAAAGACTTTGTGGTATGTACAGATGCATGCAATCAAGGACTTGGAGAAGTTCTTATGCAAGACAACCACGTGATAGGCTATGAGTCAAGAAAGTTGAAGGAGCATGAGAAGAACTATGCCACTCATGATATAGAACTTGCAGCCATAGTACATGCCTTAAAGATGTGGAGGCATTACTTAATGGGAAGAAAATTTGAGTTAAGGACAGACCATTGTGGTCTGAAATACTTATTTGATCAGCCAACTTTAAATGCTAGGAAAGCTAGATGGTTGGAATTTTTGTGTGAATTTGATTTTGAGATCAAACACATAAAAGGGAAAGAAAACAAGGTGGTTGATGCACTCAGCAGGAAGGTACATGAAATGTATGTGGCAGCGCTTAGTACTTTCCAACCAGATTTGAAGCAGCAGATTGTTAACCATATGGTTGAGGATGAAGTGTATGAGCAGATAAAGGGAAAATTGCAGCAGCAAAACCTTGAAAAGAAATATGAGGGATATCATTTGGAAGAAGGCGGACTTCTTACTTATAAGAATAGAGTCTATGTTCCAAATGCGACAGATTTAAGGAGAATGGTTATGGATGAGATCCATAAAGCTCCATACTTTGGTCACCTAGGATATCAGAAAACAATTGCTACAGCAAGAAAATATTATTTCTGGCCAGGCATGAAGAAGGATATTGCTGAATACATTTCTAATTGCATGGAATGTCAGCAGGTGAACAGTGAACACCAACATCCAGCAGGTTTATTGATTCCAATGCCAATTCCAGAATGGAATTGGGAAGTAATATCCATGGACTTTATTACAGGATTGCCAATGACTGTGAGACAACATGATTCCATCATGGTTGTGGTGGACAAGTTAACAAAGGAAACACATTTCATACCGGTTAAGTCCACACACAAAGCCGATGCCATTGCAAATATTTTCATGAAGGAAATTTTCAGATTACATGGGTTGCCTAAGGCAATAATTTCTTACAGGGATACCAAGTTCACTTCCAATTTTTGGAAAGGCCTCTTTGTAGATCTGGGTACACAGTTAAGCTTTAGTGCCGCATACCATCCTCAAACAGATGGGAAAACAGAAAGAGTAAATCGGGTGCTTGAAGAGATGCTCTGCATGTATGTAATGGATAAACCATCCAAGTGGGAAGATTCTCTACACTTGGTAGAATTTGCATATAACAATGGGAAACAAGCATCGTTGGGAATGAGTCCTTATGAGGCTTTGTATGGCAGAAGGTGTAAGATGCTAGTGACTTGGGACAATCCAGTGAACAGAATTGTACTTGGGCCAAAATTGCTTAAGGAAATGGAGCAAGAAGTTGCCAAGATCAGACAGAATTTAAAAGTAGCCCAGGATAGATAGAAAAGCTATGCGGATAAGCATAGGATCCATAGGGAATTCAGTGTTGGGGATCATGTGTATCTTAGAGTGATATCAAGGAAGAGTTCCTTGAAGCTTGGGAGTTGTGCCAAGCTATCACCTAGATATTGTGGGCCATTTGAAGTGCTTGAAAGAATAGGGCCAGTTGCATATAGACTTGCATTGCCTGCTAGCACTAAAGCTCATAATGTTTTTCATGTCTCTTTGCTTAAGAAATATGTACATGATCCTAACCATGTGATTAATTGGGATGTGATCCAGGTGGAACCCGAGGGAGAATTCCAAACCGATCCATTGTGCATCCTAGACAAGAAGGTAACATTGCTCTGGAACCGAGCCATCGGACAGGTAAAGGTGTAATGGAAGCACTACGGTCCCGATGAGGCTACATGGGAGTTGGAGGATGCCATGAGGGTGGCATATCCATTTTTGTTCAATTTTGATGAGCACTGAGGACAGTGCTAATGTAAGGGGAGGGGAATGTAATGTCCCCATTTTGACCCCCTTTGTATTAAATCGTAAATGATGTAAATATTGTAATTTAATCATGGTGAGGAGCTCAAGGCCAAGGCCTCACCATTGATTTAGCGTTGATGTATCGGCAATTAAAGGAATAAATGCCTATGGTTCTTGTGCTAGATGGGCACAATGTAAATGAAGACATCATGTAAATACGAATTTTAATGAAAATACCCACAACTAGCTATGCAATGCAACAAAGAGATGGGGCATGATTCTACAAGGAATAGGGAGGGAAATTATTCAAACCCTTGAGCCAATGGTGTTAATCCATGTGTCAATGAGAAAACCTATAAACCCTCAACTACCCATTTTGGGTTATGGACCCAATCATTTAATTCTTCCAGAAATTGGTTGAGGTAGTTAATGCCTTGGGAATGAAGAGGTATGGCATCCAATTTCGTGCATGGGCAAGCCATCAACCTGGGAATTCATGTTTTTGCTTCTTGGGAAATAAAACACCCACGAAATGGTGCCCAAATCCATTAGGAACCCACAGTCTTTCCTCTCTTAGACAGTTTGAGCTAACTAGGTCTTTCCCTACACGTTTTTCATTCATTTTCTGCATTTTTCCATGCATGGGAGCTCGCTTTTGCATTGTACAACAGCTGGGAGGGAAGGGCCACGAGTTGGGACTATGATGGAGGTCGTTTTTTCCCCAAAATGCCCATGGACGTTTTTTCTGAAAACGATTTCTACTCTCCAGGGTTGTTCCCCAATTTCCATTTTCGTTTTTAAGCTTTCCCACTTTTTTCTGGGCTGGTAGAAACCCCATCTTTGGTCATCTCACTGTAAAAACGTTTTGATCATGCCCAGCACTTATACTTCTGCTATGTGCATCCTTGTCTTGGTTTGAATCCGTGAGCAAGAGATTGGAGTGGTAGTGGACAGAGAGGGCTTGATAAACCTAGTGGGGGAGATAACCTCTCAAGAATATCAAGAGGGCTTTGGCTACTCTTCTATGCACACCCTGAGAGCACTAGATGGGGAAGGTATGGCTTGAGAGACTGTATAGCAGTGAAAAGAATACTTCCTTGTGTTGGGTGTGTAGGTATTGTGGGTACCAAGCTAGATAGATCTTGTAAGGTTACCCCTACCTCTGTTCTTGAGCGCACTAGCGTAGCCACTCTTCCTTTCCATTTCCTAGCAACCTGATAAACCCAATTGTAGATTGGCTTGGCTCATTTTGGTGTATGCTTGGCTATGTGTAAGTCTGTTGTTCCCTAGTTCCTTGTAGTAATCATGCCCATCTCGGGGGTGGAAATTTTATCAAGAGGTTGATAAGCGCAACTAGCCTATGGTTGGGTGGAACGTTGCAGTTGCATAGCCAGTTGCTTGGGACTACTTTGTTATAAGATAAGTATTCTCCTGTGTTAACTTGCAATTAATTATTTGATGAATATCTTGAATGTATGATGGATGTGTAATTGAAATTACTTCCACTGTGTTTTCAAATATTTATGCATTTGCATATGTCCATCTTCATTTTAAATTGAATGTTTGCTTACTAAGTATGGGACTAGATGTCCGGGATTAGAGTGTTGTTCTCTCCCATGCTGGGATGATGGGAGGGGACACTACAAAGTCTCTCTATGATGTTTCCCAAAAATACAGCCTTCACAAATTCTCTCTATCAATCAATAAAAATCCTTTCACCATATTCTTCATGTGCAGTAGCTTCAGCCCACCAAAATTTAGATGTCCAAATCTGAAGTGCCACAACCAGGATTCATCCTATAATTCTTATTGAAACACTACTTGTATTTCTTTGTCGTTGTCATTTTCTTTCTTGTTGCAGTGATTGTATGCTTCTTTACTTTCTGCCTTGAATGCAGCTCCTGAGTTTCCATTCTGACTTCCACAAACAACTTGAGTTGTTTTCCTTTTATTTTTGGTCTTATCCTTAAGGGAAACAAGCGATTGCTTGTCATCTGCACTTTGGCTATTAAGTGATTGCTTGGATATATGTCTTTAATCAGACAATGCTTTCCTGTCATATAAACTTTGTAACCTTTTTCTAACAATTGTCCAATGCTCATCAAATTATGCTTCAAACCTTGAACATAATAAATATCAGGCATAGTTTTTTGCTCCCCTTGTTTGGTTAGAATATCAACGATACCCTTATCGAAAATAGTGACTTGAATTTTATTTCCAAGTGCGACATCAATTTGAACTGATTTATCTAGACTAGAGAATAGATTTAAATTACTAGTCATATGATTTCTACAGCTTGAGTCTAAATACCATATGTCACTTGGAATTTCATAGACAACATTGCATTCAAGTGTAGATGCACATGCTAAAAAAATTGTGCTCGTCGAAGTGCTGGTGTTGCTTGAATCTGTTTGACATTTCTTTCCTTGGTCATATTGCTTCTTCTTGCATTCATATGCAAAGTGTCCAAACCTTTTACAATAATGACATTGAATTTTTGATTTATTAGACCTTTGTCCAATTGGATGTTGCTACGTCCTCCTTTGAAAGAACTTCTTCCTTTGCCTCTAGAGTTTGATATTCCCCTGCCTATTCCACGACTTATGGATGACTGAGCTGCAAATGCACCTTCTACATTTGATGTATTTGATCTATTGATTCTATGTTCATGATTGAGGAGTGATTCTTGCAACTCATCAACAGTAAATTGGGACAGATATTTGTTTTCCTTCAGGGTCACATCTAAAGATTCAAATTTTCGAGGAAGACTTCTAAGAAATTTTTCAACAACTCTTTGGTCCCCTATATTTTCTCCATGAGAATTTATTTGATTAATCATACCAGTAACTCGAGTATAAAATGATTCTACTGACTCTATATCTTTCATTGGCAGAGATTCAAAATCTCTTCTAAGGAGTTGTAGTTTGGTAGTCCTTATCTTGTTCAAACCTTGATAGGAATTTTCCAATGTATCCCATGCTTCCTTAGTTGTATTTGTTGTTGTTACTCGTGGGAGTATGGTTTCATGTGTTGCTTGATGTATGTACAACAATGCCTTTCTATCTTTCTTCCTCTGTTCCCTCAAGACATCCTTCTCAGCTTGTGTGAGATTGTTATATGTTGTCAGATCTGCTGGTTCTGCATAGCCATTTTGGACTATTTCTCATACATCCTTACCTATGAATGAAGATTTCATAGTTAGAGACCAATATTCATAATTTTTACCTGAAAATATTGGAGTTTGCAAATTTGACATTTGTGCACCGGAAGTGGAATCCATTCTTAATTTTAATTACTTTTCCCTTTTTGTTAAATATATTTTCTACTCTCCATAAACCAAGCTCTGATACCAGATCAAGGGAAACACTCCGCAGACAAAACAAATGAACCATGCAATAAATATATATTTTCTTTTTTTATGCTTTGGGGCTTCGACAGACATACAACAGGAAACCCCAATTTTTTTTACTTCGCCAAGGACTTCACTTCGGGTGAGGTAAACTTCACTTTGATGGGAATTTACTTCATCAAACACTTGACTTTGTGTACTTTACTTCACAGACTCTTGACTTCGTGGAACACTTTACTTCATGGACCTCTTAACTTCATGGGACACTTTACTTCGCGGACCTCTTAACTTCCCATAACTTTTTACTTCGTTGAGATTCAAATTCGACGAGCCCATTATTTTACAAACCGTAAATGTAAACAACATTCACACAAGTAAATCTGGAGAAGATGTGCAGCATTCAATATTCAACATTCTTGAGAATGAATACATAAAAATATAGACTTATATATTACCATGTTAAAACAGGGAAACTTCGTTGCATTACACAAAGATGAAATTTACTTCGATCTTTAACCTTTTCATAGCTTGGGTTCTTAATACATTTAACGACTATGATATTGAGCTCACAAACACATCACAGACCTTTTCTTCATCTCCTTTCTCTCTTACTTTGTTTTTTTAATCTCTTCTCCTACATATATACAGACTTGATTTCGCTTCACTTGGAAGCTACTGAGTTAAATTAATACTGTAATTAAATTCTACCTAATTTTTTTGACTTGTAGAATACAAACATGGCTGAATAAATACAAGGAAGTGTGCACGAAGCATGCTGATAGTTTGTGTGACATCTCTACGCTTCTATGGACTCTGACCGAGTCAGGTCGGGATTTTAAATGAAGGTCAGCTTGTAATTCATTTTTCCAATAAATTTTACCCGATGAATGGAAACTGCTACCATACCATTTTCTTTGAGGCCAACAATTGATCTGAACTCTTTCTAGGGTCTATCATGAATCTACGAAAAATAGATATTTATAGATCTAGACTCCAACGTGCTCCTCAAGTTGACATACCACACCATGCTCTGCAATACAAGATAGGAGCAGTCGCTTGTCAATTTCATAGACCACACCATTCTATTGAATACCATAGATATCGTCTATCATGAATCTACGAAAAATAGATATTTATAGATCTAGACTCCAACGCGCTCCTCAAGTTGACATACCACACCATGCTCTGCAATACAAGATAGGAGCAGTCACTCGTCAAGGTCATAAACCACACCATTCTATTGAATACCATATCGGTGTAAAGAGACCGTAGTGGAAAAGGGAAATGATTGCCACTAGTTGGAATTGGTAAACAAATTATTAAGTGGTCAGTTAGAAACGAATGTCGTTACAATTTCCCCCTTATTACCTGTATATCGAGGGGTGAGAGTTAAACTTCCTCAATTTCTCAATCTTATCACCTTCTACACAATCGTAGCTCCCTTGTATGTTGCAGAAGTTTATGGTGGAGTCATTAGTTGTATATCTCTATCGTATCGCCTTCTACACAATCGTAGTTCCCTGGTACGTGGTGGATGTTTACGGGTGGATTCATTAACTTATTCATTAATATATTAATCCCATTCTTAATCTGTGGTTATAAAGAAATCGACATTTACCTTATCCCTTTCCAATCGTAGATAAGCGTTAGACGATACAGGAGGATAAATCATATCCCTTGATTACTAATTTTGTGATTAATCTTCCAAGGAGTTGAAATAGGGACTATCAGCATAAATATACTTTTGATCATAAAACATTTTTTTTTTAAATTTTGGTATATGTTTTTAAAATTAAAAATGAAAACATTCATTACAAAATATAATATGTGTGGAAGGATTAAATAAAGCACCAAATCCAGAAACCAACCGAATGACTACCACATTGGAATCAAGGATATAACCGAGTATATTTGGCATGCCTACGAGAGGAAACCAGACTCTACAAAGAGTCCAAACTTTTAATGAAACTAGCAAATAAAATAACAATGGAGTTAGACCTTCTCCATGAAGGAAAACCATGTCTATTTCCTCTGAGTTTATGACAGCGAGATGAACTAGACTTAACATAATCAAATCAAAACAAAAAACTATTGAAAGACCATAAGACCGTTTTTTTATGAGACTTGGGATTGACTACTCTAGCCGCTCACCATCCAAAAAGGTATGTTTATCATGTGAAATTAGTCACAACAGATCTAATGAACAAGTAAATCAATCACAATAGATGAAACTCAGAAAAATGGTGTAAAACTCTGCAAAACATGCATCAGTGCTCAATATCCCAATGAGGGTGAATAATTGCAACACAATACAGTAACAATGACTAAGCAATTCGAATTGCCTAAGGAGGTCATTCGAATCACTGAATGGAGTAGCTTGAATCCAACTAGGAGTCCTCATCATCAATCAGTGGTGGTCATCAATGCACAAGAACCAGTCATCCAGGTGTCAAGCTGAGTCTAACTGAGTGTGTCATGTGTAACTGAAGTGTGTAGCACTGATATAGGGAAGTTTTCTCAGTGGAGGGCACATGGGAGGCTAACTGAATTCAGAACAAGTCATCTAGTCAATATGGAGGTCCAATGGAAGTGAAACAGTCAGTCGGGAGTGAAACTAGCCTCAAATCAGGGAGAATCGGAGCTAACCGAGTGTAACTTAAGTGGAATTGCAATGGTAGGTGAAGAAGTGTGCCCTTCTCTGGAAGTCGGTGAGAAGTGGGTGCCTTTCTGACTAGGAGGGCTAAAAATCTGAAGTAAGTGGCTCCCGGGTGCTAGAATAAGGTGGTTAAGGTGCTGGAGGCATCAACCTGGTGACTGGGATGCATGCAAAGTGCATGCAAACCCTAAAATTTGCATGCAAACCCTAATTGCATGCACGATCCTGAAAAAGATGATGTGGATATCCGAACACCCCCCCTCAATCTAGACTATAATGTGCAAAAAATAATGTGGGGCCCTATTAACTAAGACCAAAGGTCACCCCAATACAATAATCCAAAAAATGCTGAAAATAAACTAAGTGAGGAAAGAGGGAAAACCCAGTGGGAAGAAAGCCCCCCCTCAAGCTAAAGAATAATAATGGATTAATCTGTCTCCACCATGATGGAACTCACCCCCAACAGTGAATGGAGGTAAGATAACTTCTTCTCAGTGAAGCTCTTGGTGAAGATGTCTCCAATTTGCTCATTAGTAGGGCAATATTGCAGAATGATGGTGCGATCATGCACCAACTATCGAATGTAATGCATATGAATCTCAATGTGTTTGGTCCTCTGCCGCTGAACTGGATCTGTGGAGATATTGATAGCACTTTGATCGTCACAAAATAGGATAGTCGAAGTAGTGCCACCAAAACCAAACTCGGAAAGAATATCCTGCAACCAAACTGCCTGTATGCAGCCATTGACTTCCCCTCGATACTCTGCCTCTGTTGAAGAAAGTGCAATGGCTGCTTGCTTTTGTGCTGGACCATCAAATAGCACCATGACCAATCATGAAAACATAACCGGAAGTGGACTTCCGATCAATGCTATCACCTGCCCAATCTGAATCAGTAAAACCAATGAAATCAAGCTCAGAATCTGCAGCATAATGTATGCCAAAATGTTTCATGCCTTGCACATACTGCAAGATCCGCTTGGTTTCCCGCCAATGAAGCTAATGCGGCTGCTGCATATACCTTGACAGGGTACTCACAGCATATGAAATATCAGGCCTTGAGTGTGTCAAATAAAGTAGTGAACCAATCAACTGTCGATACATACTGCAATCTGTAAGCGGTGTAGAATCTCCCTCTTCAAGACTGATTCTTGAGAGGAATGGGAATGGGGCTGCCTTACATTCAGCCATATTAAACTTCAATAATAGGTAGGAAGCATATTTTTGCTAAGATATAGTGATCCCATCAAAATTTTGAGCTATCTCCAAGCCCAAAAAGTGACTCAGCAAGCCCAAATCGCTCATGTCAAAAGCTAGATTTAAGGTAGTTTTTAGCTTGTTTATTGAAGTAAGAGTGCTACCAGTAATGAGAATATCATCAACATAAAGTACAATAACCAACAAATTACCTTTAACTCGCTGAAGATACACATTTGGATCAGATTTGCATCTTTGGAAATTCTGAGAAAGAAGGAAGGAGTCCATCTTTGCGTACCAAGCTCTTGGGGCCTGTTTTAACCCATACAAAGATTTCTTCAATCTGAAAACTAATGATGGATATGATGTGTAGCCCTCTGGCTGCTGCATATATACCTCTTCAGCAAGGTCTCCATTTATAAATGCACTCTTCACATCCATGTGGTGCACTTCTCAGTGCTTGGATGCGGAAATAGCCAAAACAAGGCGGATGGAATCCATCTTTGCAACCGGTGCAAAGGTCTCAGTGTAGTCCACTCCTTGGACTTGGGAGAAACCTTTTGCCACCAACCTTGCTTTGTATTTGCTGATAGATCCATCAGCAACAACTTTCGTGTGGTAGACCCATTTACACTTCACTAATTTTCTTTTAGGTGGAAGAGAAACTAGCTCCCATGTATTGTTCTTTTGAAGAGAACTGTACTCTTCATCCATGGCACTTTGCCATCTCAGATCTCGGTGGGAAGAATAGTATGATGTGGGATATGAACCAGCCATCAAATAAAAAATATCAGGAAGTAATGGATCATCAATAGAAAGAGCCATACCTTCTTTTTGAAATTCTGCTCTTGTTCGTCTCGGATCAGCAGGATTTCCAAGATTCAAACCAACAGATTGGAGAGTGTTTTGGGCCCACTTTGGTAACTGAGGAGGATCATAATGGTCGGATTACAAACCTGATATTTCATGATCATCATGTTCTACTAAAATATCATAAATATCAAAACTCATACCTTGATTATCGCTGCACGGATATTCTTCTGGTGAAGGCGGTGAATCGGCAGTCTCTTCCTCGACTAGTTCCAATTCTTGAAGCGGTTCTTCAAATTGCACACTGCGCTCTATGAATATCTTTTTAGCTCTAATATCCATGATTTTATATGATTTTGATTCTTCCCCATATCCTATCAGTATGCACTCAATACTTTGTGGATCCAAAGCTCGTCTCTTCTTGGAAGGAATTCTAGCCCATGCAGTAGAGCCAAAAACTCTCAAATTTCACACATCCGGTTTGTGACCAAAGAATGCTTCGAAAGGAGTCATACCTTTCACGGATGAATGTGAAAAACGGTTCTGTATGTATGCAGCAACATTGATTGCTTCAGCCCAAATATTTTCATCCAAACGTTTTGATTCAATCATGCATGTAGCCATCAATTTCAGTGACCGATTTTTCCTTTCCGCTACACCGTTCTGCTGGGGTGTGTAGGGAACTGTATGTTGGATCTGAATTCCGCTTTGGGCACAAAGTTGCAGCAACTCAGCCTTGATATATTCTCCACCATTATCATATCTAAGAGCTTTGATCTTTCTCTCTGTGGCGGTCTCAACAGAAGCCTTAAAATCCTTGAATTTTCCAAGCACTTCTGACTTGTTTTTGAGAAACAATACCCATGTAAAGAGGGAAAAATCATCAATAAATGTCAAAACATACCTTGAACCATTTAATGACATATGGGGCAGCGGACCACTCATATCAGAATGTATCAACCACAAAACTGTAGAAGCTCTGCTAGCTTTGCCACGGTCGAATCTGTGCTTGGGGTGCTTCCCAATGATGCAACCAGTGCATATTCCCTTCAAGGAACGGAGTTGTGGAAGACCATCTACCATGGAATTGTTTGATAGCAGAAGAAAATACTTATAATTAAGATGTCCAAATATTTCATGCCAAAGCCTACTAACCTCATTACCATGTGTGCGAAGAGCGGTGGGCTTTGCAAACGGAATAAAGTGTGAAAACTCATAGCATTTTGCAGTGTGGTTTGCCTTTCCGACTGCAACAAGTCTTCCACTTTTGATATCAAAAATTTCAACTGTATTAGGGCTGAATGTAACTTGCTTCAGTTCACCAGTGTGTGTCATTTGATACACAGAAAGAAGATTTGAAGCCAAGGAAGGCACATAGAGAACATTCTGAAAGCTTCCATGATCTACATGAATCGTACCTTTGCCCTTTGAAGAAATTTTTGAGTCATCTACCAAATGGATGGGGATGGATCTGTTTGGATCGAATGAAGAAAAATAATCAATATTTGCAGCCATATGATTCGATGCACCCGAATCTATCAAGAGAGTAGTGGGCTTCGAAACAGTTGCCATGAGTGCTTGTCCTCTTTCATGATCATCATTCCTATCCTTCTTCCTTGCACCATCAGGAAGAGTTATGTTGTTCTTTTCCAAAAGGAGGGCCATTTGATCTATAGTTTTCTTCATACATGAACTTTCGGGATGAAATCCACGGTTGCAATAATTACATTTAGATTTTTGGTTACCTTCTTTGCCCTTTTGCTTGAACTTTGAACTGGATGGTGCATCCATCTGTTTTCCTTTCTCTCTTTGCTTGTGAGGTTCGAATTTGGGCTTATCCTTCTTTTGATTTCCTTTACCATTCGAGATCTTGGGTCCTTGAACATATAGGGATGAATCTTTGGAGCTTATGGACCCCATTTGAATCAACTTGTCATGCTCTTTTGTGATGGACTAAATGAAGGCATTCAAGGTAGGCATCTTCCAATTCGGGGTAGTTAGCGGACTGGAATTGAAAGTAGAGACAAATACCGAATAATATTTACCAAGCTTACTGAGAATGGAGAGGATCAATTGTTTATCCTCTTTGATAACTCCACTGTTCTTCAACTGCAAGTTCAAGTTCTTGAATTTTGTGAAGAATTCATTAATGGTCTCAAAATTCTCAGGAATAAGGGCAATCAATTCATTCTCTAATTGAAAAGCCCTAAGTTCATCCTGCTTGCCAAATAGTGTTTCAAGTTGCTCCCATATATCTTTTGGAGTCTTCAATCCACTGAGATGGAAGTGAAGATCTTTGGAGATGGAGAGACAAAGAAGACCATAAGCTTCATCAAGCTTGTTGTAGTGTTTGGTTCTATCTGACAAGTTGTTTGGCTCCAATTCAAGACCAAGAGTGACTTGGTAGTAACCTTTTGAACGTAATATGATCTCCATATCATCTTTCCAATCAAAATAATTGAATGGGGTGAGGATAGGATTTGAAGAAGAGTATTCCATTGCTAGGAGCGAGTGCACATTGATGTAGAGAAGCTTGCAAGGGAAGAGTAGCGAATGCAAATGATGGTGACAATAACCTGCAAATCACAATAAACCAAGAACAATGAGGTCGAACAATCCACCCTTTTAGAGTTGCATCACACCTGGGATTGGAGATCAAACAATGTTGAATGGGTCCAATGTATCAGATCCAGGATTTATGTGGAAACTCAAGCTTCTGAAGTGGTATTGGATGTATTTTCAAGCTTTGCATGCACAGGAGCGAATGCCCTTGAGATCTTTCATGCCAAAACTTTTTGCAATTTTTGAGCAATTCACTCAAATCTTCTTATAGAAACACCTGTAGAAAAGAGATCTTGTCCCTGCAATGGCTCTAATACCATGTAAAATTAGTCACAACAGATCTAATGAACAAGTAAATCAATCACAATAGATGAAACTCAGAAAAATGGTGTAAAACTATGCAAAACATGCATCAGTGCTCAATATCCCAATGAGGGTGAATAATTACAATACAATACTGTAACAATGACTAAGCAATTCGAATTGCCTAAGGAGGTCATTCGAATCATTGAATGGAGTATCTTGACTCCAACTAGGAGTCCTCATCATCAATCAGTGGTGGTCATCAATGCACAAGAACCAGTCATCCAGGTGTCAAGCTGAGTCTAACTGAGTGTGTCATGTGTAACTGAAGTGTGTAGCACTGATATAGGGAAGTGGGCTCAGTGGAGGGCGCATGGGAGGCTAAATGAAGTTAGAACAAGTCATCTAGTCAATCTGGAGGTCCAACGGAAGTGAAACAGTCAGTTGGGAGTGAAACTACCCTCAAATCAGGGAGAATCAGAGCTAACTGAGTGTAACTGAAGTGGAACTGCAGTGGTAGTTTAAGAAGTGCGCCCTTCTCTGGAAGTAGGTGAGAAGTGGGCGCCTTTCTGACTAGGAGGGCTAAAAATCTAAAGTAAGTGGCTCCTGGGTGCTAGAATAATGTGGCTAAGGTGCTGGAGGCATCAACCTGGTGACTGGGATGCATGCAAAGTGCATGCAAACCCTAGAATTTGCATGCAAACCCTAATTGCATGCAAGATCCTGAAAAAGATGATGTGGATATCCGAACATATCGCTTCCTTCGGCTCGTGTGATGATGTCTATTGACTATGTTCATGGAAATAATTAAGAAGATTTGCAATGGAGCCGCGATTTTGAAAGGAAACGTTGCAAGGAGAAATCATTGTTGATTGGAGGAGTTGATCCCTAAGAAAGGAATTGGGTGATTAATTTTGTGATGGAGCATTCTTAATATCATATCCACCGATGCATTGAAAGGAGAGGCCATTAGTGAAAGGATGAGCATAAGTCATAACCTACAAAGTTAAGGAAGATCCAGAACAAACCCTAACGACACTGAAATTTGAGAATTCAGTGGTGAGGATAAATCAAGTAGAGAGTCCAAAAAAATTCACTCGTGTAAAAAGACGCAGAGAAATAACTCGTGGAGGAAGGTGAAATTTTGAAGTGCTTAATTTTAAATGAATACTATTTCACGTCATTATTCATGAAAATGAAAGTTCCTCGTTATCATTTTTTAGAAGAAAAGAAGCCATAATTTGTTATTTTCGATTGAAAATTAAAGTTACAAATTACTGTCTCAAATTCTGACTTCTGACCATAAAAGGAAACTATCCAAAAGACTAAAACCAGGACATCAAGGCCTCCAATTAGCGTATTTTTTATTGAAAATTAAAGTTACACCATAATTTGTTATTTTCGATTGAAAATTAAAGTTACAAATTAGTGTCTCAAATTCTGACTTCTGACCATAAAAGGCAACTATCCAAAAGACTAAAACTAGGACAACAAGGCTTCCAATCAGTGTATTTAGTACATAGATCAATATGACATCAAAATCATAGTTAGCATATGTCTATCCAATTGACTCACATAAAAAAAGTTTGACCAAAACAATATCTCCCCAATGCATCAGAAAAGGATGAGATTTAGAAAGACAAGACATAGCCAAAATCTACAAGGGAATTTTCAATAAATTCTCCAAAATATATGTAACCATCTATAGGGCCCAACACTTCCTTTGAGATCCTGTTAGCTACTTCATTTGTCTCCCAAAAAATATGTTGGAAGGAAATATGATCAAAGTATTTGATCTTATTCTCCGTATTTTTTAACCAAGGAGCCAAGTGGTTTGATTGAATGTCATAGTAACCAACAGTCCAATTGATGATGGTCTGAGAGTCACCAAAAATATTGATGGAAAAAATTCCCCTTTTTAAGGAGAACCATAACAGTCCCCTTAATGCGTGAAGCTTAGCCTTCGTGTAGCTCCCATTCCCCACTGCCATCTTGAGAAATATCTTATGATTATTTTTTATAGATAAAACCATTTCAGCTCCACATATACCTTGCTTTTCCACTCTATAAAAAAAACCATACTTAGAAACAGTGTTCATGGTTGCTCTAATAATGCTTCTACAATTTTTTTTCTTATCAGTAAATAGAAATTCATACATAGCACGAAAAATCCTTCTACAAGCGCCAAACACAATAGGAATTGTGTTTTCAAAAATATATCGATTTCGATTGATCGCCCATATCATAAACATAGGAAGGGTTTTATATTTAACTTTCCTTTGAAACCTTTCAAATATGAAATCATTAAAATATATACCGAACCATTCATCATTGATATTCAATCAAATTTGGAGTTCAGCCAAACACTTATGAGAAAACTGCAGTGAATGAAAATATGTGAAACGTCCTCCGCATCCTTCCTATAGAGTAGATAGATATTTGATCCACTAAAACCCCTTTTCATTAAATTAGGCCATGTAAGAATTTTTCTTTCAAAACAAAGCCACATAAAACACTTAAGTTTTGGGATTTTTCGTGCCCAAATCTTCTTAAGATTTCTTATATAAGTATCCCATTCCAATGCGATATGAGCAGGAAGGTTTAATTCTTCCGAAATAAACCAATGTGATTTAGTTTGAAACGTCAGTTTTTGTAAACTTCACACAGGTTTCCAGCTCTATACATAAACCAATGTGGTTTAGTTAAATAATTTCCACCCTGAAATTCTTGTGCTAGGATCATAATGTATTTATCAATCTCATCCAATTAATGCCTATAGAGTGAGCTTATAATTATCTACAACTCCGACATAAGGGTCAATTTCAACATAAACTTGTGATCCCCTACCAATACACCAACTAAGGAATTCCCCAATGATTGGGAGAGTGCCAATAAGACCATGCCAAATAGAAGATGTCGTCCTATAAAATGAAGAAGGCTTTCTGATCCACTGAATAACAATAAACTTTTTCAGATAGTTATGTTTGATAATTGTACTCCACAATCCATTATCTATTAATGCCCTCCATAAGCTTTTTGTCTTCATAGCCAAGTTAAAATACTGCAGGTTTAGGAGACCCCATCCCCCCAATTTCTTCGTCCAAGTCAGCGACTCCCATCTCACAAGATGAAATTTGTTTAACTAAAGTTTACCATACCATATAAAATGAAATATTATATGAAATATATTGCTTCTAATATAATTGATTATAGAAACTAGAATTTTCATCAAGCCAAGCCAATAAATAGTAATACTATGTAACATTGATTTTGCCAGGATAAGTTGGCCACCAATAGAAAGCTAACAAAATGCCCAGTTGTTAACACACCTATCCACTTTTTGAATTAACCACCACCAGTCATCAGGGCGATAATTTTTAGGCTTGAGATAGTAGCCGAGGTATTTGAAACCCAATTCAAGAGCCTCCATTTTATAAGAAGAACATACTTAATTTGATCTATACAATCAAATTCACAACAATTGTATAGAAAAAATGATTTTCTAGTACTAATGGCCATACCCAATGCCACAAAAAAGATATCAAATATCTCTTTATAATCCCTCCATTCTTCAATAGACGCAGTACCAAAAATCAGCACATCATAAAAACAAATCAAATGGGAAATAGAAACAGCTCTAGAGATTTTGATACCTCAAATTTTGAGGGATGTTTTTGCATGCTTCATTTATAGGTCTGCTTAATCCTTCAATGGAAAGGATGAATAATAACGAAGATGACAAACATCCTTTATGAATACCCTTTCCACTAGAGAATAAATTTGTGGGACTGCCATTTATCAGAACCACAAATGTAGAAGAAGAGATGGATTCTAATATCTAGTTTGTGACCTCGATAGGGATGCCAGTCTGAATTAATATCAATCTTAAGAAATTACAGTCTACCTGGTCGTGAGCCTTGATAAAATCCATCTTCAGAATGAATGCTTGTAAATATTTTATTTTAATAAAGTGCATACACTCTTGTGCCATCCTGACTGCATCAAGAATTTTCTGTTAAACAAGAAACGAAACTGCTCCATAGATACTGACCTTGCCATAACTGATTTAATTGGTTAGAGATTATTTTTCTGATCACTTTATATAGAAAATTACATAAATAAGTAGGACAAGAATCATTAAAATTAGCTTGTTTATCCTTCTTATGCACTAGATTTAAATATGTAGCATTAGGTTTAGCTGGAATGGAAGCCTTCATCGTGGATTCCTCAATAGCCATTAGAATTTCCTGCCCAAATAAGTTGAAAAAGTGGAGAAAAAATTCCACAGTCCATCCATACGGGCCTGGACTTTTCTATTTCACAAAGAATCTTAGAACATTTTTTATTTATCCTATAGTAATATCATCACCAACCTTATCACCCTTGTCCATAGAGAAAATTTTTGGACAAAGTTTTATGATTCTCAATTGAGCCTCCAAATTATTAACAGTCTCCTGTTTATATATATTCTGAAAATGAGAACAACAGAACTCATAATAGAGGGTTGATCATACCAAGACTTACCATTTGCATCTTTTATAATTTCCCATATTGAATTAATAATTCTTCTCTGATTAGTGAATATTTTATTTTATTTTCTATTTTGATCACCTTTTGCTATCCAAATTGCCAGACTCTTGAGGTTCCAGGTAATCTCCATTTGGTTTAGGATAGCGAATTAATGCTTTTCAAGGTTCAATAAATTCTCTTTCCCGTTGAGTGAAAAATAATCTTCTCCACAATTATTTTCCAGGTTAGAAATTTGGGACTCAATATTACACATGTCCTTTGTCATAGACTTTCTCTTTAGTTTATCCCATTTGATAAACTCAAATCGTAAAAAATTCAACTTACTAATCAAAAGAAGCATTGGAGAGTGATGTTCCATATGGACCAAATCATACCAACAATGTTTGATCAAATCATTGAAGGAAACATCCTCCAACCATGTACTATTAAATTTAAATGGATAAATATTTTTGCACCCCTCTAAGTCCAATTGAAGAAAGATAGCTTTGTGATTTGAAATCCTCGTAGGTTCACACCAAGAATGGTAATGCCCAATTTTCACCTACTAAACCCTCATTCATAAGAAGCGATCTAATATTGTTTCCACACCTGATCTACCAACCCTACCATTATTCCGAGTAACTTGGTACTAGAGTAGCAAGAGTAACATCTATAAGACCCACAACTTCAAATTTATCCTTAATAAGAGGCCAATGGATCATTGACTAATTTAGATCCCCAAACTTCTTCAACCGACAAAGTAACATTTAGATTGCCACCAACAATAATATTCGAGTCCTAAAAAATACCAAAAGAGAATATCTAATCCCCAAAACCCTTTCTATGACTGTACAGACCATATATATTCAGGAAACTAAAAGAGCAATCCACACCTTTGAATATGCCCTCAATTTTTATGCCTACGCATTTTCTTAAGGAGAAACGTTAGTAACCTTTAGATTACAGGCTACCAAGAGCCCCCCTAAGTGTCCAATAGCATCAATACCACAACATCTCCAGTCCAGTCTAATTTTTAGAAAACAATCACAAGCACTTTCCCCAGAGTACATCGTCTCCTGAAGCATAACAATATCAGGTCTATTAGATTCCATTAACCTCTTAAAGGCATCCTATTTGGGATGACTACCTATCCCACGAATATTGAGAGACATAATGATCATTAGGGAAATCATTCAAGGCCCACATTTTCTCTAAGAGGCCCATTGGGAGTAGTTGAATCTAAAGCAATGGAGATAGAGGTAATATTAGATAATTTAGGTTTAACCCATTTCTCTCGATCACTAGAAGTGTTAAAGTCCCTCTTCTTTATTTTACCAAGTTTCTTCCTTGTAGTAATGTTGGAATACCTAATAGAACCAAATGTGATCTCAAGTTTTCAGTTCCATCATAAGATCCCCCAAATATTGGTCACAGGTGCTTTTTCTGCTTCAGAAGGATTACAAACAGAGAAAACACGAAGACCCCCAGTAACTGAAGACCTACGATAATCTGAATTATGATGGACTATGGAGGTTCTAGGGTTAGATGGTGATAGACTCAAATCCTCATTATTTAGAATAGGGTCCTCAGGAATATGCGAAGGGGAAATTATAATATTGAGAGTCTTCATTGTTCTGAGTCCTCCTCCACTCACTTTGATAGGACTAGAAACAATATGATTGGAAGGGATATTGGAACAAGTACGGATCTCATTAATAGAATCAAGACTCACTTCAGTAGGATGAAATAGGAATTTTTGAACTGAAGACTCACAAGGATTTGGTAAACTTGGGTTATAAACATCCCCAATTCTCATAGCATCAAGTATTTCATTAGCAGATAAATATTTGAGAAGATGAGGTAAAAAGGTTTGGAACTTACCCATGGAATCTTTGGTAGCATTGAGATCCAGGAGAATGGGAAAGGAGAGTGTTTGTTCCATATCATCCAATTCGTTGCTGGAAGAATAATCATTAGCCGCGATAAAACCCTTACCAGTATTCAATTTAAAGTCTTGACGAATGTGTTTAGTCTCGTGACATTTAAAACATCTAAAGCAAATTTTCCAATAATGAATCTAACCTCAATTTCCTCCAAAATTTCTTTAAATGTATCAATATCAACCATCATCCTCGGACATATACAATTTGTGTCTAAGAGGGTATTTTCCTCAATCAGAATGAAACGACCAATTGAATTTGCAAGATCCAAAAAATCTTGGAAGCTTCAACAAAAAAGAGGAAAATCTGGCAGCATAACCCAAAGATGCCTCTTATGAAGTTTTTCCTTCGACGGATTGAAATCTGTGTGCCAAATATTTAACACAAGAGATCGTAAACCAATTACCCAGGACCTCGAGAGCACCAACTGCAGATATTCCTCCAAAATAAAATTAAAATACACCCACCCGTTAACCAACATGATAAATATTGGAACATAGTTATTAAGTGGCTTCCAACACCTCGAAATCCAATCCAATATCTCAGACTTGTTCAATTTTTTGTATTCAAACTTTCCATTAAGGGATCGTGTAGATAATGTATGCACCATGTCCATAGTAACATCTTTACCCAGAATGCAAAGAGCATGCCCTTTTCTTGCATTCTCAGTCTTGGATTTTCTTCTCACCCTAGCCCTAATTCTAGAACAAACGTTATGCCTTCTCCTAGATTCAGGAAAATCACTACTCTTTTGTAGAGAATCATAAACATTTAAAGATCGATATGGAAAATCCACAGGAGAAGGTAGGGTTCTAGGTGCAACTTGAAATGGTTTAAGCGAAGAATGAAACACAACCAAGAAATTAGGGTTTACTCGAATTAAAGAGGTGGTGTATTTTTTTTAATTAAAAAGGGAGAGAGTCTTTATAAGAAACCCATGTCCAAAAGAATTTTGTGGAATCCTTTTTATGAAAATTCCTTTTTAAAAAGGATTTTATATAAAAAAAAATGTGGATTTATGAGTCTTATTTTTATGATATGATAAAGTGGCTTTTACGGAAAAGGACAATTATGGCAAAAAGAGTTTTATTAAATAATATTTATTTGTAAGAGAAAGAATAAATGTTTTTGGCATATTTGTTTTAAGGCATTGGTGTGATGAAGTGAGTAGTCATTGGTTGAAGCAATTTGCTAGAAAAACATTGAATGTCTTTGTACCTAAGTTGAAATTATTGAGCATGTGTTGTAAGGGGTGAATGATCAGTTGTACCCGACACCCCAGTGTTTTTTGTTCTTAATTAATGCTTGATTTCCCTGAGTGTTTAGAAGTACATGTCCCTCTTATGTGAAAAAGAGGATGTGGCATCAAGTTGTGGAATGAACCACTTGGGTAGTTATGAGGGTGGCAGGTGTACTTGTAGCCTAGATTAATGTGGAATCAGAAAGGATGATCCTTTGATTAAAGGGGGAGTGTGAGATGGATTTATCTCAAAGTGTTGGTACCAGGTTATTCTCAAAGAAAATTTAAAAGGGAGGAATGTGAGATGGATATATCTCAGAGTGTTGGGACCAGGTTATACTCAAGGAAAATTTTAATGTATTGATGAATCATGTAGGTGAAGAGGATTCCTAGATAATTGGAAGTTATAGTGGTTGAGGACCGATGTATTCTAGTAGATATATTCCTTTTTATATTGACCAATGATGAAAAAGGCTTGTGGAAGTGAAACACATGAAGGGAAATTCAAGGAGAGAGAAATGAGAGTTGAAAGAAGTAATGGTTATCCACTAGGATTCTGGATGTAATAGCAACAAAAACAAAAAGAAAGAGAGAATGGAAATGCAATGTGTAATCTGACCTTGAATCGGCAATGGCGAAAGTAGAAAGTGGTTTGAGGCACATGGTTTTAATAGACCATGGTTTCTTGCTAGTTGTATTTTCATGTAAATAACCCTATTTATAGGGTTGGATTCTGCCATTGTATAGTGCCAAAGTGAGCAGGAGAGATGCTCTTGGTCGCCTTGGCCTGGTTTGTCCAAGGATCAATAAGAGATATATTATTGATGATTGGTTTTTCCTTACGTAGTTTTCCAGGATAAATCTTATGTTACTATTCTTATTCTTATTATTTATATTTATTTTTCTTTTGCATGTTTTTATTACTAACACCTTCCCTAATCCCAACAATGGCTCTCAGTGCGAATTCCTTGGAGATTTATTATTTGATAAGGGATCTGGACAGAAGTGTTTCACAATCCAGTGGGGTTTACCATCCCCATGATTATGTCTTTGAATCTCCTACTCCTCCATATCCAGGCTCTCCATTGCCTCAATGGTTTGCTAAATATGCAAGGGAACCTACAAGAAGAAGGATTGATTGTTATCCCATTGCGAAGCACCATGGCACAAGAAAACCCACGACCACAGTGGCCACGACCACACTAACGGGGAACCATCCTGACAATGGCATAGAGGGACGGAGGTTGCAATAAGGCCAAGAAAGGATATACGGGGATCCATACCAGCTTAGCACAAGGATAAAAAAACATACATGGGGCAGGGATCACCTCTATTTAGAATGAAAAGAATCTCATACATGCTTGTATGCTAGAGCTTAGCACTTATAGAATTATTGATAGTCTTGCTGCCATAGACTCCATCGATTACATTGTAGTCCCCACTATTGTTGGAATTTTGTTTTACCTCTACCCTTCCAACTAATTTTTTTGACGTTTTGAACTTTTATCTTGCCTGTCACACAAATTTTTAGTGAAAAAATAACTCTTCAATAATGAATTTTTGTTAAAAAAAATACCCTTCAACAATAATGTTTTTATTAAAGTATTTAATTTTCAATTAAAAGATATGTTTTGTTAAGGGGTTTATTTTCCAATTAAAATATAACAATAGACTCATTTAACCATGTTTTTTGTTGATGGATGTGTTTTGAAAAGCGGGGGTGGAACAAAACAACCTACTAAGAATGACGTAAACAACTCAAAAGTAAAATGTGCCAACATCATGCATATGAATTCAATTAAGTGATAAACTTAAGAAAAAAACAAAAGGTGGAACCTAGAACCCTTTCCGAAGGTTAATATCAAGCCACATATAATGCAACATACCAAATTTTGCAAGGTTAACATATTGCATCAATGGTGCAATTGAAATTGTGAAATTTTAATTTCCAATTAAAATATTACAAAAGACCCATTTCCCCATGTTTTCCATTGGCCACTTACTTTGAAAACAAGGGTGGAACAAAAAAACCTACTAACAGTGACATAGACCATTCAAAAGTAACATGTGTTGGCATTATGCATCTGAAGTACATTAAGTGATAAAATTAGGAAACAAAGAAAAGATGGAACCTAGAATACTTTGTAGAGGTTACTCTTAGGCCACATGTAATGCATAATACCAAAATTTTCAAGGTTAACATGTTACATCAATAGTGTAATTGAAATTGTGACATTTTATTCCAAAGGACTTGAGTTAAAAGGACAAATAAATATAATATGCCCTTTTTAGAGCCGATTCATTAAAAAACACATTGCAATTGATATTGTACTATGATGTTCTTTCCTTCCTTTATCAAAAGAAGTTTAATAAGATAGTTTTTCCAAGGTATGGACTGTTTTATATTCCTCAACTATTATTGCATGTGAACTTGCATATACCAAACTACAACAAATATTTCACGGAAGTGGAGTTGTCTATTTATCATCCATAATGCAAATATTCTCGTAAAAGCTATTTTTTGGGCACAAGTTTCACTAATATAGAGTCAGTCATGTGGTACACTTCCATTCAAATTGACAACCATGGTGTTCAATTTAATTCTGAATGTGTTTTGTTCAATTTAATTTTGAATGTGTTTTTGTGGTGGAGGGTCAAAAATTGTACCAACTAGTTCATGGTTCCTGCTTTCTTCTTTTGTCCATTCACTTTCCCTTTGTTATAAATGGATAAGAAGAAACCACTTTCAACTTCAAACTTTTTTAGAATATTTTTAACCCATGAGTAAAAGTAATTGTTTCAACTAATTACTAAGACTAAGAGAATAATAAAATGTTACTAATTTTTAGCATATATCAAATAAATCATTGTAAAAAAATGTGAATGGATACATGAAAATATTTTAGCAACAAGACCTATAAATTGTAACTTGGAAGTATTGGAAGTGTACAAAGTGGGATTCGGAGCCTCCCACAACAAAACCTTGTTTCCATTCCTTTGTCTAATCACAAGTGTTAACCTAGCTAAATATGAAAATAACAATAATAGTTTAATGTTTAAGAAAAAACACATAATAATTTCATTAAAATATGTTTTTAGATTATTAACAAATTTATAAAAAATTGAAAATAATATCGTACCAAAATTAGTATCTACAAGTCTGTGGCATCCATAGGAGAGCACTTTCAAAATATCTAAAGAAATGGGTATCTAAATTCAATAGGTGCTTCTAACTTTTAAGGCCCATAACCAAAAACTAAGCATGCCTAAAATTCCATAGATGATGCTTGGCAAATTCGGTAGCTGATAAATTTCTAATGTTTGGTAAATTCGGTAGCTGATAAATTTCTAATGCTTGGTAAATTTGGTAGCTGATAAATTGTTGATTCTTGGTGGGTGGTTAAGTTAATTCCTTGATTAACATAGTTTAAAACAACTTCTTCTAAAATGGTGCCCACCTCTCTCTCGGATTTTCACTGTTGGACTTGAAAAATGACTTATCCTTTGAAGGAGTGTCAAAAAGGCCAGGGAAAGGCATTGAAAGGAAGGGCACACCCCCATATTGGGACAATTCTAGGTCAATATAAGAAATAAAGAACAAATGGAATGAAAGCAAATTCATCCGAATTGAAGGCAAACTCACCCACCTACTCTTCAATAAAATGGGAAATTTTCAATCAAGTGGAAAAGTTTCAGTCTCCATTATTACATAATAATAACATTCCACTTATCTAGGAATACACATATCTTAACAAGACCATTAATAAAAATTAATGACATTTTGAAAAAATAATTAACCGTAAAAAATACATCCTAGCAAATCGTTTACCCATTATTTGAGATGATTTGTTAAAAATTTTAACTGTATTTTGATGGGTAAAATGCCTGATGATGGACATATGCCCATGAAATTCCAACCCTGGTACCCATTCCTACTTTCGATCGGATCCATCACTCCCACATGATGGATATCATTGCATTGAGACTACATTAAATTGTTGAGCATGCCCAAGAATTCCATATGCTTGCTGTGAATATGATTAATCACTCAACTCTTAGTGAGGTTAACAGTTCATACTTCCTCTGATGTGACTTAATGATGGAAATGTGGGGTAGAACGAGGACAATAGCATTAGCATGTGCCCCTTTCACCAACTGTGCACCTTGACTGCCATTCGTATCACCAAACCCACTGCATGTCCGGTCGCAAATCATGCTGAACATGTGAAATGAATGAGGCTCAAATTGCACCCGCATATGAGGAAGTAATATCTACATAGGAGAGATATTGACATTGAGTTTTGAGTTGAAGATCATAGAAAATTGTGCAACTAGAAAGTGCTCTTTTGTGAGTACCTTCGTTAGCTAGGTGGTACACCAGTTTATTGCCCTACATGTGAACATGGGAGGCAGTGCATGCCTTGATTTCCAAGAGGAGGGTAGTGATTCAATCGAGCCTACACTCCAAGTGGCACCCTTAACAAAGAGCCTGAATCAGAGTTCCATTTTGAATCCTCCTCATTAACGAAATAATAAAATGGTATTCTCCTTATATGATCAACTTGGAGAATACTTCATACCTAGCAACTTTGAGGCCCTTTATAAGACTCTCCAATTCTACCATATTATTGGTCTCTCTCCCAAGGTATTCCACATAAATTGGAAGAATAGAGTCATTAGTATTATGAAAGACACCCCAAAGTCAGCAGAGTATGGTTTTCCCTTGAAAATATCATTGAAATTAAGCTTGATAAAGTCATTAGGAGGACAACACCAAGAAAGGGGGGTTGGGGAAAAACACCTGGGTCCATCAGAGTTAGGAAAGGACAAAAAGGTAGAATACTTTGGATTGCATAATTATGTATTCCTAAGGATTGAATTGGAAATCCTAATCAGTCTAGGGAGACATTTGAATAACTTCTTGCAGTTGAAGTTTTATTAAGGTTCAAACCACATTTGTAGTTGAAGCTTTATTAAGGTTCAAACAACATTATCTTATCGGCTTTTGTTGACACAAATCTGTCGATAGGGGTTCACTTCGCACAATTGTCAACAAAATGCAACGCAAAATCCCATAGACATCGACCCAGAAAGGGTTGATCCTTTCCAGCAACACCTGCAGAGCGAGTGAAGTCTCACTCGAGATATCTAAGGGGGGATGTAGGAACCACGTTTCCGTAGACATAAGAGAACAGGAATCATTCACATTCAATCACAATGTAACCTGAAGATCGATATAAACATCATTCACATCAAAACATACTAGTTAGGTCTACGCAATAACAGATTATAGAAGCATATCTAACCAATCTGAGATACATAACATTATTGTAACATTATAGATTCATACACCATATTTAACCATACTGTGACATAAATTCAATTGTACTATGGTAACACATATTCAATCACACTATGACATAAAAAGAGACAAAGACATAGAAAAAACTATCCTTCTCATTACTCATCAGTTTTTCTTACATCGCAGAATCAAGGATATACATCCACTGAATCAATACAAAGTTAGATCTGCAGATCAACATCAAGATGAAAAGGACAAAAGATGTCGAAGGTCAGATAAGATGCAATGTCAAAAATGGATTAGGATCTGCTCCAAAATATATCGAAAGATTCCCTTAGGATTACAATTCTACTCCTATATATAGGCTCACTTGGTCGTTACACTTGGTGCACTTCGTAGAGTGACTTATTAACTAATTAAATAATTGACTAATTATTCCACACTATTCACTTAACTTCCTCTTTATCCACTCCGCGACTGGCCATTTACTTTTGTCGTTGTCCCTTTCATCGCTGGATGTACCAAAACTTGTGCACCTTGACCATGTGCCAACATGCCCCCAATACAAACGTGTGGCTCGCCCTCAATCTACCTTAGTTGGATGCTATTTGTGCATTCACCTGCATTTTGAATGCATCGTAAGCTGCCTTGATTTGGTCGACAAATTCCTTGGTCATGGATTTGATCCTTGCGCAGTCTTACACTTCCTACTCTATCGGGTGCTCACCTTCTATTTGCTGCACTTTCTCCATATTTTACTTTAGTTGTGTCATTACTGGAATTGCCTCTACCTCCAGTTGTTCTTCTTTTGTCTGCAACTCATCCAGATGCGCTATTCTTATTTGCTACCTCGTTCGCGCCTTGTTGACACGATGCTGTAACTCTTTCAATTTCGTCACCTTCTTCATATGTGCTAGTAGGGGAATCTCCTTAAGTGATCCCATCAATGCCTCTAATTGTTCCTCTGCCTCTCCTAGTTTCACATTGAGCTGGTGTAACTGCTGGTATTGCACGAGAATTCCCCAAAAGCACAACACTTCTTCTACGATGCTCTGCGCTTCTTTCTCCATTTCCGCGATCTCTGTCGTGGCCTCCTCAATAGTGCTCTTCCTTTCCTCAACTTGATCTGGTGGTGTGCTCGACACCACCCTTGTCTGCAAGTCCTCATTCTCTTTCCGGATATCTATGATGACTGTGCCCAACCTTAATTGCTTTGCTTCCACAAGCATGTATTTTCCTATTTTTGGCGCTTCTTCACATGCCATGGAGATGGAATGTTCGAATCTCTTTCTTTCCTCCACTAATTTCATTCTTTCAGTCATTACCACCTCCTTTTCTTCGCAGAGTCGTTCAACCTCCACTTTGATGCTTCATACTTGCCACTTATAAGTGACCATCTGATCATGCGTTGCCGATTCATGGTATTGATCTCTTCACTCACCCCAGTGTGAGTGCGATGTAGCATAAACATCGACAACATGTTCAATTCTAGGCTAACAGTGTCTAGTCCTCGCAACGCCGCATCCAAATCTTCATTTCCTGTCGTGATCTCACTAGGTAACACTTGTACGATCCATCGTTGAGTACCAATATCCACATCGACCCTGTGCACTTCTAATGTGCTTAGCTCTGCTTGTCCCGACCGCAACCTTGTTTCCATGATTCTAGTGATCAACGTCTGTAATAGCTGCGACACTTGGTGAAAGTATTCCGTTGCATGTTGTGTGACTTTTGCGCGGTTCTCCTCCATCACAGTCGTTATTATCTCCAGTAGCTGATTCATTTTTTCATCTACAAGACCGACAGTAGTACTCCCCTCAACTATCTCCATTCGATGCTTCCTTATGGATTCCTGTCATTGATCCCCTAGCTCTGAATCTGTCTAGGTATTTGTTGATTCCCCATCATGGATTGCAGTGTGGGATTGGTCATCCACACCTTCATCCTCCTCATATGATTCCTTCACTTCTGCTTGCATTTGTGGTACATCTATTGGCTTCCCATCCTCAGGGTTCGATAGTTGATCTTCGCCAACTGGAGCCTTCCACTAACCCTGCCATTCCACTATTATGGAGTCCATTTCTTCTTCTCTCATCTTGTATTGTGTCGTGAGACATTGGTTCTATGGATCCACTCACGCCTGGATAGATATCACTTGAGGCCCCATAGTGAGCCTTGCGATCCTTCTATATTTCTTCTCTATTGCCTCCGTCTGTCATGGAACCTTCACCGCTTTTGTGGGAAATTATTCTAAATAAATGAAGAATTGAATGTTGTTTTATTTTTTCCTTTCCTTGTTGTTTAACACCCATAAATTCTAGTATTGTGCCCCTCGACACACTTTCTCTATCTCTGTTTCCATGCCCTGGTATTACGGAGGCTCCATCCATGCGACCAACGCAATCAACAATAGGAGCCATGAGTATGTGAAGGGATTACCCTTCTCTTGTGTCACCACTGCATCTTCCGTCATTTCATTAAGTAGGAACAGTGACCAGTTCATTTGAACTCTAGCCGCGCACTACTTTGCCGACGCAATCACCCCTGATGTGCACTGATTGGGGAGATTCTTCCTTACAAAGACACATACCCCTGGAGCCCCTTCTTTCCATGACGACACATACCTCGGTAGTCCTCTATTGTTGTACCTTTTTTCCCTCCTCTTTGTGTCCTTTATTCCTCTGTAGCACCTGATGTGCCCGCTTCTCTTGCTACAATTGCAGTCCATGCCGAGCTGAGAGTATTCTTAATTCTCCGGTCCGTATCTGCCGGTGGGATGGCGCTTCTTTTCTTCCTGAATATTCGCTATGATGCAATTTATGGTTTCTCATGGATAATTTCCATTGCCTTTGGTTGTTCCTGCGTGCTAGTGTTAGAAATCATGTGTGCCATCGCAACTCTCTGAACTCACTCTTCGCTCGACTTTGTTTTGCAATTTCTTCACCAACTCTCACAATGCACAATGAGTCAAACTGTTGATATGTGCGTGTTTTTAGATCTTTGGTTTCCCGCTCCCCATCCATCGAGTCGATCTTAAATAATGATTTCCAAATCCTTTGTCGATTTACCGAATACTACACACTCATTGGTCATTAAATGCCCCTTCTTCCACTTATGTCGTCGTCCGCCGCATCTTAACTACTGCATTTATTACCTGATTTGACCTGTTCGCACCTCATCGGATGTTGACAGGCCCCAAACCTCGTCTCCATTTCAAACTTCATCATTATTCCATCGATAGACCTATGAAATTGATCCTTGTCTCAGTGTTGTCGAAGGACTCCCAAACCTTGCTTTTTTCATGTCGACTTATTCACTTTCTCATTCGATGTGCGTTGGGCTATCCCGATAGGGCTTTAGCCGGCTCCCATTCACTAAAAGTCTTCTATCTAACTTTTTTAACTGAACTACACCTCCATTAGTAATGAAATTTATAATGTATGGACCAAGCCAATGCATCTGAATCTTACCTGGGTGCTTCACGAACTTGTTGTCATATAGGAGAACCATGTCTCCACGCTGAAAGTGCTTTTCCTTTATGTGGCGATCGTGCCAAGCCTTCTACCGATATTTTCTACCTGCTGATAAAGTCCTACGATGAAGCGATATTCTTCAAGTTGTAATAGTTGCACCAATATTTATTCAATGGTTCCGTCATCACTCATTCCTGTCGCTGCTGCAATGCGCAAACTAGGGACAATGTACTCCATCAACATCATTGCTTCTTGTCCATATACTAACTTGAAAGGGGTCTGTCCTGTCAACCTTTTGCATGTCATTCTATAGGCCCATAGTACTACTAGAATATTCAATTCCCAGTCATCACAGTTTTTATTACACACCTTAGTGAGCACATGCTCCAATATCTTGTTCAGCACTTCAACTGTGCCATTTTCCTGTGGGTGATGTGGGGTACTTCTTCGATGCTGAATTTGAAATTCCTCAGTCATGGCTCTGATGGTTTTATTGAAAAAATGTGTTCCTTGATCGCTCATCAATATCTTTGGACACCCAAATTTGGTGATCACATTGTTGAAGAGAAACCTTACTGCTATTGCAGCTGTGCAATCCTTCATCGGTGCTGCTTCAACCCATCTTGTCAAGTAATTGGTCACAGTAATTATGTACCTAGAACCTGTTCTTTTTCCTTGTGGGTTAATGGGTCCCATGAATTATACTTCCCATTTGTCGAAGGGTTGCAATGTCAACTGGGCCAGTAGTGGCATCTCATCCCTTCGCGATGGTTTCCCTGTTCTTTGAAATACGTCGCAGCTTTTAGCATAATATGCTACATCACCATTCATTGTTGGCCACCATAATCCAGCCCTAAGTATCTTCCTGGCGGTTGCATTCCCTCCATAATGTATTCCTGCTATCCCATCATGAGCTTCTGCCAACACTCTTTCTTGTTCACACTAGTACAAAATGAGAGATAAGTGACCAGGTGACCAAAAAATTTGGTCACCATAGTTTTTTCAAGGGATAAATGACCAAAATTGAGAAATTTTAAGTGAGATAACTAAAAATGACCAAGATAAATGACCAATTTGGTTACAGGATAAGAACTAAACTAAAAATGACCAATTTGGTCACGGGATAAGAACTAAACTAAAAATGACCACACAACAATTGGTCATTTATTTGGTCATTTTTAGTTGTGTCAGTCCGACAATGAAAAATTACAATTTTGACAATGAATTTGCACAATTTACTAAATTTTAACACGGCAGATGGATTCAGAGACCCTTGTAGGGTCTCTGAATCCATCTGCCGTGTTAAAATTTAGTAAAATATAAAACCGTTGTTGTTTGACCCTCTCGACAGTCTATTAAATTTTCGGTAACTTCATGTATTTTGTGTCATGTTCGCTTAAAATTATCAATTTCACAACCTTCATTAATTCTCCATATGCATCCATTCATCATGGTTTACCAAATTTGCGCTTGAGTTCATAAAGTTCTAAAGTCCCCCTGGGTCCCTTCCCTGCAAAAAAATACCAATAAATTTTGAACGCTACACTTGGGTGTTTTGTCAGTTTCAGGTTCAGTGGATCCAACGGGCACATGGCACATGCACATGGCATAAGGTTTGAGCTCTTTTCTAGGAATGCCACATACTATAAACATTTCCATATGAGCACTAAACCACATAGAAAGAACATATTTATAGATGAGCAAATCCATTTCTAATTGAACCTATAGTTTCTTCTCATGAATATTCTTCGTTAAAAACATTGTTATACATGAAATATCATGGAAGAAAAAATCTCTATATATACAATAAAGGTAAGCTTGGTTCTATGGACAATAAAGAACTTCTTTTTCCTCCTTTAAACTAAGTAGATGTAAGCTTGGTTATATAGACAAATTGGTGATCAATAGACAAATTATTCATAACATAAGCACTTGTGTTTCACGGAAGTTCCATGACAAAGAGAGAGACTTTTTTATTAAACCAATCTAACAACTATAAGCAATGTTAATTTTACAACAATATCAATTATTCACTCATGTTTGTAAGATATGATATTATGTGTTTATTGGCAAGCATTGAGATGGTCAAGCTTGTATTAAGAGAGAGACTTTTTTATTAAACCAATCTAACAAATACAAGCAATGTCAATTTTACAACAATATCAATTATTCACTCATGTTTGTAAGATATGATATTATGTGTTTATTGACAAGCATTGAGCTCATCTTGTATTAACATAGAGACCCAAGATCTAAACCTTTAATAAACATGATTATAAATATAGCCTTAAAAAATACATAATAAGTGATCTTACATACCATAACACAAAAAATATTTATTTAACAATACTAAAAAATGTGAAGCACACTCCTCTATGTTAAAGCACTAATAATCTTAGTAACAAGATCCCTAATTACTGTTACTCCACAATCATACACTATAATTATAAAAAAATTATGAATATTTTGTATACAATATAATTCTATAAAATTATAATTTTGTTTTTTTAAATATGGTAAAGATTTCCTCCTACTTTTAATGCAAGTTACTATTACATATTTATATAAAATAAAATAAAACATAAATACAATTTTATTATTATTTTTAATTCAAAATTAAATCATTAAAAAGACCACATTTAAAAAAAAAAATTGTTAAAATATCCTTTTATGAACAACCAAAAGTGTGTATATATAAATAAAATAAAAGGGATCCGGTTTTGATAGCCCTGCGGAGAGCTGAGGACAAAAGACATCCAATTGAAAGAAAATCCGTTGGAGCCAAATGACCAAATGGAAAATGGATTCCATGGATGTCATGCTAGCACAGGTCCAGGGGTTTTCAACTACCAATGATGATCTCAGTTATCTATAGAGCCTGTAAGTACATTTTCCATGCTTAGCATTCATTCTTTTCTACATTTGTATGAGATTATTTTGTCTTACAATTATGGTTAGTGTTTATGGGCTCTAGGGTTTTTAGGTTGACTGGATAGAGCAGTGACAGAAGAATCAAGCAGCTCATCGGTTCTATATCCAGTTGTTGTTTGATAGGTTCCAGATGAATAGTTAGTAGCACCGGTACCAACATTTAATCTCTCTATCTATGATCTTTCTCTACAAATCTAGATTTTTGTGAAGAGCTGTAGGTTTAACTTAATATGCAGTGTTTTTAAGCTTTAAAGAATATTGGTGTAGATATGGTGTAGTAATCAATCACTTCCAAGTGATCTCCTCCTCAGATTTCATTTCAGTTGCAGTGATCTAGTTGAATTCAATCTTTCTTTAAACCCTTCAGTCCATGATCTCGGTAATCTGCTGAGTGTAGCATTTTCTCAGCAAATTTCCTTAGGTGCAAAAAACTCTTCACACACATGGTGTAATTCCCATGCGATTTGAAGATTCATATTTAAGTTTTCTGCATTTCAGTGGTGCGATATGCTCATCAACAAACTGTGATTTGCACACAACCTATGATTTTGTGTCTCCCGAGACAGTCTTTTCCATGCAAGTTTTTGAATCTGATGGATAAAACCCTCTCAGGTTCAAACTAAAACATCGATTATAGGGAGATCGATACCCTAGTTGACCTGGGCAATCTAGTCAAAGAAACAGGATTTAATCAATGATTTGGCGAGAGCTTCCTCCTCTATCTGGTGCTGAATCTTGCACAAAACCCTTGTTATCTGAATCTTGCACATTCAGTGATCACTCTCTAAACTACTGCGTTGTGGTGCTTGAAGTAACAGTGATTTCCATCATTCAGTTATAATCTAGGCAACGCAACTTCAAAATTAGTGGATACCTTTCTAAGCGATATGTTGTATGAACTAGTAAGCAATGACCTCTCTCCACGCATTTTGGTATGCATAATGTGACATCCTTCATGCAATTTGCTCCAATATTACCATTTCTGTTCGCTCCATGTTTTTCAAGAATGTCGCAACTAGAGATGATTTGAAAGGTAGAGGTGCAAATACTAGGCATTGATACCATTATTGTCTACAGGTGTTTGGAACACAGAAATTATGTTGGTTAATTCCTGCTTATTTTGAAGAAGACCTGAGAAGGATGCCTGCACTTCATGATCTTGAGTACCCATCAAAGCCTGATATTGATGCACGTGAATTCTAATCTCTGTTATACTTATAACATTCTCCCAGCAAAGGCCATAATATCTAATTGCAATATTTGTACTTTTTCTTTTTTCATTACAAACAGCTGTGGTTGGCTTCAATCCCCCTTTGTGTGTATGTTTGAAGGTTAATTTTTTTAATAAAAGGGTTGTTTTAAGTGCATTTGATGGAGATCTATAATATCTTGTTCATTTCTCTTCATTGTTAAAGTTTTTAAATGCCAAAAATGTTTCATCATAAGGTTTTCCTTAAATTGGGTCTTATCGGGTGGGTGTTCAATCTAAATTGGGTTCATCTGCTCTAGTGGTTTCCTCGTTTCCTTAGCGATAGAGTTGACTTGTTTCTATGCTTGCCAAGGTTACTATAGCTGTGATAGCACCTGTTTCTGTATTGTAAGTCCTTTAAGGTGTCATCTTTGGTATTGGTCTATTATTTCTTGTATTATGTAGTGAAGCTGGTACGCCAAGATTGTGAAAGGCATATTTCTCACGTGTTAATGAGCCACTAATTATGCTTACCTTGATTCCATGTGAGTCATACAGCAGTTAGTCGAGTAGTTGTACAACTATTTTGTTATCCCATTTGTTACAACAGGTATACCTATGCTCTATTTCTCTGAGACAACTCCTACTTTTAGCTGTTACCCTTGTAGGTAGCTTTATCGCGATGGGAAATACCACTCCTAGCTACCTGTATGTATATGGTTTGATCCTAGCTATATCGATCTGTGAACCAATGGAAATGTAAACTAATGTAGTGAAGCTGGTAAGCTAGGATTGTGGAAGGTAAGGATGAGGATAAAAGGCACTTCTGTATCTTCAAAGTCTTGCTTTATGCTGAGTTTGGCAACTGTGGGTTGGAGGGGAAAACCTTGTAAAGCTTTGCTTCTGCAAGGCATCACGAGGGTTGGTTGCACATTTCCAAATCTCTGGTTGTCTGTATACCAAGGAAATTAAATTGTAAAGAAGAAAGTATATTACCATGTATTTCCACTCGAAATTGTAGCTAACCTCGTGGGCACTAGGTTGCCTATTATGGTCCCATTTACTTCTGATAGGAACTGTAATAAAATAGTTTCTTAATACACTGCAATTTCAGTCAAAAGTTTATCAAAACATATTGGCACCAACAGATACCTCTGCACCTTCATATTACTATGTTTACTTGAATTTGAAATCCATTTTTCTTCTTAGAAAAGATGACACTTTCACCTATTCATCTAATTTATAACTGTCTATTGTTGATTGGAACTGTCAGAATAACTGGGTTCATTGAAACTGTGTGATAAGTATATGAGAGTGCCATCTAAGTTTTAGTGCGGTTCTTTTTCCAGACTGGAACTCTATCAATTTCCTGATTTTTTAATCTCCTCCAAATGGCTGGACATTCTCCAAACTTTCTTAATTTCCTGATTTTTTAATTTCCTGATTTTTTAATCTCCTCCCTAAAGATTAACATTCCATTCAAGCTAGAAAGTCTCCATTCTTTGTTTCATAATTATTGTCTGTAGAGTAAGTGTATAAGCTGTTGTTAATTACTAATATAAGCTAGTTAAAGCAGCTCAATCTTCACATGTCGTCGTGTCAATTTGATCGACTGACCAAAGAAGGGCGAGGAAGCATTAAGCGGGCTAAGAGTCGTATTAAGCGTACTATACAGGGTGGTATATTGCATAAAATTTCTACAACCCTATTGTATGCTGCCTATGCTACTGTCTCTGCCTTTGCTTATAGGTATTTTTATAGACACTTAATATGCTATAGGTGCTACTTATTATGCTTAATTTGTACCCGTCTTAGCTACTAATGTTACTGGTATTTTGACTGGATACAGGGAGACAGGGAGACAGACCTTCCAGCAAGCTCATACTGCGGCTGCTTGACCGGTCCACTAATAATCAATCTCTTTCCAGCTCACATATAATATATTTCCTTTCTATGGCCCACCTTTTGATGGATCAACTAATTAAGAATCTGGGAGGGGGAATAGATAGGAAATGCTTGAATGAATGGTAGAAAGAGAGTAGAAATGAACCTGGGAGCATGCAATAGAATAAGGGGGAACGGGTCGGTGCAGTGAACTTAAAACTCACATGTTGTCAAACTATCTCATAAAAAAAAGATAAACAAATAAATCTACCCATTATTGATTTTGATTAACAAATGTTCTAAAATGCTAGAACTACTGATCAACATTTGTTATTTTGATAATGATGTTGTGATGCAGCCAACATCTTACACGACTCTGTGACCAGCATAGTGGATAACATATTTTACAGTTTAACAAAAGGTGAAGGAATTAAGATGAATTTAACAAAAGGTGAAGGAATTAAGATGAAAAGTATTATAAATTATGAACAGCTGTGTGAAGGAATACCTACAGTTTTCGAGAATATGGCGAGGAAACAAAATTAGTGATAAATCGAGGGAATTGTTTTCTAAGTTTGCATCTGCAAATATATTTTTTTGAGCTTTTGAAGATACTTTCATTCGTTATTCTTATTATTTTTGTTTTGATTAGGAAACTTAATGAGACTATGGTGGGAAAAATATTTACAAACATAAAAATGACAAGTAACCAAGATTACAAGTTATTATTTTCCAGAACATGTGCAAATTAATTTACAAAATAGAATATACCATTGAAAACATTTGGCAGGGTTTGCAATTCTACTTTTGCTATTCGTGGTATAATTGTCTCACAGTGTTTGAGTTTCAGCTACAAGATTGGTGCAACTTTGGCATGTAGCCAAAAATTGGTAGTAGAAACTTTCAAAACTTGCTTATCCTTTACACAATTTATGTTCTTATTGAAAACTAACTTGAATTACAACTAAATATAATCTCCACAAACAGTGAAAGATCACTGAGCAAGAATTTAAATTTTACTGGGAGAATTAAAATTCTAATCAAAACTTTAAATGTGTCATTTGGAGGATTTATTACTCTAAGATATGCACTGTAAAAAGAAAAATAGGGCTGGACAACTAATGTGAAATCATATCCATTTGTAGGTGGCATTGCAGTGTTTTTTATTTGAGGTATTCACACATTTCAATTTCTCCTCTTCTTTGGTATTTAACATCATTCCATTTTTCTTTTGCAATTTCATTTTCTTGTATTCTTTGGAGGTTGAGAAATTCTTGCCCAACGGATATAACAAATATTGTAGTTTTCAAATTTGAGGGTTCCATAATCCCTCCATTCACAATTTATCTATTTTCTAATTAGTCAACTACAGTATGTTATAGCTTTGATTCGTTCTACAAGGATAAGGCACTGTATGCTCGAATAGTTGGATATATGAAATAAATATCTTGTTTTAATGAGGGTTTCCAAAATCCCTCTTATCTTGTCTTTTAAACAATTCCTCTTGATAATTCAATTGCAAATTCTGTATGCTCGAATAGTTGGATATCTGAAATAAATATATTGTTTTAATGAGGGTTTCCAAAATCCCTTAAACACAGATTAGGGTTGGAAGAGTTCACGCAGTAGAGACCTATGGCTAGAGAGGTAACACACTCTGGAGAGGAGAGTAGACAGGTCGCAGGTGTATTGTGGGCGTTCATGCTTCAATAGCAGCTGCACCCTTCAATGCATCAATGCAACTCCATGCAAACAACAGTCTTCAACGCATACTACCAACGTAGCTCACGTAGCAATGGCTCACTCGAATGCAGCTCAACGCATACAATACGCAGTCTGGATGGATCTCCAACTTCACACAGTCTTCGATCAATCTCGATCTCCAGGTTCATGCAGTCTTCAATGTAGTCTACACAATCTACGTAGTCTCCAATATGCATTCTCCAATACAAAGTCTATTCAATCTCCAATATTTATCTTGTCTTTTAAACAATTCCTCTTGATAATTCTTCCATAGAGAGCTATGTGTTTGTAAAAAGTAAAACTCTGACGCCCTAAGAAAGGTAGACTTCTTTAAACACTATTAAATATATCAATGATTTTACATACATCAATGATTTTACATACATCAATGAGTTTCAGTTATTTTTCTAGACCTTCACACATTTTTTGTTCCTCTTTTATGGCTTTTGGAACATTTTTTAAAATATTAAAATTTGTGTTTTAAATGTAATCCCAGTAGTACATATTATAAGGACATACTGATGACTGTGGCCTTGATGCAAAGATCAAGATGAATTCAGTACATCTAGTTGTTTTTCATGACTATTTGATTTTCAAGTTTGTTATGGTAATACATATTTATACACTCCTCTAGGATGTAAATATTTAAGTTGTATCAAAGGTTTATAAATTGAAATGCCCTTTAAAATTTAAAATTCCTAGATTCCTGGACAATTTTGATGGTTTTCTTTTGTGAATTTATGTAAAAGATTGAACGCATGTATGTTTGATGTCAAATTATTTCAGTAAAACATAAAAAAGAAAACCATTAAATTATGCAAAACCTCGTGTTATAATAATTTTCTCAGATGGATCTAGTTGATGGATCTTCAGATTTGGATTTGGCTGTTTTGAAAATTTTCACATATGTTCTTGTATTTACTATTGACTTTACATGCATGTACATTTACTTGTGCTTGATTAACATATTTTTACATTGGGTTTTGTTGAATAATGGATTTCTATTGGGTAGTAAGAGTTGAGATATTCTAGTTTTTCATCTATTACATTAACACTACTTACTTCTCTATTCATGTTTTCTAGGTTTATATAATTATGCATGTGGATGCTGTGAATTTGAATGATGTTCCTTGGTAATTTTCCAGACTTGAATAAATATACATTCCATTGTGGTGATTTTTCTTGGTTCTATGTGAACTTATTTATTGGGAATAAACCAAGTTATATTTAAGTTATTTTACAACCATCGATTATCCACAAAAATCAAACCAACGACCTTGAGTGTCGTTATAGAGCCTGTAGTTGGCATAATGGAGGCATCATAACAACCCCAATTATATGGCTGGAAAGTGTTGAGTGCCCTTTGGCTCTCTCCTATGATGTCACATTGCTTTGAATTATAAAAGGAACTAGGGATCCCAAAGGATTAAGGTCAATTTAAGTTCACGTATGTCTTACCACTTATTTTCAAGCAAATGTGTCCGTGAATATAATTACTACACAAAGACCAAACTCACAATCACTTGTGAGGAAATCTCAATGGGTAGTTGGAGACTAGACTTTTATTTTGAAGTCAAATATTATGTTTATATCATATCAGGAAAATAATTGGAGAATATACCAACCCCAAAGGTATTAAACAATGATCTATAACATTTAATATTAAGTATAATGATTTCAACTCAAAACTTCCTATAACATTTGATAGGTAGGTAGCTTCCTAGATTAGTGAAACACATGAGGTAAGTTCTTGACTACAAACCATTTCATTGAGTGTAGATAGAGATATTGTTAAATTAATGTAACTTCAAAGTATATTCTACTTGTACTTTATTATTGTAACTCTGTGAGGGATGTTTTACCTCCATCGAGGATGTCATTATTACATTTTCTCATGAGGTTAAACCTCCATTGTGAGTCGGATCGTTAGCACGTAAGTAAATGAAATATAAGTGGTAATTAAGTCTCTCTAGAGAAGTCGGCCCAGTTAGGATTACTAGTGTTGACATAACTGAGTTAAAGGTTAGGTCAAAAGTAATGTATAAATAGGAGAGACTCCTTCATTTATTCATTCACTCACTTGTGCAATTCGCATTAGTAGAGAGAGAGATATATATGCGAAGGAGAAGGAGGAGTAGCTGGAGTCCAGAGTTTGTTCTTTTTGTCTCTCTTATTTGTGAGACATATTTTTTGGGCATTGTAATTGATAATCTATATTGAGGAAGTTATTGCTGGGTTTTCATCCCCTAGAGGGTTTCCCAAGGTATAATGTTTTGTTTTTTGTGATTTTGTTTCTTGCAAAGATCCTACTTATGCTGCTACTATGAATAATGTATTGAATGCTAATGAATTTGAAATGTAGCCTATGTTAGCATATATAATCTTAACATGGGCTCTCGTGGTTGCAAAGCAGATGTATTTATGGGGAGTCTTGTCTAAAGATTTGGTCATCTTCAATCCATAAGGAATTCTATTTAAGGGTGCTAGCTCAATGGTAGAGCACCTAGGTTGGTGGTTCGATTGCTTCGTGCCCTATATATTCTGAAACCGCTAAAAAGAGATAAATGACCAAAATTTGCATATAAGTGACCGCCGGTACAACATGAGAGATAAGTGACCAAAAAAATGACCAAAATATGCATATAAATGACCACTTTTAAGTTGGCGATCGCTAGTAGCAAATTAGCAGTCATTAATTGTGATAATTAATGATCAAATATATGACCAAATTAATGACCAAATATATGACCACAAGATAAGCTATAAATGACCAAGCTAAATATGACCACATTTTTGGTCGCGTGATATATGGCCACTAATTTACTACCAGTGGTCACCAACTCAAAAGTGGTCATTTATATGCGAATTTTGGTCGTTTTTTGGTCACTTATCTCTCATTTTGTACTAGTGTCATGTGAAAGGACACATTGACGAAGAACTTCATCTGGACCCATATTGTATAGTTGTCTGGTGATTAGATGGAAATTAATGACCCTGACGAGTAACTACTTCTTCTGGATGGTAGTGAACTCCTCAAGTGCTCTTCCCGTATCCAGGAACTGAATGATCTGTTCGTAATGGTCATCGAACATTCCAATCCTCAAAAAGTTGTGCATAAGGAAATCCTTCATTGATGCTCCTTGGTTCTTTTCCTAATTCAATCCTCGATACATGATTGGGTCCTGCATTTAGTCATCTCCACTTCACAACTATTTCAAAATCAAATTCCTGGAATAACAGTAACCATTGACAGATCTTCCCCCCCAACATAGGCTTATTGACCAAGTACTTTAATGCTGAGTGGTCAGTAAACATATTGAAGTGTCCTCCAAGTAGATTGTCTCAAAATTTCTGTATCACACATATACCTTCGCCAGGCCTTCTCTCTCTATCGTCGTATAATTATTTTTTGCGGTGGAAAACTTCCTACTCACAAATGCGATTGGATGGTCAATCGACCCTTCTCCAGGCTAGGCCAATATCACTCCCAGCGCTACTGACGAATCATCTACATGGACGTGGAATTCTTTCTTCTAGTCGGAGAAGACTAATATCAATGTTGCGACCATTTTTTCCTTCATTATGTTGAGGCTCTTCTAGCACTCATCATTCCACTCAAAATTTGCGTCCTTATTTAATAGCTTCTCCATAGGTGCAGTAATCACTGCATATCCCCTTACGAACTTCCTGTAATATCATGTATGTCCCAATGTCACCCTCAACTTCTTTACTGTCATTGGTGATGATAAGTTGAAAATGATCGCAATCTTTGCTGGGTCGACCAACATTCCTTCCTTGCATACAATATGTCCCAATAGGATACTGAATGGTGCGCATAAGATACACTTCTTTAGATTCAGCGAAATATGATGTTGTCAAAATCTTTCCAGCATCATCCTGAATTTTGCAACGTGGTCCTTAACCAACCCATATATGGTCTAGTCATCTATATATACCGCCAAAAACTTGTGAATGACATCTTTGAACGCAATGACGACTAGCCTTGAAAATCTTGCAGGGGTGTTCTTGAGACCAAATGACATCACTGTGTACTGAAAGCATCCCCATTATGTCACGAAGGTGGTTTTATGTTGATCTTCTTTCGTGATCCTGATTTGGTGGTATCCTGAGAATCCATCTGTAAATGAGTATACCTCCTGTCCTCCAACACCTTCAAGTACTTTATCGGTAAAGGGCGTAGGGAATGGATCATGAAGAAATGCATCATTTAACTTCCTTAGATCGACACAAATCTGAATTTCTCTGGTCTTTTTATCTTGGACGACCATTGGGATGATCCATTTTGACTCTTCGATAGGTTCAATTATCCCTGCATCCAACATCCATTCTATCTCATTTTTCACCCGCTCCTTATACCTGGGATTCAGTCTATACGGTCTCTGCTTCACTAGCTTAGCATCGGGTTTAAGAGGGATCTTCATCTCACCCAGGTCTCCAAAAATTCCCTTCATTTCAGAAAATTTCATCGGGAACAAATATTGAAATTCATCTAGTAGGTAAGCAACCTTTCCAATTGTTGAATCATCCCAATAGTCTCCGATACTAGAGAACTTGGGATTTTCCACTGACCCAATATTGACCTTCCTAATTTTTAGTGGGTGATTGAATTTTTTGAATGGCAACTTCCCATTGTTCTTGATCAGTGCATCTCGTGCTTCCAGAAAAACTTCTTTTTTTGCTTCAACATCAAATCGTACATGATTCCGTGTCGTAGGTCAAACACTAGGCAGTGGCCTATCTTCTCCTGTCGCAACTCCTCCTCTGGTTACCACTCCGACATTTACTGGTCGACTTTTGATCTCAGCTGAGATCTTCTACACATTTGTATTAGGATTCTGGTTCTGGTTTACATTCAGATTTGGTTGTGGTTGTGGTGCATTCTTAGTCTTCCACTTCGTGATTAACTAGGGACAATCTTCGACATTGTGATCTGCTACACTATAATAGGTACACTGCGGGGTTGGATTTGGGAAATCTCTTTGATAAAGTCCGATATGGACACAATAATAGCATGTAACCGGTCCTCGACCTTCACCAAAGTTTACTCTCTGACCAAAACCTCTGCCATGACCCCCGCGAAATCCTCCTCCGAATCTGCCTCGCGACTGACTATATTACAGTGGATTGTACTGTGGCTGCAGTTGGTTATACTGCAGCTACGGTTGATTATACTGTGGTTATGTTTGATTGTAGTGCGACTGATTATACTGCAGTTGTGGTTTATTATACTGCGGTTGTGGTTGTGTAGGAGGTTTCTCGTGTCCCTTCATGAAATAAGTATCCGAGTTCTTTCTTGGAACAAATCATATGCTCTACAATTCTTCTCCTCATGACTGACTGATGTATAGAAGTTACAAAAAATATTATCCAGCTTCGACACAACCTTCTATAAGTACATACATTCTTCTGAGCAATGTCCCCTTGTTTGACAAACTCGACACCAGGGCAATCGTTGTTGACTAAGTGGATTTGGTGCATCAGACTGTAAATATTCGCCAAATTCAGGACACTGATCTTTATGATGTCCTTCAGATTTTAATCACCTGCACCATACCTCTTCATGAACTTCCTTCCCCTTCTTGATCTCCTTCCATTGGATAGTCAAGTTCACTAGCTACGATTGGATTTGGCTCATGCCAATCCCCATTTCACAAATTGGAAAACCTTCGAGCTTCATTGCAATTTCCAGCGCGTTTGCTTGTGATACGACCTTCTGCTACATTAGTGGCATCTGAATGTGTGGTATCAATCCTGCAATAAACCATTCCTTATGTTGTATTTCACTCATTCCAAAACTAACTTTATTCATCAGAGTTTTGAACCTCTGATCAAACTCCCACAACGATTCATTAGGGAATTGATTTCTTTCCTTCAACTCTGTGATATACTGTGATTCTGATTTCGGTTTCTTAAATTCGTCGATCAATCCAGCCCTGATTTTTTCCAGGGTTTTCTGTGGATTCCTTGTAGGTACTTGTATAAATTTCATCTACCAATCCAACACATAGCCTCTAAAGGTCATCTCCAATTGTCATTTCTTAATATCATCATCTTGCACTTGCTTCACTGTCCACACCGCTTCGCATAACAACTAGTATTGCTTGGGATCCTCGGTCCCATAACCCTGAAAAAGAGGAATCTTTACGTCATTTCCCTCCATCCTTGGTTTTCTACTGGTGTTTGTAGATTCGATACTCTTACTAATATTCTGAAATGCAGGACAACCCTATGAAGAACTTGTGTTTCTTCTTCTAAAGTTTGGCACAATGCATGGGGTTTTGGGTACGTTCTAGCTTTGGGTATGTCCTTCCTCAGGTTGAGGGGTAGCCTGGTTTTCCTCTTTGTCATTATAGGGTCTCATAGTCCCTTGTGGTCATGTTTGATAGTTCTCTATTTCGGTCGCACTAGGAATCTCTCTCTCTCTCTTTATCTCAGTCCTCCTCTTCTTCTCTAGCCGAAACCTCACCCCGCTTCTCAGGCGACCACAATCTTCCAAAAATACCCTCACAATTTTTTCATACATCATATCCATCTACCCCACATTGTTCTATCATACCTACATCTGCACAGTACCCACACCCTCCGCACACCTGAGATTTACTCATCGAAGTTCATCTTTAATATTCCCTTTTCACAAATGTGCATTTTGATCCACAATTTTAGCGACAATAGATACCTTCCTCTAGTTCCCTTAAAGAACTTTCTTTTTCTGTCATTGTATGATTTAACTATGTCGTCAACAAACTAAGTAATGTATCCTTAAAAAATGCTATCTACCCAAACATCGACAGCACTTGAAGCTTTGTTGTTAACCCGTCACAATTGCTGGATCAGTTTTGGGGTCCAATGTTCAGGATCACCTCCTTGGAAATTAGATATCAGAGTAGATGTACTTCTGCAACCACTCGGTCGTCGACCATCTAGGGTTCTGATTTTATTCCTCAGCAAATTCTTGCATCTTCTTATGGAACCATTATGTGATCTCCGACTTTGTTGGATGCCACAACATGTCCTCTCTCTTTCACACTAGGGTCCTGGAAAAAGAACCATTTGTTGACACAGATTTGTCGACAGGTGTTCACTTTACACAATTGTCAACAAAAATCAACGCAAACTCCCATAGACATCGGCTCGGAAAGGGTTTAGAATTTCTAGCAACACCCGCAGAGCGAGTGAAGTCTTACTTGATATATCTAAGGGGGGATGCAGAAACCATGTTTACGTAGATATAAGAGAACATGTGTCACTCACATTCAATCACAATGTAACCTGGATATCGAAAAAAACATCATTCGCATCAGAACATACTAATCAGGTCTACACAATAACAAATTATAGCATCATTTCTAACCGATCTGAGATACATAACACTACTGTAACATTACAAATTCATACACCATATTTAACCTTACTGCGACATACATTCAATTGTACTGCGATAACACATATTCAATCACACTGCGACAGAAAAAGAGACAAAGACATAGAAAAAACGATCCTTCTTATTACTCATCAGTCTGTCTTACATCACAGAATCAAGGATATACATCCACGGAATCAATACAAAGTCAGATCCGCAGATCAACATCAAGATGAAAAGGACAAAAGACGTTGAAGGTCAAATCAGATGCAATGTCAAAAATGGATTAGGATCCACTCCAAAAGATATCGAAAGATTCCCTTAGGCTTATAATTCTACTCCTATCTATGGTCTCACTTGGCCGTTACACTTGCTCCACTTCGTAGAGTGACTCATTAACTAATTAACTATTCAACCAATTATTCTTCACTATCCTCTTAACTTCCGCTTTATCCACTCTACGACTAGTCCTTTACCCTTGTTGTTGTCCCTTTCATCGCTAAATGTACCAAAAATTATGCGCCTTGACCCTGTGCCAACAACATTAATCCTTGAATATGTGATTATTACACTCCTTCCAGATTTCCTAGTCTAAGAATCCAGGGAATACTTGCCACAACACCTTAAGAATGGCATTACTAAAAGGTTCATCATCCCATCTAGTAATAGATTGAACAAGACTACCATGAGTTCAATTGATTTTGTGAGAAGATTTCCCCCCCTTATCCCACAATATTGAAGCATATTGGAATTAATCAAGGAGATGCGCTACATTTTCCAAAGCCTTTTTTAGAGAGGGAAAGGAGAGGGACCCTCAAAGCCTCTTTTGAGTAAATTGTCCCAAGTCAGAATCAAGGAAAATTTTAGGGGCGAAATTTATCCCATGGGCTGTTTTTTGACCATTTTTCCAAAAAATGATTCACCAATTTGTCGTTTTCTCAAAGCCGATTCGCCCAAATTCCATGGGATGATTTTTTTTTACTCTAGAAATCACCAAAGTTGCCCAAAACTATATAAATTCCTTATAAATTGAATATTTTTTTTAAAAATCGCCAAACATTTTATGGTGGCAAATTTAAGAATTAGTAAGATTCACTAAGGTTTTTGCACATTGAGAAAATTATGGATCCTTAAATTTTTCCCTGGTCAGAATTCGTCCCTTCACCATTACCGACATGAAAGTAGCAACTCTGTGCCAACTATTTTTTGTCCAAAATTTTCACAAAACCAACTCTCGAGGCATGTCCCTCTGGTTCGTTTTCAAAGCATAGGATTCTTTAATAGAGAAGTGACCACTATTTTGGTGTTCCCACCTGATCCGATCATGACTAGGGTGTCTTTTAATACATCGATCACAAAGTTCTTCCTGGATAGGTAATATGTCTTCCTATACATGGGCCACCGGTCTGGTGGGATCCATTGTTGATTTTTGCTACCATGTTCCTCATTCCAATATTGGTTCACCTTGATCATACCACAAATATGAAGGTGAATGATAGTCTGAGGAAGGGGATGAGAATGGACTAAAAATTTATATTGTTTCCGTGAGTCGGTCCAGAAGTTGGTTGAATGATCATCGTGAATTTCCCAATAACTATGCATTTCGATGAGAAGCTTGTTATTGTGAGATAATTTCGAGATGAAGGAGTCCTCAAACTCATCTAATAAATGAATACGATATTTATTGTTAAATCCATGAGCATATTTATGTTTCCACAACAAGTCCCATGGTTCAAAAGAATGGGTGACCCATATCCACCAAATGTTTTCTCCCAAGACTTGTTTCATAATTTTTGGATCATACAGAGCAGGCCCCCAACCAGCTTTGGTTTCCATATAGTCTCCCATTTGACAAGTGCCCATTTCTAATGGTCGTCCATGCTACCCCACATAAATGACCGCTACATATTTCTTATGCTTTTGATAATAGACTTTGGAGTAGCCATAGTAGAAAACAAATAAATAGGCATGGGTTGAAGGACATCTTTGACAAAAGTGAGACAACTAGCAAGATTTAGGGGGTAGAAATTCTAGGAATCTAACTTCATAGAAATTTTGTTAAGGAAATCTTCCCAAGAGGCCTATTTGAAAATCGAATAAGAGAGGGGGGCACTAAGGCATTTGGACAGAAGGGAGCTACCAACGAAGCTAAGAATACAATAGATGTTTTGCTAAGTGATAGTAGTAGTAGTATTGAAAAAGAAAATTTGAGATATTTCTTGATTAATGGTGGTAATATGCCCTATCTACATAAATCATTGACTAATTAAATGACCAGTTAACAACAATCAATGACTACATAAATGACCAATTAACAACAATCAATGACTAAACAAATGACTAGTTAACAACAATCAATGACTAAATAAATTACCACTTAACAACAATCAATGACTAAATAAATGACCAATAAAAACATCAATGACTAAATAAATGACTAAATGTACTACCAAACAATGATAACTAATGACCAAATAACGTCAATTAATGACCAAATAAATGACTAAATTTACTACCAAACAATGATAACTAATGGCCAAATAACGTCAATTAGTGACCAAATAACGACAATTAATGACCAAATAAATGACTAAATATATGACCATCGCATGAAACAATTCAAGCAATTTATGACCAAGTGATATATGACCAATTTGGTTGGGTGATAAATGACTGCTAATTTATGACTAGCAGTCATATGACCAAATTTAGTCATTTATCACCCATTTTTAGTCATTTTTTTCGACACGTATCACCCATTTTGTACTAGTGGGTGGGGCCATTCTTGTATTGTCGCAATATTCTTCGGTTCCACTTTCACCCCATCTTGTCCAACAATGTGACCTAGGTATTTGACCTCTGAGACCTAACATGCACATTTGGAGTGTTTGATGAATAATTGATGGTTATAAAGGAGTTACAAGTATTTATCAACATGTTGTGCATGGGAATCCCAAGTTTTACTATAAATCAAAATGTCATCAGAGAAAAATAGTAGAAAATGACGAAGATATGGCCTCAAAAAATTTTCATGAGGATTTGAGAAGTATAAGGGGAATTACAAATTCCAAAGGGCATTACCAAGAACTAATAGCGACTTTCACATGCCTAAAATGATTTGTTTGGAAGGTTGGCCTTTTTCATCCTAATTTGGTGGTATCTTAAATGAAGGTCAAGTTTGGTGAAAAATTTAGCTCCATGGAGCTCATCCAAAATATCATCAATCATTGGGATGGGAAATTTATCTTCGATGCTCAACTTATTGAGGTCATGAAAATCAGGACACATGTGCTAATTTCCTTCTTTCTTTAAAACCATGACCACTACAGATGAATATGGAATAGTGTTGGGACCTATGACTCCTGCCTCCAGTAGCTCATGAATTATCTTTTCAATTTCAATTTTTAGTACAAATGGATACCTATATCGTCATGCATTTGGTGGTTGAATTCCTAGAATTAAGGAAATACCATGACCATGCTCTCTTCTAGAGGTGGGTAAACCCTTTAGTGTCTCAAAGACCTGTTGATGTTTTTCCAAAACTATTTGCAATTCAGGATGGGTTTTAGGTGTGGTGCTATCTAGAGAGTGGATGGCAAGGAAGTGAGAAATAATTCTAGAGTGACCTTTCTTCAATAATTTTTCCATCCAATAAGAACTTATTATTTCAGGGGATCTTGCTTGGATCCCTTTGAGGGTTTGGGTATGAGAGTGTTAATTAAATCACAGCCACTCATATCTATGGCCAACATATTAGTTTTGATATGATAATCATCCAATTGGATTTTTATATTTTCACAAAATCCCTGACAATTCATCATCCCTCCATTGTCTCTCATAATTTGAAAGTTGGGAAATGGGTGGATATAACAATGGAGTTCCTCAACCAATCATTGGTGAATAAATTTGTGGGTGCTACCACTTTCAACCAAAACTACCACTTTGTGATGCTTGATGTGACCTCAAATTTTCAAGGTTTGTGGGGATTAAATACTAGATAAATCTTGAAGAGAAGTGAGTGGCTCTTCTTGATGAAATTCATTTTCCACTTCCTCTTGCATGGGAGGAGTTTCTTTAATATTGTTAAGCATAAGGGTATCTTCCATGACGATGTATTCAAAATTGGTAGGAGTTGTCACATCAATGTAGAATAAATATTGTGTGAGAATTCTAAATAGGTTCAATACCATGAAATAATTATAATAGACAAGGATCTTGAAGCAGATAATTCCTCACAAGAAATATTCAAAGATATGCAAGAATAAGAAGATAGATTGAAACAAAAACATAAGAGGAAGAGCTCAATTGATGGAAATAGCATCTCTATATTATTCAACAATATTAATACAATATATAATACATCTCAAGAGAGAAAAATAGAATTCCTTAAAGGCAAGTTGTAAAGCACAAAAAAGAAAGGCTTACTAAAAGCATCAAAACCCCTTAGGTGTCAAAAGCACCTTCCAAATCAATCAAGAGGTTCATGAATTAGCTAAATAGGGTATGGAAGCAAATTAGTGATGAAAATGGAATGTTATGATGACTTGTGGAGAAAATAAAGAGCTAGAGATCGAATTGGCCAAGTAGAGACAGTTTCCAAGTCAAACTAGCTTTACCTTATCCACTAGAAAGCAAAAAAAGAAGGATAAAGTTGTCTAAAGAAGGAAAGCACCTTTCTATTCCAAGAATAGAATACAATCAGACATAATTAAGAAATATCTTATCCAAATTCTCCCTAGTGACTTAGGATAGCATATGGAGGCATAGAAGACAAAAATTAGGCCAACTACATAGTCAACACCTAGGAAACTTAATCTAGATGACTAATAAAATATATACTAAGTATGGAATGTGTTTTTAAATGTTCCAACCTTTTGTTCTTTACATTTATGACCTAGAGCATAATTTTCATCACAATTATAATACAGTCTTCATCTTTATTGGTCTGCCATTTCTGATGGAGACAAATTCAATACCTTCAAGGGAGGAGAGTGAATTGTGCTTGAGGAATTGACTTGTTTAGGGTGTGAGTGAGGAATGAAAGAGGGTTTGTTGGTTTTTGCATTGATCACTATATCTACTTCTAGATCCCTTTCCGATGCCTCCAACTAGGTAGCAAGATGTTGTATTCTGACTTGTTCTTTAATTGTATCCTTGAGGCAACTGATTAAACATAGGCTTTATAGAAAGAAGTTGTTACGTTCTCTATATGCATGAATAATTGCTCAAAGGCTAAAACAAAGTCCGTGATTGATATTGTTTGGTGTAAATTGGTAAGCTACCCCAAATAGTGATGATCTCACTCATAACACTCATGGCGAGATTTAACAAATAGACTCCAAGAAATGTAGCATCCATAGGCCTTTTTATGCCACTCCCACCATTGCTATATTTGTATATACAAATACAAGACCCCCACCTTACATTTTGACATGTAATATGTAATACAATGAAGAGATAAGTAATGTCCCATTTGTGTAACCCATCCCAATGGGTTAGAACCATTAAAATTTTTAAATTCCTCTTTAGGAAAACAATTCTAGGCGTTATATCCATAGAGTGTGGTTTATCGCTATGAATCCCAAATGAAGATTGATGCTATCTAAATAGTCCTTTAAATTGAGAATTTTATTCATCGTGTGGCTCACTATGTTGTGCATTCCCATTTTCTTCTACATGTGTGTAACTAACTATAAAAATTTTCAACTTCTCATCCAACTTCTTCTCCCAATGGTATAATTTTTTATCCAATTTTTTTCCCATGTTTGATCCTAATTGTTGATGGTATGTTGAATATGTTTCATCTATACATTAAGATCTATGTATTGAGATTCTAGGTTTTCCAACCTACTGGTAGTATAATGGGTGGCCATATTGTTTTGGGTGTTGGTGTGAAGTGGGTCATAGGGTTCCACCATGGGTGGAATCTATGATATCTTAAGGATGAGACTTCTGCAAATCTAGAATTTCTACACTTATGGTGTGTAATTCCAACCTCAATATATTGAAATTAGTATTAAAGAATGATAATATAATTATTCCAACATATTCTCATACGTTTCCTCTTTCCAATGGCCTTTGAATCACCTACATCATATCTTAGATAGTAAAAATTTATGCAAAATAAAAATAACATGGCTTTTAAAACCCTAATTTGGAGACTGCTTTTTTGGTTGAGATTCAAATTAAGGTATATCTATAATTTCGATCCATCCAAGTTTGAAACTTTATATAATAGTATCATGATATGTCTTCTCTACAATTCCAAGAATATGACGTAATTCTAATGTGCCAATAAAAATTTATGATAAGTTTCCCAAAACTTGTTATTTTTGTTCTTTCTGGGAGAGGGAAAGTTTAAGAACTGCTACATGTCCAATTTTTAGGATATGATTATGAAATTAATACCATATATACTATGGTCGATATTATTTCTGATGCAACTAGTGGCACTCAATTTGGGTCTTTAAAAGTTCATAAATAGCAGTTTTACTTAGAACACCTTCTTAATTCTAGTTTTTGGGCTGTGCGAATTTCCCAACTTGAAGCAAGTGTATCCCCAAAATTGAAGTGACCTAGAAGTTGAAACTTGGATAAAAATGATCTCACTATGTATTTTCTATACCCTGTGAATTTTGGACCCTAAGGTGTCACAAAAAAATGGGAATGAAAATGCCAAAATGACTAATTTGAAAGAGCCAAACCCCAAGGAAACTTCCCTTAACTTTGAATGAGTATATATCCAAAATTATAGTGACCCAGAATTTGAAAAGTAGATAGAGGTTATATCCTTAAGTCTTTTATGTACCTTGTGAATTTCATATCCCAAGGTGGTACATAAAAAAAATTTGATAAAAAATTCCAATATTAAATGTTTGGAGAGCCAAACCATAGAAAATTCTTCCATTTTGGCCCAAGAAAGAGCTATGATATAACCACTTCTAATATGATTAAGCCCAACAATTTGTAGTAAATATAGAAAAAACAAGAAGAATAGATGAAATAGATAACAATGTTCACTTTATTCTTCAAGCTCCAAATACAGTGACAATTCTTGACTTCACATTACATATCTTACTAATATATATAGTACTTAAATAACTCTATTATAACTATTTTTGGTCCCTCTTTTAATGAGGTCTGACCACCTAAGGGCCTTTAATCCATAAGGACGACCATTTTACATTAAGCAAATTCCCACTAACTAATTAATGGGCATTATGGATTTGCACATAGATAAAGTAGAGGGGTTAGAGTAGGACCCTAACACACACACACACAATACTAAAAATTCGTACAAAATTATTTTATTGGAAATAAATGTACTCAAAATTAATTTCTCCAAACTCATATATGTGGCACTAAAGGAATGGATCTTTCAAACCTAACAAATATTCTCATAATTTGTCACTTTCTATGCTATCGTAGAGAATGGTGCATTTACCACCCATTCATTAGCCACCAACTCCTCTTAGCTAGGGATTGTTCTCAAAGAAAGTTGGTTGCTCCAAAAAAAATGCACAACAAGTTTGCATATACATTAGTAATTCTTTTTGGCACCTACACTTGCATCATACAAGTGTAGAATATATATAAATATAATTATATATCATCTGTCTCACGTACCACAAGTAATTCCCACTTGTAGTCACCTATGTAGATACCTGGGAAAAACAACTAAGTCTACCACTTCACAAAAGGAAAACCAAGAGGAACAATAGTAAATCAAGTTCAGATGTGTGGGAAGGGAATGTGTGACATATGTCGAAGACCTGAATCCTAGCCAGGAGATGTCACCCCAAGGAATGCCAACTAACCAAGCTCCAATACACGTAAGAAACCACTAAGCACACCAAGAGGGGTATCTCTCAAATACACCTAGCTTGACCTCGTGCTTGAATCATGTGTTAGATGAGATTTCCTAGAAAACATCTATTGCTACTAATTTATTTTGACTCTTTAGTGACTCTATTTTCTTTATATGGCCTTGGAGAGTGTCCTCTCCAATCCTGTTCCCAGTTCCTACACCCTAAGCTAATGTTGGTTTGCTAGAATAAAAAGAACAATGTCTAATATATTTTAATTAAGTGCTTTATTTTATGGTTGTTGATTAATCAAGCATGTATATGGAGTGAAACTTGGTGATATGAAATATTCTAGACCCAGATGATAGAAAACATGAAAGAATGATAATGCACTTTTTATGTTCAATGAACTTCTATATATGGGAGGGAAGAGATTTCTTTCCCTTTTCAATCAACGTAAAATATCCCAACAAGAATATGCAGACACTCCTAAAGCAAATATAATCACAAATATTTATTTTATGCAATCAAATTGAAAGCAAGCACACCAAGTAAGAAGCTATGCACATGCAAACGTAAGAATCCTTTTGTTTTTCCTTTTTGTTTATGATCATAAAAAAAATAACAACAAGAATATATGTATGGAACAAGCATCTTCATGTATTCAAACCTAGCAAGGAGAAGCAATGATCAATAGGAAAACTAGATACTACCGAAACTCATTGTAGCATCCCAATGCTTGGCATATAATGTGTGAAAAAGAATTACTGAACATATACCCACTAGTAGAAAATGAGAGATAAATGACCACGCAACCAAAAAATTTGGTCACCACTGTTTTTTCAAGGGATAAATAACCGAACTTGAATGAGCGAACTGAAAATGACTAGATAAATGACCAACTGGGTCACGGGATAAAATATATGACCAAATAACAAGTAACTAAACTAAAAAATGACCACATAACAATAACATTAAGAATATGAATTGGTCATTTTTAGTTGTGTCACTCCGACAATGGAAAATTACAATTTTGACAATAAATTTCTACAATTTACTAAATTTTAACAATGCAGATGGATTTAGAGACCCCCTAGAAATGGGGTCTTTGAATCCATCTGCAGTGTTAAAATTTAGTAAACTGTAGAAGCCCTCATGGATTCAGTGGGTTATTTCAATAGTCCAGTTAGTGTCGTGTATCAGATATTGGATGTTGCTTCTCGTCAAAAGCATCATCATGTCTTGAATTTTATACCATTGTGTTCAAATTATCGCACTTATTGTGCTCATATTTCATTTGGCAAAACTCGTCATCATTTGACCCTTTCGACACTCGGTTGAAGTTTCGGTAAGTAAGAGTCTTTTTCATCTCATCAATTGAAATATGCTTATTTTGTGCTTCTTGGTTAATTTGTTGATCTTGTCTATGGATGCCAACCCATCACGCCTATGTCTAGAATGTTAGAAACACCACCTTCGTGTTCTTGTGGATAAAACAATGCCTATATCCTCCATTTAAAAATAAATAAAAACACTCTTTTTATTAAAACTCCCATCTTTATAATTTACCCCTTCTAAAATTCTATTCCCCAAATAGTAAGATTTTAAATTTTTTCTACTCTGTTTTTATGATTATAGTTTTAGAATTATACAGCAATCTCTTTCCGAGCCTTAATTAAAAGGGGTCCCTTTTAATTAACCCTCTTCCCATTTTACCCATTCTACATGTTATGAACATCCTTTTTAAAGAAGTACCCCATTTATGTCATAGCCACATACCCTTCTTCCCTTCTTCCCTATGTCTCCAAAAGTTTCATTAAAACATCAAGGAGAAAAAAATTCTAAATAAAAAGACCTTATCCTATCTGTTGTCCCATAAACAAGGTGGTATCATACACCAACATGGTGTCTCGCTTAGCAATGACCTTAAAATAGATTATTATTATTATTATTATTATTATTATATGCTAATGTATATACCATATAGTTATTAATATATATTAGTTACTATATTAATATACTAGATACATATTAATATAATATAGTTATTATACATAGTTAATATATTAATATGTTATATAGTTATTATATACGTTATTTAGGTAAAATATACAATATATTTATATTGGTATTAACAAATTAAAAAAACAAGAATATAAATAAAACAAATATAATAAAAAGAGAGAAATTAAAAAAGGGAAAAGTGAGGAAAAAGTGAATGAGCTTGAAAAAAATGAGTAAATTAGAAAAAAAAGTAAATTAGAAAAAAAGAATGGGAGGGAAAATCGAGCAAATGAAATTAGGACATTTTTCAAAATGAAATTAGGGAATTTTACCTTTAATTTTTTCAATTCTGAGTGTTTTAGTTTTAAGTCTTGTCTATTTGGCTCTTTGTATTTGATTTATGATCGATTGTTTTGTTAGCTTTGGGGTCTATTTATTCCTCTTTTTTAAGACTGGTTTTCTCTTGTCTGGTTGCAGGCTATACATTGCTCCTTTGCGGGGATTATCTTGGTTCTTCACTTGGCATTTGGTTCGTAATTTAGGATGATATTGAATGTAGGTTGTAAATTGTTGTTGGGGGATCTCTACAAGTAAACCCGGAGGTGATTTCTACAACTCAACCTAGTCTCGACTTCTCCACTTTACCAAGGTTCATTCACTTAATGTTTTGTTAGGGTTTCATCGGTATTTAATTTTTTGTTCGTTTTAGGCTTTGATTTCAAGGTGCCTCAGCCTGCTGCCGTGCAAGTTTTGCAGGGTTTCAACCCAATTTTATTTTTATTTTTTAGAGGGTCAGGCCATGAAATTTATCATTATATATATATAAATTTATTTTATGGGATAAATTGAGAATATATGGTTTTTTATAAATAATTATGTGCACAAATTCTTTCTAAACCCCATATTTACAAGATAGTCAACAATCTGCTTAATCAAGCTTTTAGCTGGCATAGCCAAATTCGGAGCACATCTTGGATCCAAAATATGAGCATAGCCTTTCTCGGTTTACCATTTAAAGTTACTAGTATTCATGTCAACTTCTTCCTTGAATATTATTGCAGCCCTTCTAATGCTACCTAATGGGATTTTAGTCTTATGTGGTGGTGATTTAACAGAATTCAGAATTTAAAAGAACCAAAGTTCTCAATTCTTTGGAGAACTCCCCCCTCTTCTTTGTTGATGAAGGTATGCCCTTTATATAGACATCTAGTAAAGAAGCAACAACCCTCTAAACAATAGTTGTGGTAATGAATTGTTCTTGAGCTGGCCATTCGAATTCCTCATTTCACTGTTATATCTTTATGTTCTTAACTTCAGGAACACCAAAAGCCATTTTATGGCACAGAAACTTGGATTATCTGTCAAACCTGCTCCTCAATCTCTTCAGCAATTCCTCTATTTTCCTCATTAATAAGTTGGTTTACGGTTATGTTACATCCTAGCTTCATCTTTTACCTGCACAAAAATACAATCAGAAATCTAATAAAACCAAAATAAAAACATAAAACATAAAAAGTCTTATCTAATATTTGTTTATCAGGATGAGCTCTACGACACTTGTTTATTGAAATCTGGTTGCATCTTTATGAAATTTATATAGAATTATCTCAATGACTAAGAAATGTTCTTCAAAATCTGATATAACTTATTATCTCAAGATTCGTAATGAAGCAATGGCCATCCTTGCTCGAAACAAACTCGAGCTAGTTTCCTTATTGGCTAGTGTATCTGTATGTGTGAAATATCTACAGAAATATCGAAGCGTTCCCAAAAATAGCAGTGATAGATCCTTCACTAAAGAACTGGTAATTATCCTTCCTCATCAACCTGTCGATACACTTTGCCTGGAAGTATTCATTTAACAAAATTGCATTGTTTGGTGTTAGGGTCTGGTATTCCTCTCTACACTTGAATGAGCGAGGGTCATACTCCATTAAATAACCAGAGCCTACATATATTGGTTTTATGTGTATATATTTTGACCTAGGGAGTGTGTTTTTGCCCAAGCTGCATGGACGATGAACCCATTACATCATTCTCCTTCAATCCAAGTGCTAGAATGGAGATACGATTCATATGGAATGAATTGCATATAAATTTCATACTGTGTGTTTCTTGATGCAGTTAAAGATTCCCAAACTACTGTTTGTAACTTAGTTTTCTCTTTGCATATTGAGTATGAACCCATTGTTGGCATAGGACTTTGCGTGCCCTTGCACGATAGTCCAAGGATATTAAATATTTCTCCCAACACTTCTCATGAAGATCGTTTCTGGAGTGAGGTCCTTCGATCCATGAACCTGTGGGTTATGGCCCATGATATGGACTCAATTTCATCCATGCAGCAACTCGAACTTTGTCAACATCTTGCTCAAAATAACACAGCCCATCAACAATCTCAAACTAAGAGCACTTCTCAAATGATGGATCAATTCACTTCCACACGCAGTTGACAAACCACAACACCTCAACAGGAAAACTATACAGTCTTCTCTGTGTGTTACATCTCATTCATGCAGTAGTTATTCAACAAAATCTATGATCCAAACGTAACACCAACACATAAAACTGGTTAATCATAACGCATACCTCTTAACTCTAAGCAAATTTTCCTTATGCCAACGATAATTGTTCTATTTAACAAACTATGAATCTCTATCAAAATATTTATAAAATTATTTATGGAGACAAGCTTTCTCTATTGATTGATCAATCAAGCTCTATTGAAATCTATAAATAATCATGGCACCGTGGATGGCCAGATATTCGTTCTATTGGCCGCCTCCCTTCAGTATCTCTGCCGCGGGCTATTTATAACTAAATACAAAGTCGTGGATCATCTCTGATCCATGGATTTCTCCTAAAATATATGAACAAGGATTTTAAACAACAATTAATTAAAAACAACCTTATCATCTACTCAAATAATGGGGAAACTGCATCCTCTTGGCCACGAGTCCTTCTTATAGAAAGTTGGAAAATCAATTTGATTTGAGGTGGGTCAATGGGCCTGCATCAACTTCTTTGCTAGCTCATCAGTAAAAAATAATGGGAAGGTCGTGATGCTCAAGCCTACATGATTTCCTTTTCTTTATATATTATACAAGTTAAAGGCATGCGTTTTGTAAAACCAAAAAGTTTTGTAATGTTACCGGTATAAAAATGAAGCTCCACGAGTCTTACTTCTTCACATTAAATTCTTTTGACCTACCTTTGCAAACAAACCCAAGGTGGTTTAAAATTTTGTTGGAATCTTTTTGCAAAGTTATTTATGCTTTGGGGATAAGTTGGTTATTCATGGGTTGAATGGTTCCTCACCCAACTAGTAGTAGTGTGATTATTGGAATATTTTTCAGTGTGTATGCTGGTTGAAATGATCATGATAGAACCCTACTCTCTATAGCAAAGGATGGAGGTCATGACAGGTGATTGCTTGATCGTATGATTGAGGTAAAGCAATTATTCCATGTTTATTCATTTTAAAAACCCAATCTCTATTGTAAACCAGCTAGTTATGAAAATATTTTGTTAATGATTTGACAATTGCTTTGCTTGGAATTCACCCGGTTTCCATTGAATGGCCAAGTGCCTTTATTTTTACATCCCTACACAGATTTATTGTAGGTTATGTGTATGCCAACATTCTTGCCATTATTGTAATTTTAACATAATCGAATTAACAAGAATTATCGATGTATTAGTTCGTGTAAATATGAGAAGTTGAAGATTCTCCCATGATATTCCTCCATTTGTTGAGATTCACATCGAAATCAGTTGTCTGTGTCATTCTGCAATAAGCTTCTATCATTTATTTTTGAGGCATATTAAACATTGTCACCAATATTATTGAGACATTTCCATTTCATTTGAATACAAGAAATATTGAACATTGTCACCAATATTATTGAGACATTTCCATTTTCATTTGAATATAAGAAATACCTCTAGAGAAAAATAGAATTTGTTTCCAGGTATCTAACAGAGATATTCTCTGTAAATGATAGATAAATCCACTGGGATGAAAGTCTAAGCGTCCTGCAAGCCAAACCAGGATGAATTTGCAGCTAGCACATATATATGGTCTCTAATCTCTCAAGAATATGACCTATTTGGAAACCTATCCTCTAAACATTAATCCCAAGTGACACAAACTTCAATTCCAGTATCAAAAGGTGATACCATATAGTAAGTACAAGGCCGAAAGATCTTTGAAACCACTAAATTCTTATTTAGAGTTTTTTTTACTTTCAGACAAGATTACCCTAATTTTTGCTTCATTTAGTTGTATTTTTTTTTACAGATTCAATCAAAATTCAGGTAAAATGGGAGCTAGAAAATGAAGAGAGATAAAGGTTTTGTAATTTGTATTTCATTTTAACATAGAAATTAATCCATATTTTGAAGGAGCACTACCTCACACTTATATTTTGGTGGATTTCATTTTTTCGGTTGACATGTCATAATGAGTTGAAATTCAAACACTAGTTTCGTTGACTAAAATTCATAAGTTGTGATAATAATCCGTATATTTTATCTCGATGGGATTTATATATTTATATCTAGGTCAAGAGTTTGTTATAGAATCTCTGGTTTGGTACTTTTGTCTTATGCTTGGTTTGTCTATGTAGTGGTTAAAGTATGCTAAATGGGATTTTTGCATTTTAGGGTTTGGATATTCTTGTGCATGCAAATGAAAAAATACTTGGACGAATGGTAAAGGAGACAAGTTTCCAATTTGAGTCACCAAATGTCAGTGGGAGACACTGTAGAGTTTATAGAAAATAAGTGGTGCTTACAAATTTTGAGCAGTCAACTGGCACTTGTTATTTGTTTTTCTAAAATATTCCAGGTACAAGAGCATATGGAATCGTTTCATTTCTATCGATCTGTAAGCAATATAGTATCATATATCAGTGAATTCACGATGTGATTGTTTGAGTAATTGTATAGCTCAAATGGGACATATCTTAATTGGGAAAACATGAAAACAGATTATCTAGAAGCGCAAAATCAACATGGAGATATCATATATTTGGTTAACCGACCAGAACATGGTAATGATTGATATTCATCTTATTCTTAAATTTCGCGAGATGTGCCATTCTAGATCTTTCAAATTCAAGAGATAATTACTACGTTGGTATTATTATTTGGAAATGAATTACAAATTATTATAAAAGCATCACTTCATATGCTTAGTGTTCATACTTTAGGTAGATAGCTAATGCAATTAAACTCCTAAATACATACCATTGTGAGGCTCAAAGAGGACTATATTAATATTCTCAAGAGAAACAAGTCATTGGTTACTTGATATATATTTGTTGGAATATGAGGAAAACACCATTTATATCCTCTAAACATTAATCCCAAGTGACACAAACTTCAATTCCAGTATCAAAAGGTGATACCAAATAGTAAGTACAAGGTTGAAAGACCTCTGAAACCACTAAATTCTTATTTAGAGTTTTTTTTTACTTTCAGACAAGATTCCCCTAATTTTTGCTTCATTTGGTTGGATTTTTTTTTATAGGTTCAGTAAATATTCATGTAAAATGGGAGATGGAAAATCAATAGAGATGAAGATGTTTGTGTGTAGATTAATATTCTCAAGAGAAATAGATCATCGGTTACTCGATATATATTTTTAACAATGCAAAAGTATGTCGATCCTTTCTCGATTAATTCCTAATGATCACTAGGGTCAAATGATCCACTACAGTTTGTGGGGGAAGCATCACATATATTCACATCAAAGAAGCACTAGAATTTTCTACCCACAAGTACCTTACACATGCACTGTCAATAGTTGCTTAGGGAGGAAACATGTTAGTTTTAGGATTAGTCGACCATTTATTAATCTTATAACTGTTCCATTGCAATGGTTGTCGAGAAGATGTAAATGGGGCAGCATTTATCCTCCTCCCTTCAAACATAATTGTTTTTACTATTGATTTCTCCAATTCACGCATGTCTGATGGTGATTATGTGAGCGTGGGATGTCATTAGGTAAATGGGTTTTTTGTGATTTGCATTCTAGGAATCAATAATTTTGATCAGTTCTCTGCATTTTAGGTTGCAACTATATCTATGACAACACTTGGCATTGGTTATCTAATGCATATAAATATGACCTCAAAGAAGTTATTTCATTTTTTTGAAGTACAAGAAACAATTTTTGACATTAGAATTTGCATTAGACTTTGGGGAAGATCAATGGAATTTATGACAAGGTATTTTCTATTTGTATCAAGTAGTATTTTGGGTCCATGTATTGCAATAGGCACAATTAATCCAACTACTAGTAAAAACTAGTTGTATGATTTTTTAGACTTTACTGCAAGAAAAATTCTTAAATGGCTTTATTGTGTTAGTAGAGGCAGTGTTTTCCCAAGAATTTTAGAAGATGAAAATTATTAGACCACTGATGTAAAATTATATAATATATATTCTATTTAAGGGTGTTATCAATAGAAGAACACCTTCCTTATAGTAGGTTGGAGGTTGGAGGTTGGTGGTTTGATTCCTTTGTCCCCTATATATATAAAATGACTACAAATGACCAAAAAGAGAAAAATGACCACTAAAAAGAGATAAATGACCACTAAAAGGATATAAATGACCACTACAAAAATGAGAGATATGTGACCAAAAAATTACCAAAATTTGCATATAAATGACGAAATGGCAACCACTGATGGCAAATTATCAATCATATATCACGGGAAATTAATGACCAAATATATGACCACAAGATAAGATATTAATGACCAAGTTAAATATGACCACATTTTTGGTTGCATGATCAATGACCGCTAATTTGCCACCAGTGGTCACCAACTCAAAAGTGGTCATTTATATGTGGATTTTGGTAATTTTTTGGTCATTTATCTTTCATTTTATACTAGTGACCCCTATTAAAATACTAACTTAAATAGAGTTTTATGAACAACAATAGATGCTAAAAAAATTCTCCAAGATCACCACCAAACCAGAGGGATCAAATTAGATACCCATGCACTAATTCAAGAGCTATAAAAAAAACTCAAAGAAGGAGGATTGAAATCAATTAGAACCACTCAAACACTTCAAAGGGAGGCTATATAAGGGTTGCATACATGTTATGAGATTGAAGACACACCTATCAGAATGAACCTGAAATAAATAAGAGAAAAAACAGACCCAAACTATTCAAACAAGACAAATTAGAGCACCATTACTTTGTTAGAGACCATAGGGGAGGGAAGATCAAGGGAGAATCTCCCCCCCTATCATAGTATAGGGAGGGATGGCCTCGCCTCGATTCCCAAAGAGAGGGGGCGATGGGGCAACAAAAAGGGAAAAATTAGAGCTCAAGTTCAAATCTAATCAGTCCCAGAGGTGGAATAGGCCCAAGACTTATGCAAGAAGACCCTTGTAATCAAATAAAAAACACACGAAGGCCAAGAAACAAAGAATTCAATATGGTGCGAATAGGTGAGCACCCTCTTGGACCCTTTCCCTTGGTTCAATAGAGTCGACAGTAGGATAGCCCTATGTTATTTTCCCACTAGATATGACTATCTAGACACTATATCTACACATCCACTTTAATGCTATCATGTAAGAGGAGAGAGAAAGGAATGTGACATACCTTAGACAAGAGAGATTCTTTGGTTCAGATAATCCTCAGCTATTGCAGACCTGATAATAATTTATTTAAATCCATATCCACTTATCCAATCTAACTACACATAAAGAAACATCCAAATCTTTCTCAAAAACCTCTTGTCATCTAAAGGATGCATAAAAATAAACATATAAACATAGATCTAAGATAGCAAGAACAATATCTAATATGTGTTACACAAGAAATTTAACAGATCCAATATATATATGTGTTATGAATTATGTATATCTATAACAAATAACCATAATAATCCATGAACAACATGATAGGAGGGAGGAAAGATCACATGTCTATATTGAGTGATAACAAGAGGCATACAAAATATATTACCTTGTGTTGATGATGCAAATCTCTTCCAATGTTCTTCATCCTAGACCTTCCAAAGCTGCAACCAATAGGTTGATCACAATGACTGAGAGAATCGGGATAATTTCACCAGCATAACAATGCATATCAAGAGTCTCCCCCTTCTCATAAAATGGCCTCAATATATCTGTGAATGGAGTATGAATGGAGGATGACTCTAAACTGATGGATTAGATTGAGTTGTTGTGTGAGTTCCCATGCTAGGTGAATTGGAGCCAATTCATGCACATGATCCACTCAAACTGATGCCCCAAACTCAAATATAAGTGGAACCCCCCCACCAAGACATGTAGGGAGTGATGGTGTCACTTCCCTACAAGTATGCCGGGAGGGATGGCAGACTGACCATTCCCCCCTAGAATCATACAGAGGGTGATGGTGGACAAAAAGTGGGGAAAATGAGGCTAGAGAAAGGTACAGAGATAAGTGTCTCAGCTAGACAATAAAGTGGGATCTCCAATGAGTCTAAGGTGACAAATAAGAGTATAACAATACATCATACAAAGCATATGACATACAACATAGAGCATAAATATGCATTGTCATTACATACTTGTAAACCTGTAACTCTATTAAGAAAAGTATTGATTGAATATAACTAACCGTTTGTAATCCAAAAGTGTTCTATTTCCGGTACTATCCACATCATTCATTAGCATTAATCACATTATTTGTATCATTACCTACTTTACATACCTACATCCATATAACTCTGTTAAGAAAAGCATTGATTGATTACAACTATTTGTTTGGCATCCAAAAGAATTTTGTTTTAGGTACTATCCACATCATTCATCAACTTGATTTACACTATTTGTATATTGACGTGGTTCATGTTGTACAAAGTTGAATCAACATCTGGAGCATCATTCAAGATGACGCAGAATTGCAAATCAGAGAAGGGGTTGCCTCTAGGATCAACAAAACAAATTGGTTATTGATGCTATAGTTGGAGGACATGTAGAAGGGTGTCTTCAAAGTATGCATGTACTAGGTGGTTGTTGCTGGATAAATGGCCTAATGATCTATGAAATGGCTTAAACCCAATCCATAACTTATAAAAGGCTCATAAAATAATAAGTGTAAAATATACCATTTCCTCATACAGAGGCCAAATAAGGCAAGATTGTGATTGGCCCCAACACAAATTTGCCAAAAATACTTAGGATATGTTGAATTGTAAAATGCGTATAATTAATCCAATTCTCCTAGATCGATTTCTAGGTTATGTGCTTCTTGGCATGGACTAATATGGTGAATAAGTAATCTTAGTGAAGTCCGTGTGTTGAGGAGGATTATTACAAAGTAAGATCATAACACCAGTTTGTATGACAAAGAGTTAACTGTTTTAAAAAAAAAAACGATGGTATATAACATTTGTTATCATTAGAAATGGTAGGTTTTATGATTATGAGTATATAATTATCTTAAATCTAAATTTATTAAGTAGTATGTTAGTTTTTGTAATTATCTTAAATCCAAATTTATTAAGTAGTATGTTAGTTTTTGTTGTGGGTTATAATTGTTACAAAATCTTTGTTAAGTATTGATAAAAATATATTTAGTTGTATAATTTGATAAGGTTTGAAATTTATATTCAATTTGAAGGTTTTAACTTATTTTAAAAGCTTTTTTTACATATAGCCGGTGAGAATAAATCCTCACATTTCCATATAATAAAATTGTTACCCATAAATTTTACAACTTAAAAAACTACCTACCCATTATTTTCTTTTCTCCTTATGTGAGAGAGCATCTTTTTAAATATAAAATTATAATTTTATATATTTAATGTTATTCTTGTTTTTTTGTGGACTCATATTTAATATATATTAAATAAGATATGGTTTTGATTGTAAATGTTTTTTCATAGTGTATAGAGGTTGTATCAAGTATTTTGGATTTCACTATGTTGAATTTTTAGAACAACATTTCGGGTGGACACTCCACCTCAATTTATTTCCTTGAAGATGGGTGGAGTGTTCACCCGAAAGGTCATTCTAAAACTTTAAAACTTCAAAACAGTGAAATTCAAAAACCTTGATACAAAAATATGGATTATGAATAAAAAAATGTTTGGCCTTAGCATGAGGCAAAGATCATAGTGTAGTGAGCATTGAGCATAACATTGGTAGTAGAATGGAATGATTCAAGTACAAAGCATGGTATTTTTTAAGAATTTTAATACTTAAGTGTATTATTCTAGGCAATTATTTTGGATTGAAAAAAACATATATATAGATAGGTAGGAAAATGTTAAATATGAGACATACAATTTACTACTAAAATTTGTAAATTTTGGCAAATATTATGATAAAAAAACATATTTTATGTAAATATAGGCGATATTAGAGACCAAAAATGACCAAATAGCGAATTTATTTTTTGAAAAAAAAAACCCAAAATTACCAATTGACGAAATTTCGCCCCTAAACATTACTCTGGTGCAAAGCTATCAGTCGGGTATGGTTTTCAAATGATACGAAAGAATATACATGGAAAATTCAGTCTCAATGGCTAAATTCAAGGATTCTACATTTAACCTAACGCCACACATTTGTTTAGAGAAAATGAATAGAGTTCCTTTGGCCTTTTCTTGGCCAAGAAGCTATTATTCCATATGATTTACATAATCTCAATTATCATATGACATGGTGTGGATTTATTTTTCGAAGTTCCAATACTTGATTCTATTATTGGCCTAGTGATTATTATGACATGGGTTAACCACAAGTGCCAATCCATGTAAATATCCATCTAACTCTTCGGGTGATTATTATGACATGGGTTAACCACAAGTGCCAATCCATGTAAATATCCATCTAAATCTTCGGGTTAATCATTACATCTCATTTGTTTATTTGGCTATGCTTTCAAGATCAACATGGGAGGCCATAAGACTATCCATAAAAGTCCAATAAATTGTATGAATTCAATTGTACAAGCATAAATAGCAATCATGGTGTGGGGTCACTTACTTTTTCCCATATATTTTCTTTGTCATCTAAAATTATATTCTTGTATAGTTCATTATAATTTTTTTCCACGAGGTTGTAGAGTAGAATTGTTTTCCTTGTATTGGAATTAACTTGAAGTTTGTCGATTTTGTCTCAACAAATTGTCTTCAATAACTTATAGGTGGGGTTTTATCTGTGCGATTTCCACTTAATATTTTTTGTCTTTATGATTGCATCGAGTGAAACGAGGTGCTCTACATCCTAATATAGGAGAGATCCTCTAATGTAATATAACGTTTCAATGTTAGTAACAAAATAATTAAAAAAATTTATGTCCGCTCATAAAATAAAAAATTGTGGAAAATATTAAAAAAAAATCCATGTTGCTTCATAAAATAAAATATTATGAAAAGTAATTAAAAAATAGATGTTCGTTTATAAAATAAAAACTTAAAATTTAAACCTTGATCTATCAATCAAGAAAGATCAAATTTCTTAAGTTTAAATTTAAAAAAAGAAATACACCTCAAAAAATTGGATCTCTCGAGATGCTTAATATATACGAGTTTAAGATGGATCTATTTAAAAAAGTCACATTCATCTTATAGAACATACCTAACTTAGCATCTTTACCATAGACATTTCAATTCAAATACTATATATGAACTAAAACAATTATAATATCTTTCAATCGATAACTACAATAGTATAGATTAACTAACTTGCAATGAACGATTCAATTCCTACATATGTATATGTATATAATTACATTAGTATAACTAAAACAGTTATTAACTAAAACAATTAGTAATGACACAATTTAATAAAAAAATAATAGCATACCATCGAGATTCTTTGTTCTAAATGAACAATCTCTCTTTTTTGCAAAGTCTGCGACTCTACTGTATGTTAAAATCTCATTAAACAAATAAAAAACGCATTAAATATTTGTAAATCTAAATATTTATGCAATTCTTAACATTCACCATAATTACCATGGATTAAATGATATATTAATTTTAAATGTTGTCCTTCATGTTATCATTATCTCCATATTTGGTGTAATAACATGGACGGAAATATATGTTATCATTGTTTGCATAGTTGGTGTAGTAACTGAACGGAATTATATATTAATTTGGATTAAAATATATATTAATTTTAAATGTTTTTGTGTATCTCGTTGTGGCTTGTTGAGAAGGTGGGAAAAAAGATCAATCATTAGATCTATAGATTTTTGTCGATTGGAGGGAGGCTTATTTTGATAAAATCTGTCTTTACAGGTATACTTGTATATTGGTTTTCACTTTTGCAGATTCCGTGCTTTATCAAAAACTGCATTAGGAAGCTTTTTTTCAACTTTCTTTGGACTCGGGGCTGACTAATTGCAGTATGATCATGGATCGGTGGAATATATTTCCCATCTTGAAAGTGGTGGAGGGTGGGGAATTATGAATCTGTCTTTATTCAATAGTGCTCTCAGAATGAAAAGCATGTGGAGGGGGCTTTTTGGTCCCACTCTGTGGACTAATTTGCTCAAGGTAAAATATATCAAGATGGATGTTTCAATTGGATTCGGAGTCCAAATAAACAAATCAGGGATGCATCACCTATTTGGGATGGATTTATTAAGGTATATAATTTGATTGCTAAAGACTTATCCTGGAAGGTAGGGAATGGAAAAAACATATTGGTGAGGATTGACCCAATTGTGGGCATGGATGAAGAATATGTTCTACTCGATGAAACCATAAAAAAATCTGCATCGTTTTGATTATGCTACACTTAGCAAAATCAAGAGAGTTAATACTAGATTTTCTCATACATACTGGATTACTGCAATGGAATTGGATCTTAAAGGTAATGAGGCTACTGAATGGACTAGGTACATTTGCAAACTAAACTCTATAGGTTGCAGACTTTCTCTCTAAAATGACAACATTATCTAGTCAAGTGTAACATCCCTCAATTTCGACCCCTATTATTATTATTGTAAATATAATTATAATTTTTGTTAAATGAATTTGTAACAGTGTGTGTAAAGGCCTTGGTGAGGAGCTCAAGGCCAAGGCCCCACCAGAGGACCTTAAGTGTATTGTATCTTATTCTTCCTAAGTTTTAAATGTTGTTAATAACTTAAGAGACCAAAGGTCATCATACAACTCTAAAACGACAAGGCGCTAATCCATTAGGGGGGAGGCGAATAATAATAGATAGTCATCCTAGTTTATACGAGTAGTCGAGAAATAGTATAGTGACTTATTTAAGTTATCTTAAAGGATAAGGTCATCTTCTTAGGTTGAGGATGTGGCGATTAGCCACATAATATTATTAATATCTGATGACCTATTAGTACAAATCTATATCTATGGGAGTAACTATTATCGCTAGATAGAATAAGTGGTTAGTTGAACCATTTTGATTGACTACATGAAACCCCAATTTACTTAAAATACTTGGGAAGATAGGAGACATATATATATATATATACACATATATATGTATAAATATGCCTATATATATGTGTTACATCACATATATCAAACATTATTAATAACCATATTTCGTAATTTATACCTACAAGCGTAAGGCTAATTACTAGCATTACTTCCCAATAAAAGGCGCAGGAAAAAAAAATACTCCTAAATGATTCCTTTGATAAAATAGAGAAATTAATACAAAGGAATTAAGATCTATCCTAATTGTTATATATATCCGAGAGGAGGTAGATAATCAACTTCTTAGTACCACCATTGATGAGAAGACTTTAAAAGAGATACAAGTATTATCTCGATACATATAACTACTCAAAAGAGTTATGGAAGAAGTTAACATATTAACGTGAGTATGTGTTGTATAGTAAGAATTACTATGAACATACATAGTTACATGGTACATAGATATATATACTAGGGCTTATCTTTTAATATAAAGGTAGCTAGGATTAAATAATCCTAAGTTAATTAAGAATTCTTTCTTGCTATTATTCACCTTAAGAAGGGTGAATGCTTTATAAACGCATGTATATTCTGAATAAAGTATTGTTTTGATCATGATTACAAATATACTTTATATAGTACACAAGTAATCTTAAGGAAAATTTTAGACCGTATATATATATATATATATATATTATTTAAGGTTATTTGTTTCCATATGAATGGAGTCTTGGGAGGGACTCGCCTAGCCGAGAGGTTATGAGTGTAGGTTATGGTTTTCCATTTGGTGTGGTTGAGGAGAACACTGAGTATAGTGACTTATCGATAGGCCCTAGTATTTATTCCATCGATTTCATCCTTATTCGGAGCGCCGAGCTTGCCAGTTGGCCAAGCATTGCTGCCATCACGTGGATAGTGAATATTATCAGTAATGTTATTAAATGCTTACGAGAGGAGGGAAGAGTGGAGGCCGCCATCGTTGGGAGGATGCTGCCATCTCTGCGTAGGAGTTATAACATCTCGGTGGAGAGTTACCTGCCAGAGGGCGGAGGCTCCAAGGAAACCATGAGTATATTTATGTATAAGTAATTGTAATTTAAGGGAGGAGGGGAGGCTACGACCTTTCTGATGGACTCTATCGAACTAGTAACATTCGCATAGTGCTCATCACACGCTGGGGATAGTAACTAAATAAAGATAATGATTTTATTGCGATTAAAATATTGTTGCAATCATATTGATTACATTTTTAAATGATTTCATTTTATTATGATTAAAAAGGTTTATTTTAGGATGATGTTAGCATAAATACTTTATATGCATTTATATTAACTCAAGAAAGAATGAGTTTCTCCTTCATAGGAAAGTTAGGATTACACTATGTTTTTTACATTTAAAAAACATTTAATACATAAAGTAACTATAGTGTACTTTTGGCCTTATTTTTTATGGCTTGTAAAGTAGGTGGTTTGGGGATTCTTATACTCTAAACATTTGACCAAACTTAATGTATAATGATTATTTATACAGGGGATTATAAGAATAGTTAAAACAATTCTTTTGAAGTTCCAGTATAAGGTGTTCCTTGTACTTTTTATTATCATTATTTTCACAAAGATAGTCCATTATCCATGGAAATTTTTTATTATCATTATTTTCACAAAGATAGTCCATTATCCATGGAAATTTTGGAAGACATAAAATAGCATTATCTTATATTTTAATTAGGAAGTTCAATCATTACTTAGGGAAGAATGAGTCTTTTCTTCGTAAGTAAGTCAGGAGTAAAGTTAGTATGATTTCACTTGACCTTTAAAAGTAGACCTTCGTTGGAAATTGCTCTCTATAAAATAAGCCGAAGAAAATGGAGGATGCAACAATCAAGTTGCGAAATGTAATGTTCTATTCGATTATTAATATAGCACAACCTTCGTGGACGTAGCCCAAGTTGCAGGTGAACCACCTTAAACATGGTGTACTTTTTATGTGTTTCTCAATGTGTCTTTTATGTGTGTGTACTCTCTCTTCTAGAGAAATTATGATTATTTAGACTTGTTCACATGTATGATTAATATAAATTGTTGGTGGTTGAATTGATGCGTGTTGCTAATAAGCATTCCTTGTGATATTAATAAGGCTTACTATTTCCTCTTTGTCTTGATTTGATTAACTTATAAAAGATATACATGTAGATTAAGTTGAATTGATTCCCTATAGGTTTTATTGCTAGTTGTATACATAATAGGAGTATTTTAAACCTATGAAAGTTTTTAGTTAAGTAAAGAAAATCAATGGTAGTTGTAGTTATTACTATTTGAAAAAAAAAAAAATTCATGAAATTTTGGGTTTGTAACATATGGTATCAGAGCTGTAGATTACAACACTCAAGCTCGATGGGCTCAAAATGAAATACATAGGTACGAAAGTTGACTAATCAAATTGTTCTTTTTTCATTATGGATGCATGGGATTTGAATGGACGAGGAGTTAATGTCATCCAGGTTCAACTTCAAGTCCTCCAAAAAGGAGAAAGATAAGTATCTCAACATTCGAAGGAGGTATGTTATCCTTGTCGAAAATTTTCCTTGATAGAAGAAATATGTAGGTACTCACATGATTATCATGGAATGTAATATTTAGTGGAAATAATTTTAGTGCATGTGAAAGTAACGCATTCTGTATTATGATTTATTAGCTTGGTTAACCTTGTTAAAGGGAATAAAAGCTCTATAATCTCTTATAGGATTGTTGATTCATAATTTTAATATTCTTTGGTAAAGTACTAAACTAGAAGAAATAGATGAGGATATGGAAAACTTTGCTGAAATATGTTATTACCTTGACAGAACAAAAGATTATGAGACATGCCGATTAATAAGTAATTTCATAGAAGTATCATATATTTTTCGCATTTTATCAAAGTTTACTAAGTGTGTTACCGATGAGCATCACTAAGTTAAAAGTATCAGTTTTATTAGTATACTCCAATGAAGTAAGTTTGTTTGATTAGGCAAAGTCAGTTAAACACCCTCAAATTCAATGCATGATTGTTAGTTCATATAATGCTACTTCAGAAATATTCCGTTGTAGATATGATAAAAGATGATCGGGTAAAATTTTTGTTGGTAGAAGTGATAGTTACTGATTATTTGATGCATTAGTCGAAATAAAAGTTGATCCTCAAATATCAAAGTTAGAAGGTACATCTTGTAGTTAGGATTGTGATAGTATGCCTATTGCAAAAACTATATGTTGTTATTTTTTCATCATTTTCTTCATAGATAGACTCTTGGCAAGAATTGCTATATCTTCTAAATAAAAGTTTGGTGTGCATCAAGTTAGAAGGTCTTATTAATAGCAGGAGTTTGATTTTAGGAAAAGAAAAATCCTAACCCTTGCTACGATTGAATTATATCACGGCATCTTTTAAAAAAAGAGTATTGAAAAATTATTGAGAAAAGAATCTTTAGATGATGAATATCAATTTGAAATATATGCAACTAAATGTTTAAAAGTATGAAACTAACATGTTTGTTTGCAGACTTGACCTCAAACTCACATTAAGGATATTGAAGATTTTACATCGGGATGAATTGAAGGGGATGCATAAGTTATTGAATGAGCATGTGTATCATGCTATGGAACTAATATGTTCAATTGTTGGGCAATTGAAGCAAATAATTTTTTCTTTATACTAACATTTCAGGAGATTATTGTTGGATCATGACCAATGTCGTAATTCGAGAGGAATATGGATTATACAACCACTTGCATATAGAAGTTGAGCTAAATCGATCAAGAGTAAGTAATGGTTTACTTTACATTTTAATTTGGATTTCAGGGCTTTATGAATCATGATTGGTGATAAGACTTGTGAGTGATGATGTGTAATCATCAAAATGCATAGAATATGATAGTAAATAGGGAATATATTTGTTAAATATTTTGTTGCTATTATGTCGCATGTGGCATGCAAGAAATACTAAATGATTGCTACTAAGTAAAATTCATGGACTCAAACAAGAAGGTTTGAAGGGAAAAGAATATTTCCTGGACTCAAGCCGAGACTGCATCTTGCACTCACTTACTAGCCGTTGCAAGGTGCAACTTCCCTAAATTTGTGGAATTTCCCCTCTAGGTGGAGGGAGGTGAGTAGGCAGCTCACTAATGACCAGTTAACTACTAAATGTTAAATTTTGAGCATTAATTCACAATACTCTAGGATCTTAACTGAGAGAATAACATATACATTATATCAATGCATAACAATCACAATAAGCATGACAAGCATCACAAGAATCAAAAGCATGAGAGACAAGAGACACAGAGTTTCCATGGGGAAAACCCTAAGGTGAAAAACCCCACAACTTCCTCAGAAATATAGAGAGAAATGGCTCAACCAAAGTACAACCAAAATACACTAAGATAGTATCCTAGTAACAGATGATCCTCCTCCTCACTAGTGCACCACTTTCTGAGTGAGAGAAGTGTGAGTTTCTGAATGATCAAAATAGAGATCTCCCGATCTCTATTTATATTAACCTATTTTCCCAGTGACCTTATGGGGCCGACTTGTCTAGCTAGGTACATCCAATATATAATATATATTTCAGGGCCGACCCCACACATGGTGGTCTAATAACCCGTCGCCAAGTACACACACTTGCGACACTTGTCAATACACATGACGACACTTCCTTAGAGAGGAATAACACATACCTTATAAGGGTACAATAAATATATATGAAATACATAGATGAAATACATTCCGAAGTTACATATACATCAACACTAAAAGGCCTAGGTAGCCTATATAAGGCAATTCGAATTGAGTAGGCAGCTCTTACAATATTTCCTACAGAGATATTCCTCAAGTGCATTAGGTGATGACTGAGAGATTCGAATAGGGAGGCTGTGTAATGAGTTGCAGAGTAATACTGTCAAATATTCCTGCTAGGTTATAGAGGGCTCATGTTTTGTATGCAAGTCTCCATGATTGCTGAAATACAAAAAGAGTGCTATGTACGCAAGTCTACATGATTGTTGAAGTACATGAGTAGTATATGTATGGAAAGTCCCCACAATTGCGGAAATACATAAAGGTTTTTATGCAAGTCTCCACGATTGCTGAGGTACAAAGAGGTTTGATGATCGCAAGGTTTGTTGAAAGAATTGTTTAAATGATGATAATGATTTGTCTTATATCTAGACCAGCAAAAGTATTTATGTGTGAATTGCTATGAATGCTAGAATAAGCAAAATTATTTCCTCAAGGATGAGGATGAATGATAAATGTTAGACATATATTGTTTCAAATTTTGTATAAACTATGATGTTGAATAATGACGAAAGATCTTGTATGATCTATACAAATGTGTAGGTTATGAAAATAAATACAAATCACAAGGACACATGGAGATCATGTGAGTTTCAAGATGATCAAGCTACCAAAGAAGAAACAACAAGAATGATGACTCAAGAAGATTAAACAAATTTCTAAGAAGTGTGAACACCGAGGATGCTATTATCCTTAGGGGGAGGAGTATGTCACATACCTCAATTTCGACCCCTATTATTATTATTGTAAATATAATTATAATTTTTGATAAATGAATTTGTAACAGTGTGTGTAAAGACCCTGGTGAGGAGCTCAAGGCCAAGGCCCCACCAGAGGACCTTAAGTGTATTGTATCTTATTCTTCCTAAGTTTTAAATGTTGTTAATAACTTAAGAGACCAAAGGTCATCATACAACTGTAAAATGACAAGGCACTAATCCATTAGGGGGGAGGCGAATAATGACAGATAGTCATGACTGATAGGACACAAACACGGTTTTTTTTTTAAAGAATGCTCTGCTAGGGTTTCTCATGTGCGCACTTAAGCTCCTCGCCTCACCCTTTTTCCCCTCAATACTGATTACAGCGGACACCATACTGAAACCCTTGATCACCTCCATGGATGCTCCCTCGGGATGGGCCCCTGGCCCTTCCCATCAGGCACTCCAATCAACAAAGAATCTCATCGCTCCACCCGGTAAGGAATCCATTCAAATTGGATCTGCGGAATTATTTCTCGACAATGGCGGCAACAAATAGCAAGATCTGGCGGCTACACCAACAATTGCAATAGTAAAAAGAAATACAACATTCATTGCCAAAACCTCGGAGAGGCCAATCCTCTGTCTTCCGGCGGAACGAATAAATGCTCGAGCTCAATACATGAAAGATAATGCCCTCATAGGAAAGTTCATGGGATTCTATCCCACTGAACAGGCTCTTAGAGGATGGATCTTAGCAAAATGGAAACCCAAAGCGCATTTTGAACTACAGCTCGGCTCCAAAGGTTTTTTCACAATCATCTTTGAAAGATTAGATGATAAAGCAAAAGTAGAAGAAGGTGGCCCTTATTTCTTTAACTCAACTGGCCTTTACTTGAAAAACTGGACAGAAATATTTAGCACTAAGAAGGAAGATTTCACATGGGCATCATTTTGGATCCGCATGTACTCGCTCCCTCAAGAGTATTGGGATGAAGACACCCTTCGAGACATAGGCAACTCATTGGGAAGCTTCGTCAAAGTTGTAGAACAAACCAAATACAACAGGCACTCCTATGCCAGAATCTGTGTTTACATGCATATAGCCAAAGCCCTACCAGACTCTATCAACCTCATCCATGATGACTTTGAATGGATACAATCCCTTGATTATGATCATATACCATTATGCTGTAGAAGATGTCATGAGCATGGACATCTTTACAGAGACTGCCCTTTAGGTCAAGCATCGACGAATCAAAACAAAGATGAAGATGGCTTTCAAAGAATTGGTCGCAGGAAAAATCATCACCTCAAACCCCAGCAAGAAGGAAAAAAACTCCATACACCTGGCACCAGCAATAGTTTTAAAACCCTCATCGATCAACCAGAAGATCTTCCTGCTGGACCTGAAAAGATGGAAATAGCTATCAAAAACCCCAAAGATTCAAACATTTCAAATGAGAAACAAGCTCCTCCCGAAACCTCACAGGGAAAAACATCTATGATCAAGGAAAATCTTCCCAACTATTCAGAAGAAGAAGCAGTCAGAACTCAAGAAAATGAAAACATCACCAACACTGATGCACCCACAGATGACTCCATGCTGGAGCTGGAAATAGGAGATTTGGATATTTTAGGAATGGAAGATGTTTGTTCCAAAAAAGCCTTTCACTCCATCTCGCCCAAGCAAATTCAGCTCCTGTCAGAAGTTCTGAAAAAGGCCAAGAACAACAAACTTGGAATACTAAATCTGCCTCAAAAAGACAAACAAAAACTTCAAAGGGACAACAAGAAAAGGGGTAGAAAATCATACATGCAAAGAATTAGTCAATTGGGTACAAGATTAATTGAGTCTGGGCAATATACCCAACTCACAGAATTCTTCCCTACTTTCAATTCCAATTCTCAATGCAGCTAATCTCCTAGAATGTAAGAGGTCTAAATGGTGCCTCCAAACACCGTATGTTGAAAAGGAAAATAATGCAAGACAAGCCCACCGTAATTTTTCTTCAAGAAACCAAATGCACTAACGACACTCTCCAAGATCTCTTCCAAAAAACCATATGGAGAGGTTTTCAAACTATGGAAATCAATGCTAAAGGCGCTTTTGGTCGCCTAGCAATAGCCTAGAACCATGCTTAGATTCAGCTCAATGACTTTGCAGCCTCATCTCATTCTCTCTCTGCCTCCTTCCACTTAGAAGGCACTGACATCTCCAGCTTTCTCATGAATGTTTATGGACCTCAAACCCCTAATGCAAAGTCCCAGCTCCTCAAACATCTAACCTGGTTCTCCCAACTGTACTCAGAAGATATGCTTATCATAGGAGGGGACTTTAATATGATCACCTCTCTGCAGGAGAAAAAAGGGGGAAGATGCTTCCTCTCCAAGGAGGACCTCAATTTCAAAGATTACATAGAAGAATGTGATCTCATTGATGTCCTTCCATCGGAAGGTTTCATGACCTGGAATAACAAAAGAGGAGGGAGCAACCAAATCTCTTCAAGACTAGATCGTTTTCTTATCTCCTAGAAAATCATCGAACCTCCTGGCAACATCTCGACCTCTGTCCTACCATCTATAGGCTCTGATCACTGGCCCATCGCACTCTCCTGGTACAACTCAGGAAATCTCAAATTCTGCCCCTTCAGGTTCGAGAAATTTTGGCTTACACACCCCACCTTCCTGGATATGGTAAGAACATGGTGGACTAACACCAAGGTGGAAGGGCATTCCAAAATGGCAATAATACACCAAAAACATAAACTTCTGAGGGCGAAGCTCAAAATATGGAATCACACCACTTTTGGCAGTATCTTTAAGGAAAAGGGTACTTTGAAGAAAAACCTTGAAAAAATTCAAACAAAAATAATGGAGGAGGACTACTTTGACTCACTCAAAGAAACAGAGAAAGATCTGCAGAAACAGTTTGACGAGCACTGCATTCAGGAGGAAAATATTTGGAAGCAAAAAATCATGCAATAAATGGCTGAAGGAGGGAGACAGGCACATTGCCTTCTTCCATAGAACTGCGATTCAGCACAGAATGACGAACTGCATCTCAGCCATCAAAGATGAACAAGGCAGTCTGTTACAAACTCAAAATGGCATTGAACAGGAGCTCACCACTCATTTCCACAACCTTCTCACATAAGACATCCCCAATAGAGAAGCTTCTATCAACAAAATCATGAGCCACATACCCAATCTGGTGACGGCTGAGCACAATGCCGCTCTCATGAAAGCCTTCACTTTTCAGGAAATAGAAATAGTGGTCATGCAAAGGGCGGAAGGCACATCCCCTGGACCGGATGGATTCACAACCAACTTCTTCAAGCACTGCTAGAGCTTTCTTAAACAAGACATTCTCGAGCTTGTGGATGAATCCAGAAGAAAAAGATGGGTTCTCTCAGCATTGAATGCCACCTTTCTTACTTTGATACGCAAAGAAGTGGGGACTACTTGCCCTGGTTTGTTCCGTCCCATATCTCTATGTAATGTTATTTATAAAATCATAACGAAAGCAATTGCCAACAGACTTAAAGCCCTGCTTCCTATACTCATATCCCTGAGCAAACTGGGTATGTCGAAGATCGCCAAATCCTGGATGGAATTATCCTGGCACATGAGATGATCCACTCCCTAAAAACTACTAAAACTCCTGGTATGCTGGTCAAACTTGACCTATCAAAATATTTTGACAAACTCAGCCGGGATTTCATAAGGAAAATGCTTCAAGCCTATGGCTTCTGCAATGATTGGATCCATTGGATTCTCACCCTCACCTCCTCTGCTTTTTTCTCTGTCCTGGTCAATGGATATTCGGCCTCGACCTTCACTCCCTCCAGAGGCATACATCAAGGAGACCCCCTCTCACCCTTTCTCTTCATTCTTACACTAGTACAAAATGAGATATAAGTGACCAAAAAAACGACCAAAATCCGCATATAAATGACCATTTTTGAGTTGGTGACCACTGGTAGCAAATTAGTGGTCATATATCACACAACCAAAAATGTGGTCATATTTAGCTTGGTCATATTTAGCTTGGTCATTTATAGCTTATCTTGTGGTCATATATTTGGTCATTAATTGTCACGATTAATGACCAAATTTATGACCACATTTTTTGTCATGTGATAAATGACCACTAATTTGCTACCAACGATCATCAACTCAAAAGTGGTCATTTATATGCATATTTTGGTCAGTTATCTCTCATGTTGTACTGGTGGTCATTTATATGCAAATTTTGGTCATTTTTTTAGTCATTTATCTCTTTTTAGTGGTTTCAGAATATAAATAGGGCACGGAGGAATCAAACCACCAACCTCCTGCCTATAAGGCAGGTGCTCTACCATTGAGCTAGCACCCTTAAATAGAATTCCTTATGGATTGCTCTACCATTGACCTCTGCTCACATATTCCTCACTATAGGGTTTTTTTTAGTGCAGATCTTCTTACCATGTGCCAAAAACAATAAAACTTTAACATGTAGTTCTCAATGTAGCGGAGGGGCAAGTGCCCAAAGGGATGTGTGCTCCAAATAAAGGATGTCCCCAAACTAGACATGTACAAACTATTAGTTACAAAACCTTTCCTTAGTTGTACCCAACTATCCCCCGGTCATACCCGGCCACTTCCACCTTTCAAACACAAAGTAAGAGTAAAAACAAACTCAATTTTCAAAATAACGTTATAAACGAATTACCATAAATCATAGGAAAGAACATATCAAGTTCACATCACATTTTATTTTGGAATTGTATTCAGTAAACAAATTACAGTTGGGGAACTACAAACTTTCCATTCAATTCAATGTTCAATAAATTCTTTATAATATGCATATATTTTCCTCTCCAACCTGCAGGTTTCTTATGCAAATAGTACTACTTCTAGAGAAAGAAAGTAGTTTTTCTAGACTATCAGGTTATTTGAGAGGATTTCTGTCATATTTTTCATTCATCCTCTCTTATTGTTACCCTCCTTAACTTTTAATTCATTATTTTTTGAAATGAAATAAGACCCTTTAAATCTTCAATGTAATTAGTTTTGAAACTTCAACTTTATTTTGAAATATATACAGTGAATTGAGGTACATATTTTTTTAACATACAGTGAAGTAAGGGCGTTCCATATGTAAGAAATTTCACCTTCATTTCTCTTAACAGGGGAAAACCTTCAAAACATTAACAATGATCTTCATTTACTGTTGATATTCCTATTAACATGATGTCTTACCCTACTTATTGACATCTTTTTACCGCACAGCCGCATTGATCTACTTATGTGGTCATTTGCTGGACATTAATAAAATTATCTTATCTTATCTCATCTCCCCTGCATGTGGCTCAATATTGCTTTCTTGTACCTTCATATTCTTTTTCATCCTTCATGAACAAGTTTTCGTACAATTCTGATTCTCTATTTCCTGCCTGGTGGATTTTTGCCATTGAACATTTTGTTTTTCTAGGAATAATGATTCCAAGGGTACATGAAACTAGGACGGAGGAGGAAGTCTTCAGACATTCTAGTGGCATGGTAAACATTACTATGACAAAAGAACTGTAGGATCAATTTGATGACACTTGATATAAAAATTTGTCGTGGATATGTTGAATGTCTGTGCAGGCCTATCCTTTCTTGATCCAATGTCGTCTTTTCTATAATGGCGATGCAATCAAAGGAACATTGCTTGTTAACAGAACAACATGTCTCTTTCATGCAATAATCTTTCTCGAGTATTTAGGGACATTGTTTTATCCTTTTCAGTGAAGAAACTTTATGGGTTTATCCTTTTCAGCAAAGAAATAGTTTGTTAGCTGCAAATTAATTTTTTAAATATAAGTGAGTTTAGATCTTGTCTAAGACCAATGTATTTCTTTGGAAAGAAAATGTACACAAGTAAAGGTCCTATTGAAAAAAGATTGCAAATAAAAAATATATCGTCCATATTTGATTCAAATCATGCTCTCATCGGGAAGTTATATCTAGTATCTACGGAATTTTTGTTATTCCGTAGTTCGTACTAGTGAGTATTAATTATTTCAACTCCACATTTTTTCAATTTTTACTCTTTTTAAAAAATGTTCCTGATATTGGTGCTTTTACTTGTTGCTATCCTCGCATTGTTTCTGTCATTTTGAATTGAGATTCACACGTTAGGAATGGCTTAGAGAAAATAAGTATTTTATTATACTCAATATTTTTTTCGTTCTGGCAACATAACAAGCATGTCCCAACATCTCAATGTATGCATCCGATGGTCGTTGTCTCTATTGCTACTGCATTTTAGAAATTGAGTGTATTTAGCAAAGTTTAGAGGAGTGCATGTAGGGACTGGCGCAAATGTAGCATCTGTGCAAGTTGGGTTCATTGGGCCAAGGTTCATGGCATTACATCAACCAAAAAAATGTAATAGTAGAGTTAGAATTAACAAAATAGAAGGAAAAAGAGTTGTGAAATTCACACCCTAGGTGAGATGAATTAGTAACAATATATAAATACCTTAGTTGTTACCATTTTACACTTAACATGGTAAATCTCTTATGATTGTCTATAAGATTGGTGATGTACATAGTACTATTGTGGGTTGGGTACATAATGCATCTCAGGTACCTACCTCAAGTATTTTGGGTCAACATTTTCATCTATATTTATCATGTAAATTGCATTTTCAACAAACAATACATATTTTTAATAGAAGTTTTAATATATTTTTAAGAAGTGCATAAATGTTTTAACAATTTTTTTTCGAGGTGATAGTTTTATTATGTGGTCTACTTTTGGTCCAACATCTTATCTGATTAGAAAAATATCTGTCCTAACTGTGTTTAGGAGGATAGTATGCCATTGGGTTCTTTGGGAATCCTACTGAAATAGTTGCATGGGATTTAATTTATTTTGCGAGCAAACCCATGTGCAATATCAGTTCTGACTCTTTTCCATTGTGGTGTTTTTTCATACATACCACTAGGCCATGCAATCTGCATAATAGTCTTTAGCTTGAATTGAGTAGCTTGAACTTCCTGAAAGATTAGTATGCATTGTTGAATTCTATTGAATGAAGCGTTAGTATGATTGGTTCAATTCTATTGACTAAGCCCCTAAAAGCTTGCGACAAGGGAGTACTCTATTTGACGTTCTGGGAAGAGATCTTTGACTTCACAATTAAAGTATTTCCTCCAAGGGAGTCTCGGAGGAAAGCATGTGATCTATTACTTACAATGATAGGCTTTAAATAGTGTCCTAAATTCTCTGATTTCTTATACATTGCAGTGTTGTAACTTTCTTTTCCACAGGGTCTACCTGAGATGGAAGGTTGTTCAAGTGCGGGGGTGCAGATCTTGTGATGTATGGAGAAATTATGATCTAGGACTAGGAGGAGTTTCCACCATTGTCTATGTTTTGAAAAAAATAAAAAGTGAGTTGTCTAGTGGATTGTATATGCTTATCCACAATGGATATCAGCAAGCAACAAGTATTAGAAGTGCTCCGCCCAGCTATAATGGTGCAGTTCTAATAGAGGCTCCTCTATTGGGTTAGTAGTTGAGTCTCTTGATGGAACATGTCAATGTCTTTATTTTATAATTTATATGTATTATGTACCATGCATATTAAGTATGATCTGAATACTAGTGTTCTTATATTATATTTAGAAGATATTTAATTTTTTGTATTTGTGTGCATATGTAGAATTGTTGTTTCCTCCCACTCATAGCTAGTAATTCTAAATCCCATTAGCCAAGTAAGAGTAAGAATGCATATCTATTCATCAATTCATCATTCTTCTTAGTCATCATTTAGAGGCATGTAGCTAGTAGCTACAGAATGCGTGGTCTCATTAATTTAGCACTTGCTGAAATTTGGATGTTATTTTAAAGCCCTTAAAGCTACATTGGTTGTTGTTCTTAGAGATGATGACGAGTGGAACTTTTTCTAACAAATTTTCTCTTATGTAAACAGTTGCAATTAGAAGAAGTTGTTGAAAGTGAATATTTACAGGAAGCTTCTCGGCTGAAAAGAGCTATTGCAGCAGCAACAACAAAAGACACTATTACTGAATTCATGGATGAGCTCAAGGTTAGCGCAGATCTCTTCCTTAAATTTAAGTTTTAACTGAATGAACTCACCATTTGATTTTTTCTGCAACTCATAAGGCCACAAACTGATGTAGAAATCAATAGAAGAAGAACGCTATTGGGATGCAGCAAGAATCCGTGATGATGCTGCTGCTGGACTAGTAAGTGAATCACGATTATGGATCTATAGATTGAAACAAAATCTAGTTAAATGGTTGTTTAGGATATTTGCAAATAATCATAACCAAAATTTGCAAATAATCATAACCAAAATTTTCCACGGATTAAATATTATATACTAAATTCCAAATTTCTCCTTGTATGCCTAAGTTTCTGTAATATTTTCTTTCATACCTTTATTGGGAGAATCTTTAATCGATGATGTCTCTTTTGTGTTTGACATGTAATTTATTTCTTTGTTGATGGTAGATAGACTATTATTATGTTTGACTGAAATCTACAAATTGTGCTCACAGATATATCCATATGACTAGTCACAACAACAATATGATAATGTAGTGAATTAAAGTCCCAACAAGTTCATTGTCACATAATTTGCATTTTAGATGCTTCCTAGGTCCATCAATTTTCTCAGCATATTTCCATCCTTCTGATGTTGTTTATTTTGGAGGTGCCATAGAAAAAGTTTCTACATTTTTTGTTTTTGTAAATCATGTTTTAGAATATGTATGCCATTTTGTGAGATTGGTTTGTTTGCCTATTATGATTCACGAAATAGGAACAGGATGCATACTAGTCCAGAGGCTACAACTGCAGCCTACACATATTAAATAAACTATGAAACTACAAAATCTGTAACAAAAAATGAACAAAAAATTTCTGAAAACAACCAACACTCCATTATGCTGGTTTAAACTTTAAACTTACAAGTTACTAGTGAGCTTGAAGGTTGAAGTACAGGTTGTCTAGAACAATGATGATCCCTGGCCAACTAATGAGTAGTGGGCACCAAGCACACACGAGCAGAAGTAGGAATGTGTCATTGGCAACACTGGAACCCTGGTGGAGACAACAATAGCAGTGTCTCTCTTTCACTGGCATCTTTTCGCCCAAGAGGCCACAACTGGGGGATATATATTCTGCCAAAGAATTATGACAGAATAAAAAAGGTAAGGCAATGAAAGAAAACAAAAAAATGGCACATTGCAATAGAGATTGAAACGACTTATAGCCCCTTTCCCTCATTTTGTTTAAGCATGGCTGCATTGGAAGTTCATGTCAACCAACACAATCAAGTGGGGCAGTGACATTAAACTCTCTTCGGAAGCCCGTACAGAAGCAAAAAGTTGATAATGTTGTGGCTAACATGTTTTTTGAATCTACTATGAATCCCTTACTTTATCCATGCATGTAAGAATATTGCACATTTTGGGAAAGAACATGTACCTCTCAGTTCCTAAACACTAAGGACCACTCTTCTCAAGAGGCAAAAGAAAGGGTGATAAGTAGATTGGGTAAGGTCAAAGAGTCTTGGAAACAAACAGGGTGCACAATTTTATCAAATGGCTTGTCTGATATGTGTTATAGGTCTCTAATTAATGTGTCGGTTTATTGTCTTGGAGGGATATTATTTTTTAAAATAGTTGATGCAGCAGAGCACAAAAAGACTACTCAATACTTTTTTAGGAATGTAGAGAAAGCCATCCTTGAAGTAGGAGAATAAAATGTGGTACAAGTAGTAATTGATAGTGCCTCAAATCTTGTGGATGAGTCTGAAGCAAGGATTCAATTCTTCCCAATTTCATGAAGATAACTACCCTCGAAATCAACGATTTATCTGTTCTTTGGCTTTAACTCTTACAAATTTTCTGTTTCAAATCAAATTAGATAACAGCGGTTTCAATTTTGAGATATCCATGACGCATTTCTGTCAAGCACTCTATATGCAGATAAATTACTACCAAACACACAGAGCATATGAAATTTATTGTCAACCCGAGAAATTCTTTTTATTTCAAAGGATAAGTGCACAATATATGCTTAAACACAAAACCATTAGAAGTGAATACTTTTATCTTCTATCATCCATGTTCATCCCAAGAATCTATGCAATCCCAATTGCCTTCTAACTGCTATACTACAATTCTTTTCTATTATGCATCAATAAGAAATGGTATCAGATCTAATCAACAATTACAAAAGGAAATCTCATTCGCATTCTAAAACAATCACTTGTCTGATCTAATCAATCTGGGAATCATAAAGCATAAACTGAATATTACTCTAGAATTTCAAATGAAAAAGATTGAAGTAACTGTTCTAAGAAATTGAATTACAGAAGGGAAATCAATCAACACATAACAGGAAAGCTAAATTGTAAGAGCTCCTGGGATCACGTCTCAGCTGTAAGATGAACACGGTAGTGTGAACAGAAATTGAAATACATAAAGCAACCCTGACTCAGTCGACATTTATTCTACACCATTCACCAATCTCATAGAAATATAATCTTTTACTGGGAAACCCACACAATAATTATTGCTGCTGCGTACAAAGGAAAGAATAAAGCATCACACAACAAGAAAGATAAAATCCTATTTTAACTCAGCAATCTCTATGGAAGACGGGCCCAGTTTTCACACAGAGACGCTGGTTGAACAACACCCTCTTTAACTCAGAAGTAACCCATTATATTAACAGAAGAATGAGTACACAGTTTGGCTTGGCTGCTAATACAAAATGAATTAATTGTTTGCTGTTCAACCCCTGAGTCGAGGAAACTCACCCTATTTATACATACAAATCGTAACATCTAATCCCATAATTGGGCAGCCATGAAGATCTCTGATCTTCAGGCACCCTAAATAATCTAGCTGTTACAATGCGTGGCAGAACAGAAATATCCAAATATGAGAGAGTTATTAATTTCCCCAGGAGTGACGGTCCTTCCAGCTCACAGCTGGACTCGAGCAGCGACATACTTAAGATAGCAAATTCTGTTACAGCTGCCCTGTCACGACTGTGCCTTGATTGATGATTCGATCCCCAAGGAACCTTCTACAAGGAATGAACATCCCTTTCTTTATGACTTGTTCAGCCCCGATCTTCCTGCAATCCATTTGTCTCAACTACCTTCATAAATCGCAACATATTAGCACAATTTGAGAGATGCGCAGCTTTAATTATCACCATCATAAGCATTAATAAAATAAAACAATAATCAGCCATACCTTGGTAATTTGGGGAATAAGGTAAGAATAATAGGTTTGATTGCCATGATAAATAGTGTAGGGCAGGGACAGGAAAGATGAATAATGATGACTAAAAAGGGCCAATTCTGGGCTCAACATCTCCCCCCAACTACCCTGTTGCATGTCCTCATGCAACAACCTGCATCTGAATCGTGAATTGAGCTCTATCCAGAAGAGAGGAAGGAATGTAGGAAACTCAGGCATCTCATCTATCTTTTGAAAGGCTTCTGTGAGTGACCCAGTATCTTCCAACCTCACTATTTCCCTTCCACTGCTACTTGCTGATATCTGAGAATGCACTTGGTGTGGTGGGAATCTTTCTGCAGTCTCATTATGCTATGCCTGGGGGAGTTGAAAAGAAATCCTCAATCTGAATCCAACTCAATGACATCTCTAGGAGGTGGAAGCACTGGTTCTTGTGGGACAGTGTCTTCTAGCGCATCTAATTTTAACAGGAGAGTTGCTGGTTCTTGTGTAACAACAACATCCTTTAAACCTTCTTCAGCAGCTACCTTTATTGATTTTGGAGACACTGGTTCTTGTGTAACAGCGTCTTCTTTGTCCTTCTGCTGCTGAGATAGGATCTCCTTCTCTTCGTGCAACCCTTCCTCCAAGATTTCGGTGTCACCTGAGCATGGTGTCTGTACCTGTTCATCTTCACTCCACTATACATCAGGAATGATATCCACTCCCAGGTTATCTTCCAACTGCAATTCAGGAGTTCTTGCTGCAGCTTCGAAGGGTGTTGGTTCTTGTGTAGCAACATCCTGGCTTACCTCTTCATCCTTCTTTTGCTGCAACTCCTCTTCTATGAGTTCTGTGTCATGGGAGTCCTCTGGGGTTACAACCCAGAGTTCATCATTAAACTCCAGAATCTCCTCTGTTCCAGGTTCTTTCCCCATCTGTTTGGCCGATTGGACAAGTATATTCAGGTTTGCTGGTTCTTGTGTTGCAGCTTCCTGTTCCAAATTATCACTGTCCTGGCTTTGTATTTCTTCTTCTAAAATTTCTGTGTCCTGGGAGCATTCTGGGGTTTCTTCATATTCCTTTAGAAGCTCCAGCGCATCCTTCATTCCAAGTTCTTCTCCCATCTGTTCTATAATCTCTGTATCGTGGGAACATTCTGGGGTTACCATACATTCCTTATTAATCTCCAGGGCGTCCTCCATCCCATGTTCTTCTTCTACTTGTTCTACAATTTTTGCATCATGGGAAGTGGCAGCTGCAGCAAGGATGTTTAAAAGTGCTGGTTCTTGTGTGACAACACCTTCTTTTTCCACTGCTTTCCCTACTGTGGCTACAGGCTGTTGTGCTGAATAAGTGTTAAGTAGAATTTTATGGCCTGCTTCCTCAAAGATTTCTCCACAAGTGGGGCAGAGTATTCGCTCATCCTTTTCTCCAGCTCCAGCAGAAGCTGATTCCTCCACTTGGTCTGCAGCCTCTATTAATGTGTACATTTTTCTTTCACCCTGCTTTCTGCAGGTTTCCTTCCAAGTTTCCATCTCCCTTCTAAGTGCTTGGAGGTCCTCTTTCAGCATTGCATTCTCATACAAGAGTCCTTCAATTCCAGGTTCTTCCTCCACTGGCCTTTGTGGAGCATCCATCGGTCTTGGTGTAAGGATTGGGGGCTCAACCTGTGTCTCTGAGGTTGCCCATCTTTTCCTAGCTGCCTCTGCTGCTGTGATTGATCGAGTTCGTTTCCTCCTGATTGGTGCTATTAGATCAAATTCATTGGTGGCTCTCTTCCTTTTCTGTGGCGTTTTCTTTTGTGATTTTTCTTTTTGTGGTGTTTCTTCTTGTGGAGCTGGAATATAGGGGGGAAAAACTGAAGTCAAAGGAATATTTCCCTGCCCCTCATGCTGTTCTTCTTCAATCACAGCTCCTCCTCCTACCCACTCAGGTGAAGACTCAATTGTAACCAGCTCAATGTCTTCTTCCATTTCCCTAGCTCCGTCATCTTCAGGTTCCATTGTCGCATCATTTGATGCTGCTCCAATTTCACCTTCTGCTGTCGGAGCTGTCATGTTATCTAGTTTTTCCACAAAGGTTTCATCTACATTGTCTCCTGATGGCTATGTTTGTGCTTCCCCTTGCTCTCCTTCAAATGCAGTGTCATCCCCCACTGGTTCTGCTTGTGCTGGGGATTCATCTACCTCGAATGGCTCTGACTGTGCCCCTGGTTGTTCTTCCTCTGTGGTTTTACCCACCCTGGATGGTCCTGCCTGTGCCCCCGATTGCTATTCTTCTCCCATTTCATCCCTCCCCCCAACTTCACTGGAGGAACTCCGGTCCTCCTGTTGTGGTGGAACCTGTAATTGCTGCAATGGGATGACCCTCAAGGGAACAGGTTGCTGTGGTCGGGTTATAAATTGTTCCCAAGTTATATTATGTTGGGAAAGGGTTCTTACAATAATTAACTTGATAAGGCCATGGTGGGTGAGAGAGGACAGTGGGTGCTTCGCAGACTGAACAAATGTTGCCATATGACGCAAGTCGTGCAATAAATAAAATGGAATGTTCAACAAAATGCCATGGCGGAGATGAGAAAGCAAAGGAAGTTCAGAGTTATACACAGTTTGGTATCTACCTTCGCAAGTAATGTATTTCTTGAGGAAGACAGCAACCTGGTCCCATGGCCGCGGCAGTGAGTTCAGTGCAATCCCTCTCCTAGATGCTTCAACTTGCTCCCCTGGAAGTAAAAATTCTTCTCGTGCAACCGTTGCAGGGACTCGACGGTTAAACCAAGGTTTTCCCACCATCGGGATGGCTGTAACCTTGGATATAATGACCTCAGAGACGTCTATACACAGCCCCCACACCATGGAGTGAGTTTTGGTAAGATTCAAGGAAAATTGCAGGGCTGCGTCCCGATCGAATCCGTCCAATCGCTCAAAGAACTCGACCCAGCCAGCAGCTTGAAAAATGGCAAGAACTTGCGGATTCCGTCTGAGTTCCCGGGTATTGAAAGGTTCATGGCGAACTGGAATGCCCATGGTCCTGGCGGCAAACTGAACCTGCTATTCCACAGATTACCGGATCCCAGAATGGAAGTTGCAGCACAGAGGATGCACGAATCACTGAGCGGAGATGTTGAGAGAATGACCAAATTTGGAAAGCTGAGCACAGAACAGTGTTTGAAATTTTCATGCCGAATTGGGGAAGGTGGCAGTTATTAGCGTTTACGTCGTACGAGGGAAAGGTTTAATCAGGTATAATGGTGGTACGAGTGAAGGTACGACCAATATCGTTTAAATGATACGAATGCTTAATCACGTGATAAATGAAAGCCACACCTCATAAAACTGTGCGTCGAAAAGCTGCGGAAAATGGTGGAGCATGCAGTTGATGAAGTCACGGAGCCGAATTCGTGCACAGTCGGATGTGTGATCATGATGACTGGGATAAGGCAATAAGTTCTTCCGTCGGTGAAACACAAACCGTCGCTTCCTCGGTGTCGGAATGATGAACTCGCCGGCACAACTGAGGTGAATCAGCACCATGATTAGCATGTTTGAAACAATTCTTCTGTTAACACGGGAGTTACCACTGCAAATTGCCAAAAAGAATGATAGCACGGCCGACGAAAAAGATGTTGGAGTCGTCAAAAAAATATGTTGCAGCCACCGGGAAAGAAGTTGTGGCCACCGAAAAAGAATTCACGGCAGCCGAAAAAAAAAATTTAAAAGTTTTACGGTGGCGGGAAAGATGACAGCTGGTCGGGAAGAGTTGTTGCAGTGTTGTGATGTGATGTTGCAGCCGCTGGATTGAAGTCGCGGCTGCCGGGGATGATTTACAGCTAACGGGAGAAAAGATTTTAAGGTCGACGGAAAACAATAACGGCGAAATGTTGCAGCCGCCGATGTTGCAGCCGCTGGATTGACGACCGACGGGAGAAAAAAATACTCCGGCTGCTGACAATGAGGTGGCAGTTGCTGGGAAATGAGATGGCAGCCGTGGGGAAGATGAGCTGGAAATAGCTGGTGAATGAGGTGGCAACCGTGGGGAATATGAGGTGGCAATAGCTGGTGAATGAGGTGGCAACCGTGGGGAAGATGAGGTGGCAGCCACGGGGACTGGGGTTGCAGCTGCCGATGTTGCAGCCGTCGATGTTGCAGCTGCCGACATTACAGCCGTCGACGATGTTGTAGCCGCCGACGTTGCAGCCGCCGATTTTGCAGCCGCCGGTGTTGCAGCCGCTGATGTTGCAGCCGCCGACGATGTTGCAGCCACCGATGTTGCAGCCGCCGGAAAAGATCGACGGCAAGCGGGAAAAGGGATTTTACGGCTGCTAGGGAAAAGGATAATATGGTTGCCGGAAAAGGATATACAGCTGCCGAAAAATATGTTGCAGCTGCCAGAAAATATGTCGCAGCTGCCGAAAAATATGTTGCAGCTGTCGAAATTTTTTTTTTTTTTTTTTTTTTTTAAAGCAAGGACGGCATAGGGATATTTTCGTCTAACGGGTCCAAACTGGTCGTTCTCCTGGCGCTTCCCTGAAAATTTTTGAAAGACGACAGCAAGCAAAGAGATCAAATGCAAAGAGAAAAAGAAAAAAAAAAAAAACAACTATACGCTATAGCAAGAAATTATTTATGTACAGCAAATACAATTTTCAGTTTAAGGTTTGGCAAAGGTAGAGAAAAGTTCCTGCTCTGGTGCCAATTGATAGTTTGGATCGGCAGCAATCTGTGAAATGAATGCATCTTTCGAAATGGGTTTACGATACAGTCGCAGTCTGTGGCCGTTAGCAAGTAATGGTATACGGTTTTCATCAATGGTCACCAGGCGAACAGTGCCGTTGTCAAATACCCTGTCGATCAAATATGGACCCAGCCATCTTGTGCGTAATTTTCCTTTAAAATCCTTCTTGAATCTGGAGTCGTATAATAGTGCCCAGTCTCCTTCACAGAATATTTTCTTTTTGATGAATCGGTCATGCCAGTTAGATCTCTGTTGCTGAAGCAGCACAGTCTGGTCTACTGCAGCTAACCGTTTCTCATCCAATTCATTTAATTGATTCAATCTTCTTTTCTGGGCTTCTGTTACATCCAGATTCATTTCAATGGCTGTTCTCAGGGTCTTGATCTCAAACTCAATTGGAAAGATGGCACTCTTTCCATACACCAGATCATAGGGAGAAAACCCCGTGGTGTTGCGCCAAGTTGTGCGATATGCCCACAGTGCTTCTGGAAGCCTGTCAGCCCAATCCCTTCGATGGATTTTAACTGTTTTAGTAAGAATTGCTTCAATAACTTTATTAGTACTTTCCACGTGACCATTGGCCTGGGGATGATAAGGTGAAGCTATCTTGTGCTGCACATGACACCTCCGGAGCAAGGATTCAAATTGGTGTGAGATGAATTGCGGTCCCCCATCGGTAACTACTTCCTTTGGTACCCCAAAGCGGGTAAAAACTTCACTGTACAGAAAATCAATCATCGCCTGGTCATTAGCCTTAGCCAAAGCTACAGCTTCTACCCACTTGGTCATGTAATCTGTACACACCAAAATGTAAACCTTCTGTCTGGAAGGAGGGTTGATAGGACCAACAAAGTCCAATGCCCATCTATCAAACGGTTCTAGTACCACTTGGGGCTGTAAGGGCATCTGATCTGTCTTATTAGGTTGGCCCATCCTTTGGAAGCTGTCACAGGACTGAACATATCTTTTAGCATCTCTGAACAGTGTCGGCCAATAATAGCCCATCCGCAACACCTTATGCCCTGTTCTTTTGTCTTCAAAGTGTCCTCCGCAAGGTTCATCATGACAGGCCTTCAGTATATGAAAGATCTCATCTTCCCTTACACATCTTCTAATCTCAAGATCAGGTCCTGTGTAAAAGAGATGGCCTTTAAGCCAACAATACCTGGCACTTTGCTGAATAATTTTTCTTTTCTCTCGTTTAGACATATGTGGCGGAAGCTTTCCTGCAACCAAATAATTAGCAACGTCTGCATACCAGGGTGAATGAGCTGAGAGTGCGAATAAATGTTCATCCGGGAAAGCATCCTCAACAGGTGAACTATCATCACTGTTAGTAAATCGTGATAAAAAATCAGCAACAACATTTTCTTTTCCAGGTTTATCTATAATAGTAATATCAAATTCCTGTAATAATAAAGGCCACCTGGTTACTCTGGCATTAGTGACAGGTTTGTTCATTAAATACTTAATGGCAGAGTGGTCAGTATGCACAAATGTAGGATACCCAGTAATGTAATGCCGAAACTTATTAATAGAATAAACAATAGCAAGGAATTCTTTTTCAGTAACAGTATAATTTAGTTCAGCAGGGGATAAGTTTTTACTAACATAATAAATAGCATAAGGTATTTGACCATCCTGCTGTCCTAGTACTGCTCCAATGGCAGTATCAGAAGCATCTGAAGAAATGTGAAAAGGTATGGTCCAATTAGGTCCCCTTAGAATAGGGGCTGTGGACAGCTTCTCCTTAAGGTTATCAAATGCTGTCTGGCATGCTGTACTCCACACAAACTGTGCGTCCTTCATTAACAATGAAAACAAAGGAGAAGCAAGTTTGGAGAAGTTTTCTATAAATCTCCTGTAATATCCAGCATGTCCCAGAAAACTTCGCACCTCTTTCTGAGTTGAAGGAGTTGGTATATTTTTTATCACCTTAATTTTTGAAGGATCCACTTGAATACCATCGGTAGAGATGAAATGTCCTAATACCACCCCCTCACTCATCATCATGTGGCATTTTTCAGTGCTTAGTGAGAGGCGAGCCTGTTCACAGCGAATTAAAACTTTCTTTAAATTTTCCAGTGCTTCCTCAAAATCCTTGCCATAGGGAGTAAAATCATCCATAAAGACTTCCATGCTATCATTAACTAATTCAGAAAATATGCCAATCACAGCTCTTTGGAACGTTGCAGGTGCATTTCACAGGCCAAAGGGAAGCACCCTGTAGGCAAACATTCCCCAGGGGCAAGTGAAGGTGGTCTTATCCTGATCCTCCGGAGCAATTTGGATTTGATTGTACCCACTGAACCCATCCAAGAAGGAGAAGAACTTCTTCCCTAATAGGGTATCAAGTACTTGGTCGATAAAGGGCAGAGGAGAATGATCCTTTTGTGTAGCTTTGTTCAGCTCCCTATAATCGACACAGACTCTCCATTTACCATTTTTCTTGGGCACAATTACAAGTGGGGAAACCCACTCGCTATCTAAAATAGGATAGATAAATCATGCTTCCAAAAGTTTCTGGATTTCCTCCTTCACTATATCCCTCAAATTGGGGTTCATGCATCGTTGGGGTTGACATACAGGCCAGGAGTCGTTTTTAATATAAATATGATGAGTGCACAGACTGGAAGGAATACCCTTCATGTCTGTATACTCCCAGGCAAATGGCCCCTTACGTTCCTTCAAGAGATTGGTTAGGCGCATCTGTTCTTCTGAGGAGAGACCAGGGTTGATGTTCAAAGTTCTTCCAGGCTCTACCTCAATAGGAATGATTCTCAAGTTTTTCAAAACTGGGATTATGTTTGTGTCATTGACTAGCGCTTCCTCCGTAAGCTGTTCTTGTTCTTCCTTACCAAGGGTAATGTTCAGGAGTTGATAAAATTCTTTATCTACTGAAGCAGGTTCGCTAATGAAATTATTAATGGCATCGTCTTCTGTTTCATTTTTGAAGGTTAGTTCCTTCCCTATTGTTAGTAGTGGCTGAACATCCTCCTCCTCTTCCTGTTCTATCCAAAGGGAAGTTTCAGTTTCTAGACTCGGCCGTACTGGAGGATACAGGGTGAGGTTTTTGGTTTCCATACCATCAGATATAGTCATAGATCCCGATCGACAGCTGATGCAAGCATCAGCTGTAGCCAACCAAGGCCTTCCCAAGATCAATGGGTGTCCCCCCAGCTGTGATTTTGGTTGTAATACCAGAAAGTCGGCAGGGTATTCCCATGAATCTACTGAAATGACAAGGTCGTCCAAAATCCCTTCGGGTCTGATGGTGGATCTGTCTGCCAATTCTAAAATGGTAGGGGTTGGTCTAATATTGGTGAATCCGAGCTTCTTTACAGTCTCCATTGTTATAACATTGATCGCTGCTCCTAAATCTACTAGTACGTTGGGTATCTGCGTTTGTCCTATGTGTACAGTGACAGTAGGATTGCCAGGGTCATCATACTTGGTTATAGGGGTTTTTCCGGTCATTAAAACAGATAAATTCCCTATGACATGAACAGTAGGAGGATCTCTGGGCTTCCTTCCCGGTCTTTTAGTGCACAGGTCCCGAACAGTTCTAGCATAAATAGGTACATCTTGAAGAGCTTGCAAAAGGGGGATCTTAACATAAAGGTTCTTCAATTCTCCTAAGAGATTGAACTGAGGTTTCCCCCCTATTTTTGGCAGCATCAGTCTCTCAGGGTATGGTGGTTGCCTTACCAGCTGGGTAGGCTGCGTATTATCTGATTTATCATTTAATGTTTTATCCGTCCCATCTGAGGGATGCTCAGCACCTTCAGTGATAGGAACCGGATCAAATGGATGCTGGGAAATCTCTTCTTTGTCATGCACAGAGGGTGGAATATTTTCTGAAATTACACGTTCTATTATCTTCCCAGACCGTAGGTGAATATCATTACAAGGTACAGGGGAGAGAGAGTAGGCCAGCATATTGAGAGCCTCCAATTGGTGGACTATTTTATTATTTGGGTTAGGGTTAGGTTGGGCAGGCAGCTGAGGCCGTATTGGTATATTAGAAACAGGATTACTTTGCCTCTGCAGCTACGACTGCTGAGGTGGGTATTGAGGATATTGATGAAATTGAGGGTATGGAGGAGAATACGGTAACTGTTGAGGTGGAGGTGGTTGAGGAAACTGGTTCCCAGGATGGAAGTTCCTCCATCCAGGAGACCATGACGTAGATTGATGTGGTGGCTGTGTCCAAGGACTCCATGAATTATATCCTTGCATCGCAGGTTGAGGAGAATTCCACTAAGCATAATTTGAAGGGAATTGTGTATTCACATTTTGCATATTAGTATTCCAATTATTCAAATTATTCAAAAATGGAAATGAATCGGGAGACATACCTTGATTTCGAGGCTGCCAGGGTTTCTTCTGTGCAATGAAGTAGGCTGAATCCACTTCTGGAGTTGATGCCTGCAGAATAGCCTTCACTTGGGGCAATGTGGGACATTCTTTCATATCATGGTTCAGCTCGCACAGCTGACACACTTGTATTTTGTCAAGAGGGCATTCTTTCAGTGGATGAGTCTTTCTACATCGGGGACAGAACACACCTAGTGTGAGATCCTCCACTGCCTGTCTTTGCTTGGCCTTCAAGACATCAATCTCTGAAGAGATAGAGCTCATCATTTCTGTTTTAAAATTTTCAAGAAGATTTCCTATCTATGCACGTGTAGCTCCCCCATTGGATGACTTCTGAGTTTTGTCGAAAACATCACGTTCCAGCTTATCTCGTTTGTTCTGCTTGTTATGCCTAGAAGATCCCCTGGCGTATCTCTTACATAATTCCACGATTGTCTCAAAAGGTTCTTTAGAGATATCTCCCTTTCCTAGCAAATTTAACATGTCTAAACAATCGTCCCTGATCCCTCGAAGCAAGATTATCTTGAGCACATCTAGTCCCATGTTCGTCTGCCCAGCTCTCTGCACATTGTACAGCAGCCTCTCTACAAAATCCTCCAAACTTTCATCCTCCTTCTGTACCATCTTGAATAATTCCTCCCTTTTGTCCCTGGTGTTGCAATATTCTTGATATTTTTCTAGGAACACTTGCTTCATCTTATTCCAATTAGCAATAGTTCCTCCCCCAAGGCTCATGAACCATCGTAATGCATTGTCCTTCAGGGTGGCAGGAAAAAGCTTCAACTTTTGGGCATCAGTGACATAATCATAGCTGCGACAGAGGATATCGAATTCAAAAAGGAATTCGTCTGGATCTTCTACCGCCCTGCCATGGAAGCGAGGCAACACCGACGGTGAGATTTTTTTCATAGGAGCTATCCCTTCTAGCTGTTGTATTGGGAATTGCAATGTAGCCATAGTTTCTTCTGGCAGGGAATCATTTTCATGATGGTATTGTACCACTGCTTCTTCCTCTTCGTTCTCATGTCTGTTATTCATCTTTTCTTCTGTATCCTCTCCTTCGTTCTTTCCCGTGTTCCTTACCTCAGTTGTAACAGCTGCGTATTCTTCAGTTGTAACAGCTGCGTATTCTTCAGTTGTAACAGCTTCCTTCAGTTGTAACAGCTGCGTATTCTTCAATTGTAACAGCTGCGTATTCTTCAATTGTAACAGCTGAATCAGTTGTTCCTTCTTTAGCAGGGGTATATGCAGGAATCACAGCTGTTCCTGTATCTTCCACTGTGGATCCTGATGCTGGCGCTCCAGGATCAGCAGGGCCTCTTCTGATAGGAGTCTCCTGTTGACGAGCACTGACAGCTGAATCAATTTTGTCAACAAGGTCGTCGATGAATGTTCTTCTACCCAGCGGTGGACCTCGACCACGACCCGAACCACCTGCACTGTTAGTAATTTGTGGGGTTTTGGGGGTTGGGAGGTGATCACGTTTTACCCTCCTCGTATTCATGCGAAGTAAATCATTCAAAAACAAACAAAAAGACTGTCTGAAAGCGATTATCAGATGCGACTAATGACTAGTGTTTAATTTTTATCCTTCCCCGGCAACGGCGCCAAAATGTCAAGCACTCTATATGAAGATAAATTACTACCAAACACACAGAGCATATGAAATTTATTGTCAACCCGAGAAAGTCTTTTTATTTCAAAGGATAAGTGAACAATATATGCTTAAACACAAAACCATTAGAAGTGAATACTTTTATCTTCTCTCATCCATGTTCATCCCAAGAATCTATGCAATCCCAATTGCCTTCTAACTGCTATACTACAATTCTTTTCTATTATGCATCAATAAGAAATGGTATCAGATCTAATCAACAATTACAAAAGGAAATCTCATTCGCATTCTAAAACAATCACTTGTCTGATCTAATCAATCTGGGAATCATAAAGCATAAACTGAATATTACTCTAGAATTTCAAATGAAAAAGATTGAAGTAACTGTTCTAAGAAATTGAATTACAGAAGGGAAATCAATCAACACATAACAGGAAAGCTAAATTGTAAGAGCTCCTGGGATCACGTCTCAGCTGTAAGATGAACACGGCAGTGTGAACAGAAATTGAAATACATAAAGCAACCCTGACTCAGTCGACTGTTATTCTACACCATTCACCAATCTCATAGAAATATAATCTTTTACTGGGAAACCCACTCAATAATTATTGCTGCTGCGTACAAAGGAAAGAATAAAGCATCACACAACAAGAAAGATAAAATCCTATTTTAACTCAGCAATCTCTGTGGAAGACGGGCCCAGTCTTCACACAGAGACGCTGGTTGAACAACACCCTCTTTAACTCAGAAGTAACCCCTTATATTAACAAAAGAATGAGTACACAGTTTGGCTTGGCTGCTAATACAAAATGAATTAATTGTTTGCTGTTCAACCCCTGAGTCGAGGCAACTCACCCTATTTATACATACAAATCGTAACATCTAATCCCATAATTGGGCAGCCATGAAGATCTTTGATCTTCAGGCGCCCTAAATAATCTAGCTGTTACAATGCGTGGCAGAACAGAAATATCCAAATATGAGAGAGTTATTAATTGCCCCAGGAGTGACGGTCCTTCCAGCTCACAGCTGGACTCGAGTAGCAACATACTTAAGATAGCAAATTCTGTTACAGCTGCCCTGTCACGACTGTGCCTTGATTGATGATTCGAGCCCCAAGGAACCTTCTACAAGGAACGAACATCCCTTTCTTTATGACTTGTTCAGCCTCGATCTTCCTGCAATCCATTTGTCTCAACTACCTTCATAAATCGCAACATATTAGCACAATTTGAGAGATGCGCAGCTTTAATTATCACCATCATAAGCATTAATAAAATAAAACAATAATCAGCCATACCTTGGTAATTTGGGGAATAAGGTAAGAATAATAGGTTTGATTGCCATGATAAATAGTGTAGGGCAGGGATAGGAAAGATGAATAATGATGACTAAAAAGGGCCAATTCTGGGCTCAACAATTTCCAAGATTGATATTTTGAAAAAATGCTGTCAGGGATTATGCCATAATATGTTTCCTCATATATGAACAATATCAGAGATAAGTTGGATCTTAAAAGACAAACTACAAGGACCGGGTGCCAGTAGTTCTGATCTACTTTTTTATTTTCTAGTGCTTATGGACATAGAGAATGTGACTTTGTTTTCACCTTGATAATATGAAGTTACGAATTCTTCTTTTGGTGAAAATAGAAACATAAGTGCTTCTTAATGCATAGCAAAACAAAAGGGAAACATCTAAAAAAGCATACAACATAATATAGATATTAGATACTACCCAATCATGTAATCTCCAACACTATATGTTGAACAGACCTATCCATTCCATGCCATTTGGTAATGTTTGGATAGAAATAATGATTTTAACATACATTAGACATCACAAATTGTATGATCCTTTGCCACTGATGGTTTGTTGTGCCAGTGAAAGTGAGACACTACTATTGCGTCCCCCACCAGGGTTCGAGTGTCGCCAATGACAAATTGTTTGTATGTGCCAGTTCTTGCAAAACATAGATAGGGGCCATGTGCAAGTCTCGAGAGACTTTGGCAGAAAATTCATCCCCCAGTTGTATCCTCTTGGGCGAAGAGATGCCAGTGAAAGAAAGACACTGCTATTGCTGCCTCCGCCAGGGTTCCAGTGTTGCCAATGACACATTCCTACTTATGCTCGTGTGTGCTTGGTGCCCACTGCTTCATTAGTTGGACAAGGAGCATCATTTTTCTAGACAACCTGTACTTCAACCTTCAAGCTCACTAGTAACTTGTAAGTTTAAAGTTTAAACCAACATAATGGAGTGTTGGTTGTTTTAAGAAATTTTCTGTTCATTTTTTGTTACAGATTTTGTAGTTTCATTATTTATTTAATATGTGTAGGCTATAGCTGTAGCCTCTGGACTAGTATGCAACCTGTCTGAATTTCATGAATCATAATAGGAAAACAAAGAAATCTTACAAAATGGCATACATATTCTAAAACTTGATATACAAAAGCAAAAAATGCAAAAAACATTTCTATGGAACCTCCAAAATCAACAACATCAGAAGGATGGAAATATGTTGAGAAAATTGATGGACCTAGGAAGCATCTAAAATGTAAATTATGTGACAATGAACTTGTTGGGACTTTAATTCACTACATTATCATAGATTTGCTGTGAGTAGTCATATGGATATATCTGTGAGCACAAATTGTAGATAGTTCACTAGGAGGCAATAGGTTGGCAATTTTGCATGTTCCTCTTCCGATATATGTAGAGAAGGCTCTTGCATCCCTAGAAGCGAAATATATGAAATTTCAGGAATGGAAAGATAAAATCATGCTTTGTGGTATCTATGACATTAAATTGATTAGAAGTCCATGCAATTGGTGAGTTAAGCACATGCACTCATGGTAACAACTATGTGACTGAAATGATCATCACCATAAGTACATGTACTTGTCCTCGTAGTATGATAATGATGTAGCGTTCAGAAGAGGTATTATGTAGAAACACACATAGCTCACTATAATGTGGTGGTCTTCCCTGTCAACATACGATTTTAATTTGATCATTTAATCGTTTACTGAATATTTCAGATCACATACAACTCACTATAATGTGGTGGTCTGCCTTGTCAACAGACGATTTTAATTAGATAATTTAATCATTTACTGAATATTTCAGATGTCTTTAGTGATAATAAATATTGCTATGTGGTCTCTCTGATTTATTGAATGCATTATTAGCAATGCATGTAATTGGTGAGTTACTTGCATGTAGGGAGGGTGGTACCAATAATATGACTGAATTATCAGGGCCATAATTACATATACTTTTGATGTACATGTGGTAGCATTCAGAAAAAGGTATGGAAACTGTGCAGAAAGCTCACTATATTTTGAAGTTATGAATTATCAATTGAATATGTTAGTTTGATCATTAATGGGAACAGAGTTTCAGGCAATGAATGTTGTCATGTTTTGTTGTTCCAAGGTATCCTTATTTATCATTTATTATTGATTAGCTAAGGATATATTTGGGTTTATTTTGGGATTTTCATAATACAAATATGGTTGGGCTTACTGTAATGTATCCATATTCTACCAAATATCCACTGAACTCCATACTACCTGTGAATTCCCCATGTTATTCCCAAAATTGGTAGTTTCTGTTTTTTGTTGTTGCTGCTGGTAACTTCTTTACTTTTTTTTACTATTTGCTAAGCCAATTCTTTAGCGGCACACATGGCAATGAGAGTGTTACACAGAAATATTCCACCCTATGAGCATCAGCATTCTTTGGCCTATAGGATCCATTTCAGTGACTCAAATCCATTTTTATCCTTCAGTGATACTAGTTTGCCCTATATTTGTTCCTACCCGCATGTTGCATCACTATAGCATGCGTACCAGCGAGTTGCATCCCTATAGGCCGCAGGTATCAAGTAAAATGGTAAAAACCACTATTTTATTACTTTTTACTTCCAAAAAGCGGTCATTGGGTGACCTTTGGCTCTCCATCTGCCCAAGTAAAGTCTCGATGAGTCCTTTCACCTACTTTTGAGAGGACTATATATTGAGCACATATGGCTTATGGATGGGAGGAAGAAGAGAATAGTAAAGGCACTCTAGTGGATTTTTTCCCTATCTTGAGTCTGCACTCATTGATCCTTGTAGTTGTGAACCAGTTATGTTCACCTTCCAAACTCCTTGCTAGTTTGAGTTTGCCTTTCATGGAGGATTGAAGTGGTGGAGGCACAAGTGGATTGATCTAGATCTTGGTTCAGATTGGTTGCTGGAAAGAGGTCGTATTACTTTGTACTTCTTCTTGTTCATTAATCGAAATACTCATATTCTCGTCCATTCATGGTGTGAATGTCATTTATTATACAATGGGTTACATTTGCTTATGATATTATGGACCATTGTTATTGATAATGTTAATGTCATTTATATAGCACATGCACTTGTTAGATATTGGTTGTCAAGACTAATTTGCAGATTACAAGTGCTTGGATGTGCGTGGATTGAAAGCTCCAATGGGTTATCTACATCAAACGTTGGATCAAGGTTGGTTACATTTCTCCATTATTTTAACATTGTCATTTATAATAGCATTGTTTTTTACAATTGAGTAGGTTTCTGGTAGTCATCTGTCTTTTGTGGTATTCCCAAGCCATAGTGAGTTTTCTCCAATACAAGGAGGGAGGAGGGACGACAGGGAGGGCGCAGTAGGTGAGCAAGCTGCATTACCAGTGATGCATACAGGTGAATAAACTACCTAGGATCGGGAAACCTAGTCTCACAAATTACAACACACCACAGATGGATGGATTGGTTGAGCAGAGTGGGCACGAGCTGTGCAATTCCAGCCATCACAGAATGCAGTGGGAGTGGTACATGTGCTGACATGGCATCTGACGTGCTAGTTCCCCCAACTGAAAATCCTCTTTACAGACGACACATTCCAAAGGGAGATAGTCTCGAGAAACAGTGACGACGGGCATGGCTTCCACAAAAAATGTTGCTCCTGTAAAAAGGCAGCATAGGAAGTAAATGGCATTCTACAGCTAACAAGAGTACCTATGTGCCGTTTCTTTGCTTCTAATATTTTTGCTATTGCCTCAAGCTCTGAGATTTTATTTCTATCTTCTTTATATTTTTGCTATTTTGGGGGGCAATGAAGCCCATCTTTCTCTTAAATTATGGATTGTTAAAATCACATCTCCGTGAAATTATCCGTCAAGGAAAAATAGAGACAACTCTGTGTAAAACTCCATCCCACGGGCTCCTGACCAACCCACCGCCATAGCTTCTTGGAACTCTAAGAGATGTTGGAACACTTACTAATGTTGGAACTAATGGAAATGGCGGAGCATCCACTTCTGGGAAAGCAATTGTTGGAACTATGCTTCTTGGAACACCAACAACAGATATTGGAACACGCTTACCCAAGGGATAACCTTAAAGGGAACCCTAAGGCCAATACACATACACTGTGGACAAACGCCTATGACTAGGTTAGAGAAACCTTTCTGCCATTTTGGAAGTCGAGGTGAGCGTATCCATTCTGTCGATCCTGCGTATAAAGATACTGGATAGGTATGTCAACCCCCGGTCCTATGAAATGGGATCCCATAGCTTTCCTTCCTGGGATCCCTGCTACAATATAAGGGGGCGAGAAAGGATTTGCAGCAACAATGCCGCCGAATGTCGGCTACGGTCGAACCCATAGAACTGCATATTGAAGGGTTTGGTAGGTCGCCTTCCTGGGCTCCCTGCTACAATATAAGGGGGCAAAAAAGGATTTGCAGCAATAATGTCGGCGACGACCAAACCCATAGAACTTCCTATTGAAGGGTTTGGGGAATGAGAGAAATCCTCTTCAACAAAAAAATGAAAACCCTAAGAAAAATTTGCAATACAAAACCCCTCTTCAACTAAAAAATGAAAATCCTAAGAGAACTCTGTAAATGCCGAAAGAAAAAATGGTGAAATTGGGTTAAGAATTAAAAACCTTGATGAGCAGATCATGATCCTTTCTCCAACGCTTCTCTCCCATCAACTTGTATGCTTAGCTTCTAACCTCTGTGTCTTCAACTAGTTCAACTAGTTTAGGAGAACTCCAACCAATTCTTTCATTGATATACCGCTCCCTCTAATGTCCATCCTTACTGTTTCATTGTGTTTGTTTTTCGTCTTATTTTTTTTTGTCAATCCATTTCCCTTGTTTGTTTTTATTTTTATTTTTTTATTTGTTAATATTACATATATTATAATATTTAGCTATAATATGTTATTATTATTTATACATTGTTTTATTATTATATTATTATATTATTATATCATATTGCATATTGTTTAATTTGTATGTTTTGTATGTTAAATATTTTAATAATATAGATTTTATGTATTTATATATGGGAATTGTATGTAGTAATATATTATAGGTTGAGTTATATATTGTAATATAAAAACTATATATATATTTTTAAGCATTTTATTTTATTTTTTTGGTAAGTTTATAAAGATACTAGGTATAAATATGAAAAGCAATCACATTCTGTAGTTTTCACTGAAAAATTACTGCTATGCATGCTTACCATCAACACAAGTTAGGAAAAAAAAATGGAGATCTGCACTAACACTAAGATCAAGAGTCAACAAAGTAGTAACAAATTTTAAGTGCTTGATCTTGCAAGGAGATGGGAACAAAGGGATTTTTCCAAAAAGGGAGGACTTATTTTTTCGTCAAAATGGAGGATATTAAGTTATTTATTGTAAGGGAGGGATCCAGGGGGACTTTAAAGATTTTCAAACTCAGATGCAAAGAGAACCATGGTGAATGAATGCATATGGAGAATTCATCGAGGTTCTGAAATTGACAATTTTTAGCTAACGTGACACAAAATATTATATGAACTTGTCAAAACTTTAACAGACTGTCGAGATGGTCAAATGATGATGGTTTTGTTCAAACAAAATATGAACACAACAAGTACAAGAAGCTGAATCGAGTGACACTAACTTGAGGACATGACAATTCCAAACGAGAAAGACGAAAAATATCTAAGACTCAACTCAACCAGATGTAGAAGAACTCATCTATCACTTGATAAACTATATCCAAGACAAGATGTATTATCTAGATATAATCAACTCACCACACCCAAGGCACTAATTATTAGAGAAACCCCTAAATGAGCATCTCAATGATTCTCCTATCATCTAACATTACAATAAGTATCGGTATGGCCTCAAAGAAATGATCCCTTAGAGGACATGTATTGAAAAATAATCCAAGTTGTATACTATCAATGTTACAATTTACTAAATTTTAACTCTGCAGATGGATTCAGAGACCCCCTTCAAATCCATCTACAGAGTTAAAATTTAATAAATTGTACAAATTCATTATCAAAATTATAATTTTCCACTGCTGAAATGACACAACTAAAAATGACCACATAAATGACCAATTGGTATGTGGTCATTTTTAGTTTAATTCTTATCTCGTCACCAAATTGGTCATTTTTAGTTTAGTTCCTATCCCGTGACCAAATTGGTCATTTATCTTGGTCATTTTTAGTCAATTCACTTAAAATTTCTCAATTTTGGTCATTTATCTCTTGAAAAAGATGTGGTGACCAAATGTTTTGGTTGCCTGGTCACTTATCTCTCATTTTGTACTAGTGTTATGATGGAAGGCTTAAGATGCATGCTTAAATCTCAAGTCGCTAACAACACGCTCAAGGGACTCACTCCCCATGGCTGCCATCCTACTACTCATCAATAATTTGTAGATGATAACCTCCTCTTTGGCCAATCTTTTGTGCAGGAAGCCCGCTCACTGAAAAAATCCCTAAACACCTTCTCGGCAGCTTCAGGCACCACTATTAACCTTGAAAAATCCCAGATCTTCTTCTTCAACACCAATGCAGTAACCCAGAGAAACATTGCTCGCATCCTCGGCTACCAGATCTCCACCCTACATTCTAAATACCTGGGGGCGCCTCTCTTCGAAACTGCCATCAAACACTCATCTTGGAGAGAACTCCTCGACAAACTTGAAGCCAAAATCTCCTCATGGACCTTTAGAACCTTAAATATGCCCAGCCGTCTCATCATGCTTAAATCAATCTTACAATCTATGCCCCTTTACCTCTTTTCGGTACTTGCTTCCCCCAAGTGGGTCATTAAATCCATAAAAAAGATGCAGTGCTCCTTCCTATGGGGGGGGAATCATGAAAATCACAAATGGGCCCTTGTTAGCTGGAAAATGCTCTGCAGGCCTAAAAATGCCGGAGGTCTAGGCCTCAGAGACCCATAAATCAACAATCATGTTCTCTCTGCCAAGATATGGTGGAATTGGGTTACGACGAATAATGCTCCTTGGATCCAACTTTGGAACATTAAATATGCAAGAGACTGGGACCCTCAGAAAAGAATCCGTTACAATCTAGACCCACCAGGCTCACTCATTTGGTGGGAAACCAATAATCAAAGAGCTCTAGTACAGTAGCACAGTTTTTGGGAAGTTAGATCAGGGGACCAGGCTCTCTTTTGGCATGATTCCTGGAAACAAAGGCCTAGTCTCCACTCAATCACTGCCCACTTGGACCTGACACAGCATCTCCAAGAAAACGCCAATCTCACCATCAACAATTACTGGCATCAGTATGGTCATCATGGAAACAAAATCTGGAAAGATACCCACTCCTGGGGCCCGCAGATACCTGTCAATAGCGAAGAGACACTCAGAGAAGAACTGCAAACCCGTCATCAACAAGTCAATGAAAATCATGATATTCTAAGATGGGGATATTCCACCAAAGGTAACTTCACAATCAAGGAAGCATACTGGGTGACAACCAATGCTAACAATGATCCAAAAGACCCAAGATGGAAAATAATATGGACTTCGAACTTCTGGCCCAAAGTTGCCACCTTCCTATGGCTCCTTACCCATCGCAGAATCCTCACGTGGGAGAACCTTCTCAAAAGAGGACTTCAATTACCTTCATGGTGCATCATGTGCAACTCTCAAGCTAAAGACACTGATCACCTTCTAGAGTCTTGTGACATGGCAGATAAGTTCTGGACTCTTATAGATAACATATTCCATCACACTAACAGAACACAAGGATACGTCGTCAGCACCATCTCCAACTGGGAACATCACCTCTTTCAAAGCAAGCTACTCAACCACATCTGGGAAATCACGCCAGGCTTGGACATCTGGAACATATGGAAGGAAAGAAATCGAAGAATCTTTGAAGGCAAAATCAAAAACTTCACTGCGATTTGGCTCAACTTCAAGAACAATCTTCAGGAAACGCTAGGCATCTCTAGATGGGATAGTACAGACCTTCCTACTACTCCCAGGGAAAAACTAATCCTGATCAAATGGGAACTCAGAATTCCTGCTATTCATCCACATCCTCGGACGGCGCTCAAAATCTCCAGCCTTGACTTTTGGAGCAGACCTCCCCTGGACTTCTATAAACTCAATTTTGATGGAGCTTCAAAAGTTAACCCAGGTACAGCAGGATTTGGAGGAGTCTTCAGGGACTGTTCAGGATCCATCATTTGTATATTTCATGGTTCAATTGGTCACAACACAAATAATGCTGTTGAACTCTCAGGGTTGGTAGAAGAAATAAAGATTGCTACTCTTTATAACTACACTCCCCTGATCATTGAGGGAGACTCCCAAATCATCATCAACTTAGCAAGCAAAATATTCCACGGCATGGCTGTTAAGGAAATCTCACCCAGTTGGAGACTTGAACAACATCTCCAAGACCTCTCTGAGATATTGATGAACATCAGAACCATCTCTTTCTAGCACGTCAAACGTAAGGCCAACTCAGTGGCTGACACTTTGGAAAACAAAGGAGTAGAAGATAGTTCCCTGCTCACCATCAACACGGAAGGTACAATGGATGATAGAGATCTTCATAAAAAATGCCATGAACTTGAAAAAAAAGATCTATATACCCCGGATGTGGGTGACATCACTGTCCACCCCTCGACCACTGTGCGCAGGGAGATGCTGCCACCGCACCCCCTTGTACAAGAGGACACATCTGTCATGCAGGAGCATAACCCTCTGGCGAATAATGGAAGACACCTGGCCAACATCAACAGTGGACAATGTAGCCACATGGAACCACGACGATGGGGCAATCTGGATGACGACATGAATTTAAACCTGGAGGACGAGGGAGTTATTGTTGCTCTCCTTTCCTCGCGCTTGGATTGATGTCTCCCCTCGGGCTTTGAGACCTGCATTCAATTTCAGCAGTTTCAGTGAAGACGACAGCCTGTGGCAATGATTACCTAGGCTCCTTAAATCCGCTGGTCGATATGGACACAGCTACAATGATAGATCTTAGGGTCTTTGCTGCATTTCTTCCCTGGGCTTCAACGAACTTCAAGGTAATTGCAGACATTCCCTCTGTCATTTCTCATCATTTCTCTATCATGACAAGCTGCACAAGGGGCATTTCTTGTCATGGGAGTGGGAGTCGAAGCGGCCATAAGAACAACTATTGTCGGCCGAAGGTGGCCATGGACTAGTCTGTGATGGATGGATATGCCGAATGTATCTTGGTGAGGACACACAATCTTATTGATGGGTGGGAGGTTCGTAGAGTAGCGACACTCCTTGCTGCAGGTAGTAATGGCGGTGCCATTAACCATTACTGGTTGCTCAAAAACATGATGAGCACACTCATAGAAGAAATAGAAGCCAACTGGAAAGCCAGTTCTAGCATTGTCCGCAACGTCAAGGAAAGCTTGAAGGAAGCTGTAGATCACTCCAACACTCTAGATGCAAGCATGACCTGGGAGGTCTTCTCCATTGGCAACAACTCAGAACCTGAAAAACAGAAGGGAAAAAATAAAGACGTGATCGTGACAGTCCCAGACCATGGGTTAGAAAACAAGAAATCGCCTAGAATGAAGAACAAAAGCTCGGCTCCGAGACCCAGCATCACCCAGGATGGAATGCACACTCCAGGTTCTCCTTCACTACCCCCACCGGGGATTTTCGAAGATTTTTATGTGGCATGTGCTATCATTCAGGAAGACCCAGCGAAACCACCGACAGAATGAAACCTGGGTGGCCATTTCTCCCAGTTACCTCTGCGACTATTAGCTATTTTATTTTTATTTCTTGCATAGTATTTTTTTCAGTACTATTAAACTAAATAGGTTTTCTTTTTTGAAGAAAGTCCCTATTTTTTTAAGGGCAGACCATACTCCAGAGGTCTTAATTCTGTATTATGTCAGTCATTACAGTATTTTTGAGCAATTGGGATGGTGGCTTCAGCATATGGGGCCTCCCCAATATGCAAAACTCCACTCGGCTCTAGATGTATATTCAGTTTATGTTAATTAATTTTCTACTCCGCAACTTACAAAAAAAAATGACAAATAGTCATCCTAGTTTATACGAGTAGTCGAGAAATAGTATAGTGACTTATTTAAGTTATCTTAAAGGATAAGGTCATCTTCTTAGGTTGAGGATGCGGTGATTAGCCACATAATATGATTAATATCTGATGACCTATTAGTACAAATCTATATCTATGGGAGTAACTATTATTGCTAGATAGAATAAGTGGTTAGTTGAACCATTTTGATTGACTAAATGAAACCCCAATTTACTTAAAATACTTGGGAAGATAGGAGACATATATATATATACACACATATATGTATAAATATGCCTATATATATGTGTTACATCACATATATCAAACATTATTAATAACCATATTTCGTAATTTATACCTACGAGCATAAGGCTAATTCCTAGCATTACTTCCCAATAAAAGGCGCACGAAAAGAAATACTCCTAAATGATTCCTTTGATAAAATATAGAAATTAATACAAGGGAATTAAGATCTATCCTAATTGTTATATATATCCAAGAGGAGGTTGATAATCAACTTCTTAGTACCACCATTGATGAGAAGACTTTAAAAGAGATACAAGTATTATCTCGATACATATAGCTACTCAAAAGAGTTATGGAAGAAGTTAACATATTAACATGAGTATGTGTTGTATAGTAAGAATTACTATGGACATACATAGTTACATGGTACATAGATATATATACTAGGGCTTATCTTTTAATATAAAGGTAGTTAGGATTAAATAATCCTAAGTTAATTAGGAATTCTTTCTTGCTATTATTCACCTTGAGAAGGGTGAATGTTTTATAAACGCATGTATATTCTGAATAAAGTAATGTTTTGATCCTGATTACAAATATACTTTATATAGTACACAAGTAATATTAAGGAAAATTTTAGACCGTATATATATATATATATATATATATATTATTTAAGGTTATTTGTTTCCATATGAATGGAGTCTTGGGAGGGACTCGCCTAGCCGAGAGGTTATGAGTGTAGGTTATGGTTTTCCATTTGGTGTGGTTGAGGAGAACACTGAGTATAGTGACTTATCGATAGGCCCTAGTATTTATTCCATCGATTTCATCCTTATTCGGAGCGCCGAGCTTGCCAGTTGGCCAAGCATTGCTGCCATCACGTGGATAGTGAATATTATCAGTAATGTTATTAAATGCTTACGAGAGGAGGGAAGAGTGGAGGCCGCCATCGTTGGGAGGATGCTGCCATCTCTGCGTAGGAGTTATAACATGTCGGTGGAGAGTTACCTGTCAGAGGGCGGAGGCTCCAAGGAAACCATGAGTATATTTATGTATAAGTAATTGTAATTTAAGGGAGGAGGGGAGGCTACGACCTTTCTGATGGACTCTATCGAACTAGTAACATTCGCATAGTGCTCATCACACGCTGGGGATAGTAACTAAATAAAGATAATGATTTTATTGCGATTAAAATATTGTTGCAATCATATTGATTACATTTTTAAATGATTTCATTTTATTATGATTAAAAAGGTTTATTTTAGGATGATGTTAACATAAATGCTTTATATGCATTTATATTAACTCAAGAAAGAATGAGTTTTTCCTTCATAGGAAAGTTAGGATTACACTATATGTTTTATATTTAAAAAACATTTAATACATAAAGTAACTATAGTGTACTTTTGGCCTTATTTTCTATGGCTTGTAAAGTAGGTGGTTTGGTGATTCTTATATTCTAAACATTTGACCAAACTTAATGTATAATGATTATTTATCTAGGAGATTATAAGAATAGTTAAAACAATTCTTTTGAAGTTCTAGTATAAGGTGTTCCTTGTACTTTTTATTATCATTATTTTCACAAAGATAGTCCATTATCCATGGAAATTTTGGAAGACATAAAATAGCATTATCTTATATTTTAATTAGGAAGTTCAATCATTATTTAGGGAAGAATGAGTTTTTTCTTCGTAAGTAAGTCAGGAGTAAAGTTAGGATGATTTCACTTGACCTTTAAAAGTAGACCTTCATTGGAAATTGCTCTCTATAAAAGAAGCCGAAGAAAATGGAGGATGCAACAATCAAGTTGTGAAATGTAATGTTCTATTCGATTATTAATATAGCACAGCGTTTCGTGGACGTAGCCCAAGTTGCGGGTGAACCACCTTAAACATGGTGTACTTTTTATGTGTTTCTCAATGTGTCTTTTATGCGTGTGTACTCTCTCTTCTAGTGAAATTATGATTATTTAGACTTGTTCACATGTATGATTAATATAAATTGTTGGTGGTTGAATTGATGCATGTTGCTAATAAGTGTTCCTTGTGATTATAATAAGGCTTACTATTTCCTCTTTGTCTTGATTTGATTAACTTATAAAAGATATACATGTAGATTAAGTTGAATTGATTCCCTATAGGTTTTATTGCCAGTTGTATACATAATAGGAGTATTTTAAACCTATGCAAGTTTTCAGTTAAGTAAAGAAAATCAATGGTAGTTGTAGTTATTACTATTTCAAGAAATTTTAAATTTTCATGAAATTTTGGGTTTGTGACATCAAGTAACAAAGCTAGAGGCACAGTTACTGCAAATTTAGCCTACAAGGCTATTATCACTCACCGTGGCATGTATCCTACAAACTGGTGGTATAATATTATTTGGAAGTGGAAAATTCCTGTGAAGGTTCAATGTTTTATGTGGCAGGAATTACAAGGCAGTATGAAAACTTGGGAAAATCTTGTTAAAAGAGGATGGGTTGGCCCAAGTTATTTATTTATGTAGGAATAATTATGAAACCACTCAACATATCCTAGTGGAATGTGAGTTCACAAGAACTCTGTGGCAACAGGTCACTGCACACTTTAAACTGGATTTGACATGGGAATTGAATAATTTTGTGGACAATGTATTTAAGTGGCAGATGACTTGCAGAAGTTTGCCACATCTACCAGCATTGATTTCTTGGCATATTTGGTGGGTAATGAATACAAATTTATTTGAAGATAAAGACCCCGGTTTGTATTACTCATTCAACAAGATACTGGCTACATTAAAGGATTTCAATTATAATACTAGACAGGTGGGAAGCTACATTAAAGGATTTCAATTATAATACTAGACAGGTGGGCACAAGACAACTTGGAATTTTCAATATCCCACAGCATAAACCGGTTGGTTTTTTTTATGGTTCGGCAATTGATGGATAATGTGTTGTCGAGGGTGTGATATATCTCAACAAATACCATTATTTCACACTTATGGTGAACTGTGGAAAAGGAACAAATACTAAAGCTGAATTTCTTGGGTTATGGTGTGTAATATCTGTTGCCCGCCATTATGGGTCTGTATGTACTGATTGTTTTTGGTGATTCCAGGGTGACAATAAAATGGGCTCAAAAAGAATATAATTTAAATATCATGTCATTACATCAGTGGTGTAGCAGAGTTGTTAGGAACCCATGTCTTTACTTTGTTAGTATATTGTTGTTAGATGCATATGCTTTGTAAGTCGTCCCATAGTATTTGTTGATCCATAGTTTATATTATCCCATAGTATTGATCCATAGTATTGGACGCATATGCTTTGTAAGTCATCCCATAGTATTATATGTCCTATGGTTTTGACTCATAGTATTGGTGCCTAGACTTAGCCCATGGTTTGTATTGACACATAGTATTGACCCATGGTATTGGCGCCTAGACTTAGTATATAAGTGTGTGTTGATGCTTATGAAGGCACCATGAAGTTAATTGTATTGAGCTTGCTCAAAGGAGGGTGCCCCCTCAAAGTGGCCCGTGATCAATATAAAAGTGATTCTGAGTTCTATTATTTATGATATCTCGTGTATTTGCATTAATTAATTATTGCAGGTTCATCACATCTGGTATCAGAGCACTTTTTTGGGCTCGTTGGGTGGAATTTCTGCCAAATTTGTTTTTCGCATATGTTGAAGCTTCGAATTTGGGAATAATCCCTATCTGCTTAACTATGGGAAGTACTTGGGCATAAGCCCTAAAACTCATTGTGAGGAGTACCATAGGAACCCCAAAGTAGCTGGCCCATTGAGAGGACCTGCCAACGAAAAGGGCGACCCCTACCTAATTGACTAGTTCCCACCCGTGAGGTAAACCAAGAGCTGTCATTTGTGGCAAAGCGGTTATCAGTTTTACCTCAGTCGTGGAGTGAGGGGTACTACCCTAATACGTAAGCCGTCAGACAACATTGGTGGCTGAGTGAAACACCTGAACTGTTAGAAAGCCATACATACTTGGGGTCCATATCTATTTTTAGTTCAACTATTGTTGATCACTTCCGCTCTAGATCCAGTCGTTTCAAAGTCGTTCCAAATCCAATCGATGTTTCAGATCTGGCCGTTTTCTATCCCTTCCGCGTCGTTGCAGATCCATCTGTTGTGGATCCCTTCCGCACCACTGTTGCCGATCCATTTTTGAAAGCAAAAAAAAAATTCTGTTTTTCGGCCATACCTCCCTTGTTTCAACTCTATTTTCCCTGAAACTTCACTGACATCCCTACAATCCCATTCTACATATTTCATTCCTGAAGACCCTATCCCAAATTCCACTTCCCAAGACCAAAAATCCCACATTTGTCTATTTTTAAGGTTTGCAATAACTTCTTCAATTTTCACCCAATTGCCTTCAAATTTTACCATAGAGTTCCCACTTCTAAAATTCCCATTTTTTGCTTCCCTATCCCTCAGAAAGTGTCAAAAACCTAGTCAAACCCTAATTACCCCTCCGAGTTTTTCCAAAATCCAAATTTCCCCTTACTAAATAAGCTTGTGTTTGTGTTTTTCTATTCATCCCCCCCCCCCCCCCCCCCACAAAAAAAAAAATTTACTGGTTATGGTTGTCACTCACACAGGAGAAAACACCATGGAGGAAGCACTTGCAACCATCCAAACCAAACTCCAAGATCTGGATGAAAAATTTCTCAGCCTCCATCTTCAGTATTCAGCCATGAACAATAACCGACAGCTAGAATCTTTTGCAACCACCGGTTTCTCTTCTTCCAGCAATTTTCGTGGGCCAAAGCTTGATTTTCCTCGCTTCAATTGTACTGATCCAACTGGATGGATATACCGAGCAGAACAATATTTTAGTTTGCATAATACTTTTGATGTCCATAAAGTTCCACTTGCATCCTTTCATTTGGAACAAGAACCCCTTCAATGGTACCGTTGGTACATAAAAGCTCTTCCCGGGCCAAACTGGACAGATTTTTGCCAACTCCTTTTGCCACAATTTGGTCCTAGTGCTTTTGACGACTTCACAGGAGCACTCACTAAACTTCACCAAACTAGCATAGTGAGAGAGTATCAGACGGAATTTGAGAAACTAGCTAATCACACAGAAGTATTGTCTGATGAATTCTACAGGAGTTGTTTTATCAATGGTCTCAAGGATGAAATCCACTTAGAGGTCAAAATGTTTTGTCCCAACACAATGATGGAAGTCCTAGGGTTGGAAAAGATGGCCGAGGACAAGATCGTAGGTCAACAACGCTCCAAACCCACCTCTGTTCCCTTTAGAAATATGGGTTCCCAACGACCTCCCATCACGCCTGCTCCTCAACCAACTCCTATCAAGCAATTGTCTGAAACAGAGATTTAGGAACGCCAAGAAAAAGGGCTTTGTTATAATTGTGATGAGAAATTCACTCAGGGACATAGATGTGTTCAACAAAAGCTCTATCTCTTGGATGTGGATTCTCCACCTGCCTCAAAACTTGATGAAGAAGCTCCAGATACAGTAGATGATCAGGTCGACATTCAACACCCGCCTATTGACACCCCATCTCAGGACGACCCACCCGAGATCTCTCTCGATGCTGTAACCGGTGTCACCACCCCACAAACAATGCGAGTCAGGGGATACTTCAAGAAGCTCCCTCTTACCATACTCATTGATTATGGTAGCACTCATAACTTCATTGATCCTCGGATTGCCAAACAGGCTAATTGTTTTGTCCATCCTTGCTCCAACTTTGAAGTCATGGTTGCCAATGGGGGCACCTTACCTTGCAAGGGGAAGTGTCACAATGTGTGTATCTCTATGGAAGATTATAACCTGCGCTCTCACATGTTTTCCTTGTCCTTAGGCGGATGTGATGTGGTTTTGGGCATTCAATGGTTACACACACTTGGCCCCATCTTATGGGATTTTGCTGAACTTTGGATGTAGTTTTCAGCCAATGGGACACAACACAAATTTAAGGGCTTACAACTAGGGTCTCTCTGCATCAACAGTTCACATTGCCTGGAATAAATACTTAAGAAGAATTCACATCGTGTCATCGCTCAGCTCCATTCCATTCAGATGCACCCATCAATAGTCTCCACTACTTCCTTGGATAGATATGCAGGTGTCTTTGTCGAACCAATGAGCTTGTTTCCTTCAAGAGACCTTTCCGGTAAGAATTTAGCCACATCTACCTCTCAGCAGGAAATGATGACTATTTTGCATACAGTACAGAAGTGGCAGCCATCCCTATTGGGGAATTATTTATGCATTACGACTGATCTCCAGAGTCTGGAAACTTTCCTGGAACAACTGGTCTCCTCCCCAACACACCTGAAATGGGTTATCCAACTCATGGGTTATGACTATGCAACCACTTACCAGAAGGGTAAGGACAATATGGTGGAAGATGCTCCTCCTCACACATTTGATGACCCAGTTTCTCTTACAACTATTTCTCTGCTTGTTCCAAATTGGTTGCAATCTATTCAATGGGACTATCTCTTCTATGAACTCCATGCTTCTTCATCAGTAGGGCACTCTGGGTTCCTCAAAACGTATGACCAGGAACAACGTAACTTCTTTTGGCAGGGACTCAAAAGGACAATTCAATGGATGGTGGTTGACTGTGATACTTTCCAAGTCAACAAGGGTGAAACGACCCTCCTTTCGGGACTGCTCGAACCCTTGCCCATCCCTCCACAGATTTGGACAACTATTTCTATGGATTTCCTAGAAGCGCTCCAGTGGTATAGTACCACATCTCAAAGGACACCATATGAAGCAGTCTCTGGACATGCACCACCAGTTCTTCTTCCATAGACCTTCAACAGCTCCACAGTTCATGCAATTGACTCAATTCTTCGAAATCGTGATCAGCTTCTTCTCATTCCATAGGACAATTTTCACATGGCAAGAATTTGACTGAAACAACAAGTCGATCAACATCGTTCTGAGCACACTTTTCACATCGTTGATATGGTTCTTCTTCGTCTACAGCCTTCCATGCAATCCTCCCTGAAACTCGAAAGGCGCAAGTGGCTCGAAATGCAACCCGAGGATGCTACAGGGGACCCACTCCTTCATATTCTACATCAATTTCCACATCTAAAGCTTTGAGGACAAAGCTTTTTCTAAGGGAGATGGGATGTTAGGAACCCATGTCTTTACATTGTTAGTATATTGTTGTTGGACGCATATGCTCTGTAAGTCATCCCATAGTATTTGTTGATCCATAGTTTATATTAGCCCATAGTATTGATCCATAGTATTGGACGCATATGCTTTGTAAGTTGTCCCATAGTATTATATGTCCTATGGTTTTGACTCACAGTATTGGTGCCTAGACTTAGCCCATGGTTTGTATTGACACATAGTATTGACCCATGGTATTGGTGCCTAAACTTAGTATAGAATTGTGTGTTGAGGCCTATGAAGGAACCGTGAAGTTAATTGTATTGAGCTTGCTCAAAGGAGGTTTCCCCCTTGAAGTGGCCCGTGATCAATATAAAAGTGATTCTGAGTTCTATTATTTCTGATATCTCGTGTATTTGCATTAATTGATTATTGCAGGTTCATCACAAGAGTACGTGAAAAAATTCTACTTTTCAAAAACTTCACATTTGAACATATCTTTCGGCAATACAACCAGACTATTGATGCACTTTCTAAGGAAGCACATGGAGGTGCAGAAGGTTTTGTCTATTGGGACGAATTCCAGGAGAATCATAGCTGCGAAAAGGGATTAGTCAATATGTTTGACCATTTGCAGGTTTAAATATCAAGTTTATCCTCTGATTTTTTGTTGTTTTGATGATTATCATATGATATGTGACAATATAGCAGAACATTAGTATCATAATGAAAATAAATTTGGTTAAGATTTATGAAATTTTGTACTATTTGATTCATTTTAATGAATATCAATACTATGACTTTTTTTCACTGAAAAAAAATGTTATCAATTTATAGGAAACACAAATATAAGGAAATAGTTGTTTATTTTTTTAATTCGATGTTTTTTACATTTTAAATTTTGTTTAAATAAATATTTTCAAATGTTTTTTTTTTTTAAATTGGACATAAAAGTATACTATTGACCCTTTTAAATTGATAAATTATATTTTATTGATATTTCTAAATGTTTAGATTGTTAAAATATTCTTTCCAAAGTTTATTAAGTCTAAAGTTAGCATTTTTTACCTATCATTTTCATTTCAATTACTAATATGTATTGTTAGTAATTAGAGAGGCAATACGACACATAATTTTTGTTATTGTTAGTAATTAGAGAGGAAATACGGCATTGAATTTCATTGAGTGATGACCTCAAATTATTTTTGCAACTTACATTTATTATCGTAAAAGAACTAAACCAATGTCCAATTATTTTAGTCACTTCTTGCATGAATGCAAAATTTGTTTTTAAATGTTTATTTCCATAAAAACTAGAGTACTAACTCTGTGGCGCATGCCTACACCAAGCCGTCTCATTAGTCATTACTGTGTGGCGCATGCCTACACCAAGCCGTCTCATTAGTCATTAGAGGTAATACGATATTGTATTTCAAATTTGAGTAACTTTAAATTATTTTTGCAACTTACATTTATTACTGTAAAACAATCGAACCAACTTCCAATTATTGTTGTCACTTCTTGCATGGATGCAAAATCTGTTTCTAAATGTTTATGTCCATAAAAACTAGAGGTGTAACTTTGTGGCACATGGATACACCAAGGGACATGTAATATCCTTGGTAATATTTGACCAAGATATTAACTCCAATTTAATTTTTTTACCAAAATTACTAGTGATTTTTCTTGACAATTTTTTGAGCAGGGTGGGTAGTTAGTGATGGGGACTAAGGTTCAAGGTGAGTTTGGTAGGATGAAATTTTAATTCTGGAAAATATATGGCATTAGGTGCAGCAGCAGGTCTGAAGGTCAGAATAGATGTGTCCTTTTAACTAAGTACCAGAACCATTCACTTTTCAGCAATAGTGGTGCACTGTTGCCTACTTCGAGGCTCCCTGGGCAGCTAGCATATGCAAACTAGAAAAGTAGGGTGATACCGGGGTAGAGGGAAGAGATATTATCAATCATTTAACTCATAAAATATTCTGGAACGAAGACTAGGTTAACTTGGAAAGGTTTGGAGTAATTTGGGGCTTAATTGCACACGGTGGACTACTGAGCTAGTCAAATTACAGGATTTCCAAAAAGAGGCTAAAAGCATCCAAATTCTTATTAAAGGGACTGATATGGATATTATACTTATTTATAAACCTCCTCCAATTGATAGAATGCAAAATGGATTCTCAGAAAAGATTTAGCACTAAATAAGGTGAAACTAGTCTAGAATAAGCACCCAACTAGCTAGTCTTGCATTTTAATCCATCAAACTGCTCCAATAAATGATAAACTATGTTATGATATTAAATAATGTTCTCATATAATATAATGAATAGATAAAGGTCTAAAATAATATATCATAACTCTTCTTCTATTGATTTAACTACTTTCCAAAACAACAGTGCCTCACAGGCTAAATATTCATTACATTTGATGGAGAATGAAGAGATGAATTAGAATATTATTGTGGCTTTGCTATGGAGTTATGTTCATCTCACCTATAGGTCATATGACTGTAATTTGATGCATACTGAGATTCTGAACTTGACTGGGGTGCATTCACTAAGTCATCCCTCTCCTCTAGGGAAAACTCCTCTAGATTTAGTTGTGAATGTGAGAATGAGTGAGAAGAGAAGTATGGATCGGATCTGAAGCTGGTTATTGATCTTGTAAACCTTTTATGTCTCCAAAAATTTCTGTACCAACTCTCATTCAACACTTGGTCACACTCCCAAGATCTATCTTCTTCAATGGATGAATCTTCACCAAAACTAGTTGTAGAATCACTACTGGAGGAATCCTATTCTCCAAATAAATGAAGATATTCAATGGAGGATAGAAGCATATGTTAATGGCTGCAATATATCGATATGGACCTGCAAAACACTCACTAGAAACTATGGGCCTTGGGGCACATCACCCAAGAAGCACAATTGAGGCACATCACTCAACTAGAGAAGCATCAGAACTATCATGAGAAAACATAAATGATCAAAAGTTGTCAAATGGAGTTGGTTGGATTCTTTTATAGACTTCATGATGACCTGCTGAGCAAGTTCTTGGCTTGGTGACCTGTGAGATTAGGTTACCCACTTTCCCATTCTACTCCAAAGCCATGAGGGTGCCTTTCTTGAGGAGACTAGCAACTTTTGAGCTTTCAAAACTTTCTTTCCTTCACCTCCTTCACTGAATTTGGGCAAGTGCACTTTAGGTAGCTTTTCTGGTTGTTTCTATTTTCTTTCATAAAGATTTTGTGAATCTTTCCACTTTCTTTACTTTCCTCTTTCCTGCTTTTGTCTGATTTTGCCAACTTTTGTCAGTTTCCTTTCGGGGTTCATCTTGCCAACTTGTCTCCACTAGATTCCTTAGCTTTTCTGAGACTTTACCACTTAGGCAAGTTTGGCTCACTTACCAATTCAAATTTCCTAGCCAAGTCATCAACCACTTGGCACATTTATTAGCAATAAACATTTAAATGAAAATAATACAACTAAGAAATAACTTAACTTAGCAATTAATTAATTATCCAGTAATTAATTAATTGTTATGGTGTAATGCCTCAAAATTTCCCCAATTAATTAATTTCTCAATTAGTCATTCACTTGGACTTAGTCATGGAGTTAATAACTGCATGGGGGGGGCTCCTTGTCCCTTTAATTCCCAAATACAACCTTAGGCATCTTCCATAAGGTAGTTTCCATACTTGCTCATTAATTAAATAATTATTGCCTAGGCGACTTAGGCCAAAATTACCCCATGGACCATGGACCATGGAAAAATATGGGGACATGACAATCCTCCCTTCCTAAGAGTGCTTGTCCTCAAGCAATGTCAGGATTCCACCAGGCTTCTGTTGCACCACTCTGATTGTAATTGTCTGCATCCACTGTACAGTCTGTAAATTAAACTTGGGATTCAAAAAAATGAAGAAAAATTGCACCATAATTTATATCTGCAAATGAACCAGCAATGAACAAAATTTTCAACCCAGTTAGGATAACTTGAGTATAATTCCTGGATCCAAATGTTTCTCCTGCAAGGACCAAAATTGTTCTCTCACCTTTGGAAATCTGTCACTCCAATGAATGCCCATATCCCAAAGTATCAACTGCATTTTCCCAATCATCAAAGTCAATTTAGTGAATCTGTCGTCAAACATATGCCTTTTCATCCGAGGAATAACTGAAAGGACATTACTGCCAACTAAACCAAGTGGATAGAAAAATGTTTCTTCTAGTGAAAACATACAATGGCTCAACTCTCTTCCATTGGAGAAAAACTTCAAGTATCCCTCCCAGCATGTGGATTCCCTCCACATAGGCCAACTTCTGCAAGTAAAATGTTCCATTAATTTCTCTTGGCAACTTGCCCTCTTAGCTTCCTTCCCTTGACCATGAGCATAAAAAATTTTGCAAGGAGGTTTTGTCCTTGTCAAGTAATATTTCACCCAATCCATATGTGGATGAGTGACATCGAATGGCTGAAAAATATACTTTTTTTGCTACTCACAATTCAAGATAATGTCAGTTCTAATAAGAAATTTATTGCAAAAACAAGAAAACCTTTTACCTTCGAGATTTCCTTTTTTTTGTTACCTCTATCCGTCCATCCAATGGATGAATCACAAATATTTTTTGTTGATTCACTGAGCTTAAATCAGCCATCTCTGCTGCAATAAGATCTATCTCCCATAGGAGCAGGTCATGATCCACTTGTGGTACATGTGGCATCAACAAGAAAAACTTCTTCACCCACTATTCATTCCCCATTTTTATTGTTGAATCCCTGACATGTGGGGAAGGACTGTGAACCTTCCTTGTATGTCTGCAACCTTCAGTAATCAGTATTATGGCTGCAACTTCATCATTATTGGCTGGCCCAAATTGGATTCTCTCATCCCACTTTTCCATGGGAGAGTGATTGTTTCCAAGGAGCAGCTCAAGTTCCCTTAGGAAATGATCAGGTGCTTGGTTTTCATCGAACTGTTCCGCACACTCCTCAAGAACATGTAAAGGTAAATGATCCTCATGATCCACCATCTCATAAGGTTCCTCCATACGATCATGAATGCGTTCAACCCAATGAAATTCACTGAATGGTGTGTAGGAGGGTAGGGGGGATTTTTGCAACTTTTCATGAACCAGCAACATCTCTATCTTGGATTCTTGGAGGGAACTTTGAGTGATTCTCAAAGAATCTTGGGTGGCCATCAATTCATCATTGAGCTTATGGTTCTCTTTTACATATCTGCAAATACTTTCTTCATCATGCAATGATGCATCCCACAACAATCCAACAAGCTCAAACATGTAATTTTTATCTGAAAGCAACTGTGAGATATTACCTTTGATTTTGGACATTTCTTTATGGATATTTTCCATCGCTGCAAAGAAATATTGATCTTCCCTTAAAGCAGCTTCCCAACACAACCTCGACACTAAATAATGAGTGTCATGGAGAATTTTCAAGGCCTCTTGGATCTTCTGTTCATCCATATTCAATGACCCTACAAGAACATGAGGTTCTTGCAGATGTTCATCCTCTTCATTTTCCATCCCCGGATTGATTTTATGCAGTGCACTCAAAGTTTGGAAATCTGATCCATATATTGTTGTTGCAATATACTCATCTCTTAGGTCCTCAACAACATAGTTTGGGATGAAAATTAATTACTCGTTCCTCCTGGGTATACTAGGAAGGTCTTCCCTCAAATTTCCATCCTTCACATTTCATTTCTTTTTGACATCAGAATTCCGAACCTCATCACTAGGGAGCTCAACCACTCTGAACTTTTCACTAGAAGTGGCTGCCATATCAGATTGAAATAATGACACATAAAAATCAGAATTTAATAACTCACCAGGTGTCATGTTATCCTCCCTATGAGGTGGAGGGTTGGTGGTTTGGCCTTCCATCAATTCCTCATTTTTAGTTTCTGTTGTTGCCAAAACTTCTTCTTTCCCCGGGGATATTGCACCCTCAACATATTCATCAATGGGAATCTCCATGTACCCCACATATATGTGAGAGTACACATCTTTAGATGTTTCCTCACACTTAAAACATTCCTTAGTAGATTCTCTTCCGTCCATGTAGGCATCCTGCAAACACCCTTCTAGTGATTCAGCTTGGTCACTACATTCACCCTTATCACCAAGGATATTAAACTCAATGTGCAGGAATCCCTTATGTAGTAATTGTCTTCTGATGTGGCTGCAACATCATCATGACACAATTTAGTACACAAATCTGAAAGTGGTCCGTACCTTTGCATCTTGCTTCACTCTTCAATGGGTGGGGTTATGGTTCCTTGTTCTACCATTGATTCTACTAGTTCACATCTAACTAATGTATGGTCAATTTCTACTTCCTTGTGAAGCTCATGTGGTGTCTTTGGATCTGATTTATGTTCTACTTTTAGATCTGATCCGAAATATGGTTCAACACCCCTAATAGTACCAATCTCATCCGAGATGATCTTGAGATCCTCATCATAGAATCTTGCAGTAGATTCTTCTTCCCTTTTGTCAACAATCTCATGATTGGGTTTTGGGTCATGTTTCTCCTTGGTTGTCTTAGGATGAAGCTTCTTGGAGGATCTTCTTGAAGAGGATCCAAAAAAATTTGTGAAGTCACATGCATCCAATAAATTTTTCATATCTTTCATTAACTCTTCCATAGGATGTTGACCTTTGACTATGGAACATGCAAATTTTTCTTGAATAGGGCTATCAAAATAACCATAGTCTCTTCTTCCCATCATGATCTCACAGGAGATTCTTGTGGAAGGTACTTCTTGGGGATTCTCTTCCTCATAGTTTCTACAGTATTCTTCATACTGCTCATCATAATTATCATACTCTTCATAAAAATAATCTTCCTCCTCATACAACTCAAAGTCTGAATCTTCCATGACATGGAACTAATTTCACAACTACAATTTCAAAATAGTGTTGAGCTACTTTTCCACTAAGATTAAATTTCCATAGGCTGAGCTAAGGAAAGTGCTCTAACACCACTGTAATATACTTGGTAATATTTGACCAAGATATTAACTCCAGTTTAATTTTTTTACCAAAATTACTAGTGATTTTTTTTGGCCATTTTCTACGCAGGGTGGGTAGTTAGTGACGGGGACTGAGGCTGAAGGTGAGTTTGGTAGGATTAAATTTTAAATCTGGAAAATATATGGCATTAGGTGCAGCAGCAGATCTAAAGTTCAGAACAGATGTGTCCTATGCACTAAATACTAGAACCATTCACTTTTCAGCAACAGTGGTGCACTGTTGCCTACTACGAGGCTCCCTAGGCAACTAGCATATGCAAACTAGACAGGTAGGGTGATACTGGGGTAGAGGGCAGAGATATTATCAGTCATTTAAATCATAAAATATGTTGGAATGAAGGCTAGGTGAACTTGGAAATTTTTGGAGTAATTTGGGTCTTAATTGCACATGGTGGACTACTGAGCTAGTCAAATTACAGGCTTTCCAAAATGAGGCTAAAAGCATCCAAATTATTATTATAGGGACTTATATGGATATTATACTGATTTATCAACCTCCTCCAACTAATAGAATGCAAAATGGATTCTCAAAAAAGATTTAGCAGTAAATAAGGTGAAACTAGTCTAGAATAAGCACCCAACTAGCTAGTCTTGCATTTTAATCCATCAAACTGTTCCAATAAATGATAAAATATGTTAAGATATTAAATAATATTCTGATATAATATAATGAATAGATACAGGTCGAAAATAATATATCAGAACTCTTCTTCTAATTATTTAACTTCCTTCCAAAACAACAGTGCCTCATAGGATAAATATTCATTACATTTGATGGAGAATGAAGAGAAGAATTAGAATATTACTGTGGCTATGCTATGGATTTATGTTCAGTTCACCTACAGTTCATATGATTGTAATTTTATGCATACTGATATTTTGAACTTGACTGGGGCGCATTCACTGAGTCATCCCTCTCCTCCAAGGAAAACTCCTCTAGATTTAGCTGTGAATGTGAGAATGAGTGAGAAGAGAAGTATGGATCGGATCTGAAGCTGGTTATTGATCTTGTAAACCTTTGATGTTTGCAAAAATGGTTTTAGCAGCTCTCATTCAGAACTTGGGTGCACTCCCAAGATCTATCTTCTTCAATGGATGAATCTTCACCAAAACTAGCTGTAGAATCACTACTGGAGTAATCCTATTCTCCAAATAACTAAGGATCTTCAATGGAGGATGGAAGCATATGTTAATGGCTGCAATATCTTGATATGGACCTGCACAACACTCACTGGAAACTATGGGCCTTGGGGCACATCACCCAAGAAGCACAATTGAGGCACATCACTCAACTAGAGAAGCATCAGAGCTCTCATGAGAAAACATAAATGATCAAAAGTTGTCAAATGGAGTTGGTTGGATTCTTTTATAAACTTCCATGATGACCTATTGAGCAAGTTCTTGGCTTGGTGACTTGTGAGAGTAGGTTACCCACTTTCCCATTCTACTCCAAATCCATGAGGGGGCCTTTCTTGAGGAGAATAGCAACTTCTGAGCTTTCAAAACTTTATTTCCTTCACCTCCTTCACTGAATTGGGGAAAGTGCGCTTTAGGTAGCTTTTCTGGTTGTTGCTATTTTCTTTCATAAATGTTTTTTCTAAATCTTTCCACTTTATTTACTTTTCTCTTTCCTGCTTTTTCTGATTTTGCCAGCTTTTGTCAGTTTCCTTTATGGGTTCATCTTGCCAACTTGTCTTCACTAGATTCCTTAGATTTTCTGAGACTTTACCACTTAGGCAAGTTTGGCTCACTTACCAATTCGAATTTCCTAGACAAGTCATCAACCACTTGGCATATTTGTTAGCAATAAACATTTAAATGAAAATAATACAACTCATAAATAATTTAACTTAGCAATTAATTAATTATCCAGTAATTAATTAATTGTTATGGTGTAATGCCTCAAAATTTTCCCAATTAATTAATTTCTCAATTAGTCAATCACTTGGACTTAGTCATGGGGTTAATAACTGCATGGGGCGGCTCCTTGTCCATTTAATTCCAAAATACAACCTTAGGCATCTTCCATAAGGGAGTTTCCATACTTGCTCATTAATTAAATAATTATTGCCTAGGTGACTTAAGCCAAAAGTACCCCATGGACCAGGGAACAATGGGGACATGACAGGACGTGGCTTGGGGGCTTGTTTCTAAATGTTTATGTCCATAAAAACCAGGGGTGTTAACTTTGTGGTGCATGCAAACACCAAGGGACATGGCTTGGGGGCTTGTTTCTAAATGTTTATGTCCATAAAAACCAAAGGTGTTAAGTTTGTGGTGCATGGATACACGGAGGGACATGGCTTGGGGGGGCGAGATTGTGGGCACCTTCATTTTGGTTTACATGTTTTTCACCACCATTGATGCAAAAAAAAGAGGTTCTTGTTGCATGCGACCACATTAACCTAACAATTTTCAAGCTCATTTTCAACCTCCAGGCACCACTCTCTATACCCGAGGACTTTGTATATATGTAAAGTAGACTCTAATATTAAAGGTGATTTTATGTTGTTTGTAATAAGATTTCCTAACAGTTGTTTCCTTTTGACATTGTTGTTTGAATATAGAGAAGCTTTATGAATTTTCTCTGGGGTTTTTGGAAGGTGAATCCATGGTGAGTTTCATAAAGAGAAAAATGAGGATGAATAATGTAAATGCATAATAGAATGATACATGACATATGCGACTTTTATTATTTATGTTAACGTGACTTGTAATATTACATCTTTGACAACATATCATATCCAGAGATGGATTAATCATGTAATGCTTTTAAAATAGGTTGAGGGAGGGGAGGTAAATGAAAATAGTGTTAGAATCCCATTCCATTTATGGGATAATGACCTTCTTCTTGTTCTTTTGATGGCGTAGGATGAAGGTAGTTCACATGTTCCCGAGGATTATCAAGGGAATTACACAACATAGAGACTGAATCAAGGGAACATCGCGCAGCTTGAGGTTACTACGCGATCTCCAAATTTGCTTCACCATGAATTTCGGAATCTTGGATACATGTGCAACTTTCCCTTTGATGTGAGCTACACAGTAAATATTGTGACGACTTAATATTCATTGCTTAGTGAAATACATGGTGGATAGTTACGGGTAATCTTAACTCGAACTACACATGAAGTACTTTGACAAACCCACAATATTAAAATATTATTTACTCGAACACAAATTACTTTCTTGCGAAGTAATTTTTCCTTGAAAAGTCCGTGCAATACCAAGGACATGAATAATTAATTAATACAACTTTACTTCACCCTTTTTGGAATATGAATTAATAATGTGCATACATAAAGTAAATTCCTTTTTGCATGTGAACTTTTACGAATCCAAAAACTTACAACTTAGTGTGTGATATTTTAGGACAAGATCCTAAATTTGTGTGTGGTAACTTCAAACTTCCCTTTTCACTGCAACAATTTAAATTCCAATGAAAATTTCACGGAATATTAAAACTTTCATTAGCTAAATCACTAAATGTTCTTTATCTTTCATAAAAGTAAATGTGAATATCATTCACTTGGAGAATATAAGGAAACTGGGCAACATAAGATAGTTTTCTTAAATAACATGTGGAAAAACTTAAATATATGTTACCGAAGCATGAAAATTACAGATGCATATATCGCATGAATTCTTCACATACATAGAGCTTTCACTCTTAGCTATTTCTCCACTTAGCACTTCCTCTTCAACCACAGACCTTGTTCTCTTGGACTTCTTCTATATCAGCATAATTCTGCGTTATATACATAGCTTGTGCTCCATCCTTCTACTCTACCTCTCTAAAATATGACTCTCACTCTCCTCTACTATTCTCTCCTTCTCCTATTCTATTGTTATGATCTCTTGCACATCTACATATAAAAACTTGATATTGGATTCTCTTAGAATCTATCAAGTAGCATTAAATACTGAAGTTTAATTCCTAACTTAAATATACCTAAGAGCTTGACTTGCAAAACAATACACGGCTGATTAAATACAAGGAGACGTGCGTCATATTGTTGATAGAATGATTGAAAGACTATCTGGCAGAACTATGCTCATGTGCAGACTAACTTAATCAGCGAAGAATTGATAGACATCAACTCTAATTAATATTTCCAACAACCCCCCTTAATTATGAGTAGATGGGGATCACTAAAAAAAAATTATCAAAACATTTCAGAGTTGGAATTTTGCTGTGTGAATAATAAAATTCACTTTTGTCAATGTGCCTGGTTTTCTTGTGAAACAATCCAATGGTTGAAGTGTTGTCATAGTGTATTAGTGTAGGTTCTATCTGGTTCTGCGACAAATCATTTAACATCTTGCAAATCCTACTGCAACAAATCCCTTAACATCTTGTAAATCCTACTTTGACTATATTCCTATGAAATGGAGACATCTTCAGCACCTATAGGTGGCATGATTTCAAAATCAACAATGGCTTCTAAGGCCATTTCTTGAACATCTTCATACACAACTAACTTTGCTTGTGCAAGTTGCTACAAAAGAATTTCTTTTATGTCTCCATAGGCTTTTTAGGCCTGATTTTACCATCATTTATATTCATCATGCCATTCATTAGCTACAAATTCAGTTTTACAAACCATCAAGGTTTTTTCTCTCTACATTTTTAATGAAAAATCCACAATAAATCTTACCTTCAATAGGCTATTTTCTTCAACCAAGAGCCTTTGAATGGTGGCTCTTACTTGAACTAAACCTTCTTTGTTTCCAATGAGCTATCGCTCTCCTTTTTTATTTTCCCTTCTTCTCATAATCAAAACCATGAAAATATCAATTGCAAAAAAATATTCATGTACCAGACTTATGGTACTTAGATAGACCAAGTAATACAATTCAAGTCTTCCTTCGTCAACGATGCCCATACTTTAAATTATGCATTCTTATTTGAATTCCTCGGCTTCATCTTCTCTTTCTTCTTCTCCTTCAATGTTTTCTCTAGTTGCTTGAATCTTCTATCAACAGCTTCAGCTGGAAATTCTTCTTCAATATTCTTGTCATTATCCAAAATATGAATGTCCTCCATGACAAGGACTCTTATCCAAATCTTTTTCTTAAAACATTGTAATGTGGGTATACTGAAATCCCAAAATATGCCTTCTGCTTCACCAACACTGATATGTGCAGTGTCATTCTTGTTAGTTTTTCAGCATCTAATTCAATATGATATAGGATCTTAACTGAGAGAACAACATGTACATCATATCAAACACAAGAGACAAGAGACACAAAGCATTTCACCGGGGAAAACAAGAAGGTGAAAAAGCCCGCAACTTCCTCAAAGATAGAATGACCATCAATACAAAGATCACAAAGATGAAACCCCACAACAAGAGATATTCTCCTAGCAGTTGCTCCTCCCACTTGTGCGCACTCCTCCTATCCCTCACTAATGCGAAGTGAGTGAGTGTGTGAATGAATAAATGAGAGAGTCACACTCTCTATTTATACTTTACTTCACTTGACTTTTAACTCTAACTAGGTCGGCCCCAACTTAACCACTTAACATAATGCTGACTGGGCCGACCCCACTAGGGTGGTCTAATAACCCTTTAACGCACACTGAGCCGACCCCTAGAAGGTGGTCTAATAACCCTTTAACCCACATGACTCATACAGGTCCGACCCCACCAAGGTGGTCTAATAACCCATCAAATATAAGTTACGACACTTGCATATAACTTGTGACACTACTCCGAGGTCTAATTCCCTGTCATACATGGGAGGATGGACCTCAATGACTTTACATGACTCAAGTACAATAATGACTTCTCCGACCCAGAGGAATAAACATCTCTGTCGAAGGTACAACAATAGAATACAAATGACGACACATCCGATTGGAGGAATAAGACATCTCCGTCGGGGATACAATAAAGTACAAATGTAATACATGCAATATACAAGTGAATATATTCCGAAGTTACAAATACATCAACACCCCCTCTTAACTAGGAAGGTATTCTCTTGACATAGGTCATCAATAGATGTCGGCACAAGTCTTCAATTCTGGAGCTAGATCATTGTCACTGGACCATGGAGCATCATTATCACTGTTGTTGTACTCCTCATTTCAATCAATGGGTTATCTCTCAATTATTCTCGTCATATGTAGGAAGTTCTACAGACCCAACCCTTTTTCATGCTAGATGTAGGTGGGATGTAGGCCTAGCCTCCTATAGGTCTTCATCATCTCTGCGAGCTAGCCATCCTATGGAATCCTTAGGACTGATTATGTGCGTCAACAAAACCTTGAAAGAGCATCCCAGGACTGATTACGAGCTTACTGCTCAGCCTATCAGATCTCCTAGGGAGCTATTACATGTGACCACCACAAAACCTTAAAAGAGTGTCCCAGGAACGTTTATGTGCATAGAACGACCAGCAAGAACTCTAAAGAGCATCCCAGTACTTTTACGTTCCTAGCACAACCTAATGGATCTACAGGACTGATTACATGTGGTCTGGAAAAACCTCAAAATATCATCCTAGGACTAATTACAAGCTTACTGCTCAACCTATTGGATCTCCCAGGTAAATATTATATGCCAAGAACAAAACCTCAAAAGAGCATTTGCTAGATCTCCTAGGGAGCTATTATATGCCATAGGAAAAACCTCACAAGAGTATCTGAAAATCTCCCAAGGCAAGATTATATGTCCTCCCAAGCAAAACCTCGAAAGAGCATTTGCCAGATCTCCCAGGGAGCTATTATATGCCATAGGCTAAACCTCGCAAGAGTATATGCAAATCTCCCAGGGCAAGATTATATGCTTATCGCACAACCTATCCATGGCCACGGAGTATCCTCCTGATACTCATGATCAACCTAATCATCCTCACACGAAGCATCATCCTGATGCTCATGATCATATTGATCATCATCATACAGTAGATCATCTTGATGCGCATCATTAGTGCATGATCATCCTGGTCATCGTCACAACATGGTCATAATGCATATCATCATCACATGATCATCCTGATCATCGTCACAACATCGTCCTGATGCATATCATCATCGCATGATCATCCTGATCATCGTCACATCATCATCCTAATGCATATAAACACATATGATCACCCTAATCATCATCATGTAGAACATCATCTAGAGCATTGTCCTGATGCTCATCACACAACACTTACATCCATATCCATGGGAAGGATCCTCCTACCACCATGCTTGGAATGGATCCTACAAATGTGTCCCATCACTTCCTCCTCGAAGTATCTTCTATCTAAAGAACACCAAGCCTCTCTCTGAAGTACTCAAACTTCACTCTGGCTAGTGGTTTGGTCAACACATCTGTAATATGCTCATCTGTCACAACATACAGGAGATTCATTGCTCCTCTCTGCACCATATCCCTGATATAGTGATATTTGATCTCAATATCCTTCGACTTGTCATGGAACACCAGGTTCTCTCAAAACTGCACACAACTATGGTTGTCATAATAGATACAAGTAGCATCCAACTAGAGATCAAATAAATAAGATACTAGCTTCCTTAGCCATACTGCCTCACAACTAGCCTAACAAGATGCGACATACTCTACTTCGGCTGTACTCAGTGCTACGTAGGATTGCTTCCTGCTAAACCAAGAGATCACACCTGATCCCATACTGAAGCACCACCCCGAAGTGCTCTTCCTATCTGCAGCACTACCTGCCCAATCTGAATCAACATAACCCTCCAGGTTAAACTTTTTATTTGCATCATACTTGAGCCCATAATCAATTGTACCCTTCAGGTACCTTAGAATATGCTTTATAACAATCAGGTGAACATGTCTAGAATCTGTCAGAAACTGGCTCAAGTTGTTCACCGCAAAGAAAATATCTGGTCTCGTGTTCGTCAGGTACATCAAGGACCCAATCATTTGATGATACACCATGAGACCAAACTACTATGATGAAGCATCACTCAATAGCTTCAGGTTCGATGCCATAGGTGTGGCGATGGCCTTACAGTCCATCATCCCGAACCGCTTTAGGATCTCTACTACATACTTCCCTTGTCCAAGGAATATTCCATCTACACTCTGCCACACCTCCATACCTAGAAATTAATACATCATGCCCAAGTCCTTCATCTCAAACTCGGCAGCAAGCTTCCTCTTCGTGTTAGCAATCAATCTATCCTCACCTGTCACAAACATGTCATCCACATAGAAGTATCACTGGATTTCACTCCTCAACCTTGTAGTAAAGGTTGGAATCTGCTTTACTCTTGGTAAAGCCTAAACTAGACAGGAACCTGTCTATCCTGTCATACCATGTCCTAGGTGATTGCTTTAAGCCATAAAAGGATTTCTTCAATCTACACACATATGACTCCCTGTCATGTGTCTCAAAACCAAGTGGTTGCTCCACATACACTTCCTCTTCAACTACACCATTCAAGAAATATGTCTTAACATCCATCTGGTGTATGTTACACTTGATCACTGCATCCAAAGCAAGTATTGTTCTGATGGAAGTGTATCTGGATACAGGTGAAAAAGTTTCTTCATAATGTATCCCCTCTTTCTGAGAGAAGCCACAAGCCACAAACCTTGCCTTGTATTTCTCTATGCTACCATCTGCAGCATGCTTGATCTTGTAGATCCACTTGGAAGTCACAACAGACTTCCCATCTGGTCTTGGGACCACATCCCAAACACCAGTCTTCATGATCGACTAGTATTCCTTGATCATGGCATCCTTCCATTACTACATCCCAGATCCTGGGAACTTCAGATTCTTCAATATCTTCAAGAAATAGTTTTCTTTGAACTTCGTTGCTAGAACAAATTTTGTTGTCCTTCTTTTGGAGGTGATTGTACACAATATTTACTACAAGTCAAATTCAATTGCATGATTAGAATCATCTCATAGATTTCAGAACAAAATCTTATACATAAGGACATATGTCATACAGTCATGCAATTATCTTAGCCAATGCTTCAATACAACATTTATCCATATCCTGTAACTTTCTAGATGCCTTCCATCCTACCAGAACATTGTTAAGAGTGTGCACTACTCTCAACATCTCAGCAAAAAGGTTTCATTCTATATAAGTAGCAATGGAATGTTGTACAGTACCATAGGCCACTTACCCATTACTTGCATATTAGTAGTATCTTGTTCATTAATGCAACTTTTCTAAAAATGCATAATATACATCCTAAATCTAGGAACATAAGTATGTACATGACTGAACAACATCATTTAAGTAATCATATATACAGGAAATAACAAGTCAAATACTTATCTTTGTTTGCTTGTTGGGTGGACTTCCTCTCAATCTTTGCTTCCTTGCAAGAACTATTGGAGTGTGCTCCCTCTTGATCTTTGCTTCCTTTATGATATCATCATGATTATATGTCTTTGAACTTCTATCCATCCTGGACCGCTATGCATGCTTAAGTGTGCACTAGTGTCATCATTGTGTCATCCTCAATATCTCATACATAGTCATACATTTATTAGTATAATCTCAATACTATCAAGATATTATGATTCTAAATAATCTTAAACATCTATGGTCATGGTCATTTCATAAACAGGTAATTTGTCACAAGTGTTAGTATTCAAGGTTTCAGGGAGTACTTCTTTTACTCATGCATATTCGTATTTGACCATAGGACTCTTTTAGTTTGTCATATCATCAATCAAAGTAAGAAGCATAATATGCATAAACCCATGATTACTCAAACTTATAACTTCATGAATAATCATTATCAATCATACAAAAGTATACTTATCTAAGATCCTAACACAAAGTAGGATTCTAACTTGATATAGGAAAAGATACCTGGATTATCATGCTTGCTAGTTATGTCTAACATACCCACATAATGTCTTCTTGTTCTCTTCAATGACATGTGCTAGTACCCTACATATCTCATAAGTTAACCATTGTAGAACCAAATTATACATACCTCGTAAGTAGAGCTTCTATGTGATCAATGGCTATGGATGAGTCTTTGTATTCATGTCACCATGGTCATATGTTCTTGATCTAGAACTTAATTTGTCTTTCTTGATGTACCTTTCATGTTAGTGGACAACATCATCCTCATACAACACCATAGTGCATTATTACAATCATAGGTGTCAAAACCCTTAATCAATGAATGTCTTCTATCATTCACGTGAATTCATACTTTTACTAAGGTGATAAGACAATTCTAAGATTAATCAAGATTGTACTAACCTCAATAATATGAAGACAAACTTAATCATGAAAACATACTTGTATCTCCTCAAGTCATACCTGTCGGGATTGCTTGTAGTCTTGTTATGTAAGGACTTAGCCTCACCTCCCTTTGGAACTGGAATTTCTTCACTTATGTAGGTGTCCAAATAATTATCTTCTAGGATTAACCCAATCCACTTTGATTTGATGAAGCTCGATCTAGAGCTAGCTAAGGTTTAATAGAGAAACCCTAAAAATCCAAACTTTGAATTTTTCCCTTTGGAACTGGAATTTCTTCACTTATGTAGGTGTCCAAATCGTTATCTTCTAGGATTAACCCAATCCACTTTGATTTGATGAAGCTCGATTTAGAGCTAGCTAGGGTTTAACAGAGAAACCCTAAAATTCCAAACTTTGAATTTCAAACTTCTGATTGGATGAGAAGATATGCCTTGCTGAGCTGATCAAGCTAGCATACTTCAATTTTGAAATCTCCAAAATTTGACCCCTCAAAGTTTCAGATCTGCAGCTTCTGTCAAATTCTGGTTTTCTGGTCAAAATCCTGATCTAGTGTTTGATAGAGCTCGGGGTTCTACCCAACCAAAAACATCGATCTTGGTCTCTAAATTTCAATTTTTCTGAGGAGCATTCAGTCATGGTATCATATTTGAGAAATTCCAACTTTCTCCGAAACACTAATTTCCCGCAGCAGTGACAAACCAAAAATGAACGTGCTCATAATCCAATTCTGTTTGGACAGAAATATATGCCATATTTTTTCTAATGTATCTCTAAAATTCAGATTCTCGGGGTTTGAAATTTTGTCCTGTACTAGATTGACCTATCATATTTCCAACTCCATAGATCTGACCTCAAATGGATTCTTTGAGAGAGAGATATTCCAAGTGTCGCAACGTGACTTGTTTATGGGATGAAATAGTATAGCGAACTTGTACGGCGTGCCACGTGTCACTGTTTCAACTTCGGACTCTAAAACCCAGACCTGTGAAACTACAGTCCATTTTCTAATTATCACATTTTAAAGAATTCCACTTGGAGCTTCCTAGCCCGATATATGACCCTTTTTCCGAGGTCACCTGTTTAGGACTGCATTCTGGAAGAGCTCGAAACCCTAACTTGTATGGATCATATCTCACAAAGTACAATGAAATAGAGGATGTACTTCAGACACAAGGTACATGGACATTTCATCTTCGACTTGTAAATGTTTCAGATCCTAAACCTTCTCCAAAACTGTGTTATAGCGAAAGTGCCATGATGACTGGTTTTTACTATACCAAGCCCTAGCTTCCAATTTGTTGCAAGTGCAACAAGTTCCATAAATGCCATACCATGCCTTCCTTTAGGCTAGCTATAGTACCATGTTAGTTTTTCATAATTTAATTCAATATGATATAGGATCTTAACTGAGAGAACAACATTTACAGTATATCAAACACAAGAGACAAGAGACAGAAAGCATTTCACCGGGGAAAACCAAGAAGGTGAAAAACCCCGCAACTTCCTCAGAGATAGAATGAGCATCAATACAAAGATCACAAAGATCAAACCCCACAACAAGAGATATTCTCCTAGGATCTTCTCCTTCTCCACTTGTGTTCACTCCTCCTCTCTCTCGCTAATGCGAAGTGAGTGAGTGTGTGAATAAATAAATGAGAGAGTCACACTCTCTATTTATACTTTACTTCACTTGACTAGTAACTCTAACTAGGTCGGACCCAACTTAATCACTTAACATAATGCTGACTGGGCTGACCCCACTAGGGTGGTCTAATTACCCTTTAACCCACATGACTCATATAGGGCCGACCCCACCAAGGTGGTCTAATAACCCATCAAATATAAGTTATGACACTTACAATATAACTTGTGACACTACTCCAGGGTCTAATGCCCTGTCAGACATGGGAGGATGGACCTCAATGACTTTACATGACTCAAGTACAATAATGAATTCTCCGACGCGAAGGAACAAACATCTCCATCAGAGGTACAACAATAGAATACAAATGACGACACATCCGATTGGAGGAATAAGACATCTCCGTCGAGGATACAACAAAGTACAAATGTAATACATGCAATATACAAGTGAATATCTTCCGAAGTTACAAATACATCAACAATTCTTTGAACACATTGACTGATAGTGATACCTCATTTCCTAAGGAGTCCATGACAAGAAAATATTTCCAACTGATTCTTCAATCAGTGTATCTTCAGTGCAACTTGTAAATCTTTCTTCAATTGCTTCTTCTTCAACTTCAACTGGATGCTCACCCGCGCACTCAAAAAAACTTGTTAGAATTATATAAAACATTATAATAAGAACCATATTGGTTGTTTTCAGTTTTCTCTTCTATGAGGGAATTCTCCATTTCTTCATTCAAATCTTCCTTTGCTTCAACAACAAGGCAATCAACCTTTTCTATCTCTGCTTCTACATCAATACTAGCATTTTCATCATCATATCTTATATTTTAAAGCCATTCTTCCAAGCATTTAACTCTTCACAAAGAACATCATTCACTACTTTAGCTGCTCTAACTGCAGTAAAACATACATCATATTGAGTGTTGTCATCATGCCGCTTTTTTTCTATCCATGCTTCTGCAGTCACCAAATCATCATGGATTATTTTTGCTTGTACTCTATTTGTTCTAATTTCTGCAAATTCTGCACATTCTGCACATTCTGCACCAATCTTATCAAATTATTCAACAAAATTGAAATCATCAATATTTTCTAAAACTTCACAAACCCATGTTTGACTCATAGATTTAAGCACTGCGACATGGTGCTATTTATCTTTCTCATATTTTGATGTTGCTTCAAATACTGATACTATGGAAGTTTTCATTCCATCACCATGATCATCATTAATCCTTATTGCTTCCTAGGCGATTTCACAAATACTAGTTGCTTCATCGATAACTTCTTCATGGTTAACATTAGCAATAGATATTGCTGGAATATCCAAAGAACAGACGGATACACTTGCAGTTCTACAATCATTGTCCACACGTGTTTGTGTAGTGTGGAATTCACCATCATCATTATGCGCATACTATCTTCTTTTGCAGATTTTGTGTCAACATCCTCAAATTTTGTTGTTCTTGCTGGCATGTGAGGTGCACCAACCTTATCAAATTCAATTTGAATTTTTGGCTTACAAGCCAAACACTCAAGAAAATCATTTGGACAATATGCAATATTTTCTTCATCTGTTGTTGTAGATTCTTCATCAAATTCAGTTGTTTCTACATCATTAATTTTACAATCTGCCACATCATCCACTTTTGGCAAATGTATCATGAGCTGCTGCTCATCTTCAACTTCAAACACATTATCATCATCCACTATTGCATCAACATAGTGGGGTTCACCGATAATTTGACTATCTTTCGTTGCTTCTGCAGATTTGATTGTTGAAATGTTAACAGGCTGTAACTCGACCATATATCCCCCCCTTAGATCAAACTCTCTATTCAACCTTTCCTAGAATTCTCTAGTTGTGTTTGCTTTAGGAATTACATAAGAAATATTAACACTCAAAGCTTGTTGGATGGAGAGATCCAATGCATCTTGTTGGACTCAACACATCTATTTTCTATGTAATTTTGCAAACCATTATAATGGATAAATGTCTGCATCTTGGCATACGAACATTCATAAAATTTACTAGTAAAAAGAGGAGGAGATCCCAAACTAACACTTCTCAAATAGATTTTTGATTCTTCAGCTTCAGCTGATATTTCACAAAATATTTCTACATATTTCTTGGCTTCTTCCCTATTCTTCATTCTTTTAGTTTTCTTGAGTCTTTTCAGAAGACCCATTTCTTCTTTACACAAAAGATATTTTCTTAAAATGGTATTTCATAAAAAAAACATGCTAATACCTGAGGAAGCATACAGCTTCGGCTGACTCCCTCTTCTTGATGGTTTGACCTCGGCTTAAACTTGCGACTGCTTTTTTTTCCACAGCAATGGAAGAGACTCTTCTCGACATTGGTGTTCTTCTATTTTTCACTGAACTTCAACTCCACTGATCATACTGATTCTTCCTCTCAAAAATACTATAATCTTGAGCTCCACAACTTCTCCAGCAACCTCAGCTCCTTTTTTTAATTGAGCTTCTGCTCATACTCCTGCTCCTTAATTAGTGCTTATACAGGTCGCCCTTCTTCTGAACATGCTCTGATACCAGAGCAAGGGAACTGCACATCTCAGAGACCTAATCCAGGGAACATCACACAACTTGAGGTTACTGCACGATCTCCAAATTTGCTTCAGCATGAATTTGGATCCGTGCAACTTGCCTTTGATGTGAGCTGCAAAGTAAATATTATGACACAAAATTTCTATGTAGTAAGACTTAATATTCATTGCTCAGTGAAATACATGGGTGGATCTTTTCGACAACCTTAACTTGAACTACGCATAAGGTACTTTAACTAACCATTACTTTGACAAACCCACAATATTAAAATATTATTTACTCCGACACAAATTACTTTCTTGCGAAGTAATTTTTCCTTAAAAACTCTGCATAATACCAAGACATTCAAATAATTAATTAATACAACTTTACTTCACCCTTTTTGGAATATGAGTTATTTACCACGCAAACATAAAGTAAGTACCATTTTATATGTGAACCTTTATGAACCCATAAACTTACAACTTAGTGTGCGATATTATAGGACAAGCTCCTAAATTTGTGTGTGGTAACTTCAAACTTCGCTTTTCACTACAACAACAGTTTAAATCCCATTGAAACTTCCGCCCAATATTAAAACTTTCATAAGGTACATCACTAAATGTTCTTTATATTTTATAAAAATAAATGTGAATAGAATTCACTTGGGAGAATATGAGGTAAGTGCGCAACATAAGGTAGTTTCTTAAATAACATGCGGAAACACTTAAATTTAAATATATATTATGTGAGCGTAAAATTTACAGCTGCATATATCGCGTGAGTTCTTCACATACACAGAGCTTGGACTCTTATATTTTTCTTCACTTAGAACTTCCTTGTCAACCACAGACTTTGTTCTCTTTGAATTCTTCTATATCAGTATACTTTTGGGTTATATATAGAGCTTGTGCTCCTTACAATTTTCACATACAGAGCTTGTGCTTCAGCCTTCTACTCTGCTTCTCTAAAATCTGACTCTCACTCTCCTCTGGTGTTCTCTCCTTTTCCTATTTTGTTGTTTTTATATCTTGCACATCTACACATAGAAACTTGATATTATCTTATCTTAGAAGTTACTGAGTAACATTAAAGACTGTAATTTAATTCGTGACTAAAATCTACCTAACAACTTGAATTGTAAAACAATACAATACTTATTAAACACAACTTATTAAATACAAGGAGACGTGAGCTGGACTACTGACAGGATGAATGATTGACTATCTAAAAAAACTATGCTCATGTGCATAATGACTTAATCGACAGAGATTGGACAGACATTGACTCGTAATTAATATTTCCAACAAGTTAGTAGCACAAATTTTGGGCACCTTCATTCTGATTTACAGTGTACATCATTTTCTCTACCACTGATTCCAAACAAAGTCCCAGGGACTCTCATGTTCTTGTAAGTGGTATGCTTAATGAATTAATTGGTGGAAGGCGTCAGTTTATGATACCTCTAACCTTGAAAAAACTGCTTATCCAGATAGGTACTATGATGAACCTGCAATAATTAATTAATGCAAATACATGAGATATCATAAATAATAGAACATAATCACTTTTATATTGATGATGGGCCACTTCGAGGGGGAAACCTCCTTTGAGCAAGCTCAATACAATTAACTTGATGGTGCCTTCAATGACCTCAACACACACTTATATACTGAGTCTATGCCCAATACTATGAGTCAAAACCATGGGACATATAATACTACAGGACGACTTACAAAGCATATGCGTCCAATACTATGGGTCAATACTATGGGCTAATATAAACTACGGATCAACAAATACTACGGGACGACTTACAAAGCATATGCATCCAACAACAATATACTAACATAGTAAAGAGAAGGGTTGACATAGGTTCCTAACATCCCCTCTCCCTTAGAAAAAGCTTTGTCCTCAAAGCTTTGGTTGGAGAAATTGCTGCAGAATCTGAAGGAGTGGTTCCCCGGTAGCATCCTCGGGTTGCATTTTGGGCCACTGACGCATTTGGAGTGTCAAGGAGGATTGCTTGGAAGGCTGTAGATGAAGAAGAACCCTGTCACCTGCGTGGAAAATGTGCTCAGAATGGTGCTGATCGGCTTGTTGTTTCAGGTGAATTCTGGCCATGTGAAGATTGTCCTGTAGAATGAGAAGAATCTGATCGCAGTTTCGAAGAACCGAGTCAATTTCCTAAACTGGGGAGCTGCTAAGGGTGTATGGAAGAAGAACAGGCGGTGTTTTTCCATAGACTACTTCATATGGTGTCCTTTGAGATGTGGTATTGTACCACCAGAGCGCTGCTAGGAAATCCATAGAAATAGTTGGCCAAAGTTGTGTAGGGATGGGCAAGGGTTTGAGCAATCCCGAAAGGAGTGTCGTTTCCCCCTTGTTGAATTGGAAACTATCATCGTTAGCCACCATCTGTTGAATTGTCATTTTTAGTTCCTGCCAAAAGAAGTTACATCGTTCCCGGTCATACATTTTGCAGAACCCAGAGTGCCCTGTTGATGAAGAAGCATGGATTTCATAGAAGAGATAACCCTATTGAACATATTGCAACCAATTTGGAACAAGCAGAGAAAGAGCTGTAAGAGAAACTGGGTCATCAATTGTACGAGAAGGAGCATCTTCCACCATATTGTCCTTACCCTTCTTGTAAGTGATCACATAGGGATAACCCATGAGTTGGATAACCCATTTCAGGTGTGTTGGGGAGGAGACCCATTGTTCCAGAAAATTTTCCAAACTCGGGAGATCAGTCTTGATGCAGAAATAATTCCCTAATAGGTATGGCTGCCACTTCTGTACTGCATGCAAAATAGCCATCATTTCCTACTGAGAGGTAGATGTGGCTAAATTCTTACCGAAAAGGTCTCTTAAAGGCAGCAAGCGCATTGGTTCAGCAAAGATACTTGCATATCTATCCAAGGAGGTAGTGGAGATTGTTGATGGGTGCATCTGAATGGATTTGAGTTGAGCGATGACACCATGTGAATTCTTCTTAAGGATTTTTTCCAGATGATGTGAACTGATGATGCAAAGAGACCCTGGTTGTAAGCCCATAAATTTGTGTTGTGCCCCATTGACTTTAAACTGCATCCAAAGTTCAGCAAAATCCCATAAGATGGGGCCAAGTGTGCGTAGCCATTGAACGCCCAAAACCACATCACATTCGCCTAAGGACAAGGCAAACATGTCAGAGCGTAGGTTATAATCTTCCTTAGAGATACGCACATTGTGACACTTCCCCTTGCAAGGTAAGGTGCTCCCATTGGTAACCATGACTTCAAAGTTGGAGCAAGGATGGACAAAACAATCAGCCTTTTTGGCAATCCAAGGGTCAATGAAGTTATGAGTGCTACCAGAATCAATGAGTATGGTAAGAGGGAGCTTCTTGAAGTATCCCCTGACCCACATTGTTTGTGGGGTGGTGACGCCGGTTACAGCATGGAGAGAGATCTCGGGTGGGTCGTCCTGAGATGGGGTTTCAACAGGCAGGTGTTGAATTTCAACATGATCATCTACTGTATCTGTAGCTTCTTCACCAAGTTCTAAGGCAGGAGAAGAATCCACATCCAAGAGATAGAGCTTTTTTTTAACACATCTATGTCCCCGAGTGAATTTCTCATCACAATTATAGCAAAGCCCTTTTTCTCGGCGTGCCTGCATTTCTATTTCAGACAAATGCTTGATAGGAGTTGGTTGAGGAGCAGGCGTTATGGGAGGTCGTTGGGAACCCATATTTCTGAAGGGAACAAAGGTGGGTTTGGAGCGTTGTTGAGCTGCGATCTTGTCCTCGACCAGCTTAGCCAACCCTAGGAATTCCATCATTGTGTTGGGACAAAACATTTTGACCTCTGAGCGGATTTGATCCTTGAGACCACTGATAAAACAACTCCTGTAGAATTCATCAGACAATCCTTCCGTGTGATTGGCCAATTTCTCAAATTCTGTCTGATACTCTCTCACTGTGCCAATTTGGTGAAGTTTAGTGAGTGCTCCTGTAAAATCATCAAAAGCACTAGGACCAAATCGTGGCAAAATGAGTTGGCAAAAATCTGTCCAGTTTGGCTCGAGATGAGCTTTGATGTACCAACGGTACCATTGAAGGGCTTTCTGTTCCAAATGAAAGGATGCGAGTGGAACTTTATGGGCATCAGAAGTATTATGCAGACTGAAATATTGTTCCGCTCGATATATCCATCCAGTCGAATGAGTACCATTGAAGCGAGGAAAATCAAGCTTTGGCCCACGAAAATTGCTGGAAGAAGAGAACCCGGTGGCTGCAAAAGATTCTGGCTGTCTGGTATTGTTCATGGCAGAATGCTGAAGATGAAGGCTGAGAAATTTTTCATCCAGATCTTGGAGTTTGGTTTGGATGGCTGCAAGTGCTTCCTCCATGGTGTGTGCTCCTGCACGGGTGACAACCATAACCAGGTGGTTTTTTTTTTTTTGGTGGAATGGGTAGAAAAACACAAACAGAAGCTGATTTAGTAAAGGGAAATTTGGATGGGGGAAACAATCTGAGGGGTAATTGGGGTTTGACTAGATTTTGGACACTGTCGAAAGGGCAAGAAAGCAAAAAGGGGGATTTCAGAAGCGGGGTGATAGAATGAGAAAATTTGGCAGAGAGGTACAAAGAAGCAGAATTTAGAAAGGAACTCTGTGGTAAAATTTGAAGGTGATTGGGTGAAATCTGAGGAAGTTATGGCAAACCCTAAAAATAGACAAATGTGGGATTTCGGGCTTTGAGAAGGGGAATTGGGAATAGGGTCCTCAGGAATGAAAGATGCAGAATGGGATGATAGGGGTTCCCCGAAAATTTCAAGGAAAACAGAGTGAAAACAAGGGAGATATGGAGAAAAAACAGATTTTTTTTTGTTGTTCAGAAATGGATCGGCAACAGCGACGCGGAAGGGATCGAAAATGGATGGATCTGAAACAACGACTGGATCTAGAACAAATTTTAGAATAGATCTGAAACAGCTGGATCTGGAGCGGAAGTGATCGGGAACAGTTCAACTGAAAATAAATATGGATCCCAGGTATGTACAGCTTCCTAACAGTTCAGGTGTTTCACTCGCCCACCAATGCTGTCTAACGACTTGCGTATTGGGGCAGCACCCCTCACTCCACGGCTCAGGTAAAACTGATAACCGCTTTGCCACAAATGACAGCTCTTGGTTTACCTCACGGGTGGGAACTAGTCAATCAAGTAGAGGTCGTTGCCCTTTTCGCTGGCAGGTCGTCTCAATGGGTTAGCTACTTTGGGGTTCCTGTGGTACTCCTCACAATGAGTTTTAGGGCTTATGCCCAAATACTTCCCACAGTTAAGCGGATAGGGATTATTCCCAAATCCGAAGCTGCAATAGATGCGAAAAAAGAATTTGGCAGAAATTCCACCCAACGAGCCCAAGAAAGTGCTCTGATACCAGATGTGATGAACCTGCAATAATTAATTAATGCAAATACACGAGATATCAGAAATAATAGAACATAATCACTTTTATATTGATCACTATCCACTTCGAGGGGGCAACCTCCTTTGAGCAAGCTCAATACAATTAACTTCACGGTACCTTCAATGACCTCAACACACACTTATATACTAAGTCTATGCCCAATGCTATGATTCAAAACCATGGGACATATAATACTACGGGACGACTTACAAAGCATATGCGTCCAATACTATGGGTCAATACTATGGGCTAATATAAACTACGGATCAACAAATACTACGGGACGACTTACAAAGCATATGCGTCCAACAACAATATACTAACATAGTAAAGAGAAGGGTTGACATAGGTTCCTAACAGGTACAATGATACAAGATTGCTTGGCTATAACTATAATGGGACGCAATGGAAATCATGACGCATTGGAAATGGTGGCAAGTCTTATAATCCTCCTACACTACCTGAATGATGGAAACAAACCATGAATGAATCCGCGAGCTTCTGAACAAAGGATGCGGTTGTTTTATTCTCCTTGTGTTGATGTGGAGAACTTGACAATGGCAGGGTGATTTGTGGTTTATAGGGGTGAGATACTGGAACCTGTAGCAGGCCTCAAAAGGTGATGAGTTCCCAATAGAAAGTTGGTTTTCCAACTCAATTTAAATTCTTAAATTTGTTTCTAAATATGGTTGGTGCAAAAATGTTGGAAATAATATGCACCCTTAACTTTTTGCTAGTATAATCAATTTCATTATAAGGTGGAGATTCTTGTTCTGAATTTACAACACAGAACATACAATGTAAAAGTAAATTAATAAGTTAAGTACATCATAAAAAGCATATGACACACAACATAGAGCACATATATGCATTGTCATTACATACTTGTAACCCTATAACTCTATTCAGAAAATTATTGATTGAATACAACTACTTGTTTGGCATCCAAAAGTGTTCTATTTCTAGTACTATCGACATCATTCATCAACTCAAATTACATTATTTGTATCATTACATGCTTTACATACATGTCACCTTGTTACTGTGTTCAGAGAAGTATTGATTGAATACAACTACTTGTTTGGCATCCAAAAGTGTTCTATTTTAGGTACTATCCACATCATTCATCAACTTGAATTACATTATTTGTATATTTACCTGCTTCATGTTGGATAAATTTGAATCTCAGCTTTACAATTGGACTGATGAGAACAACATGTGTAGCATTGTTCAAGCCGAGGCAGAATTGCAAATCAAAGAAGGGGTCGCCTCCAGGTTCAACAAAGCAGATTGGTTGTTGATGCTACAATTGGAGGACATCTAGGAGGGCGTCTTCGAAATATGCATGTACCAAGTGGTTGTTGCTGGATAAATGGCTTAAGGCTCTATGAAATTGCTTAAGCCCGATCCAGATGTTGTAAGAGGATCATAACATAATAAGTATAAAATAAACCATTGCCTCGAAAAGAGGCCAAAAAAGGCTCCAAGACAATAATTGGCCTAAACATGAATTTGCCAAAAATACTTACGATATGTTGCATTGTAAAATGGGAAGGAATAATCAAATTCTGACAGATGGATTTGGGATTCCCTGCTTCTTGGTGGGGACTAATAAGGTGAATAAGTAATCTCAGTGAAATCTGTGTAATAATGAATATCATACAAAGTAAGATCATAACACTGGTTTGTATGACAAAGAGTTAAGTGTTTTAAAAGTTGTTGAATATTGTTATCATTAAACATGGTAGGTTGTATGATTATGAATATATAATTATCTTAAATATAAATTTATTAAGTAGCATGTAATTTTTGTTATGTGGATTATAGTTATCACATCATCTTTGTTAAATGCATATGAAAATATATATATACTTGTACATTTTGATCACTGCTTGAAATTTTGTGTTCAATTAAAAAAGTTTTACCTTATTTTATTTAAAGTTTTTTACACGTGGTTGTTGAGAAGAAATTGTCACACATTACCATATAATAAAATTGTTAATCCATAAATTTTACAACTTAACAAGCTACCTACCCATTATTTTTTTTCTCCTTATTAAGTGTATGTCATGGAGCATCTTTTTATATATAAAATTATAATTTTAAATATTGAATAATCTCGTTGTTTTTTTTTTCCATAAGAAAATATAGCTTACTATTAATACCGTGAAATAGTAAATAAAACCAGTACATCATGTCATCATAACATGTAAGAGTGTGAGTCATATCACATCACGAGCCCCCAAAGACATCACCACTAAACAAAGATCTATGCCAAGTCCCATCTATAAACCATAATGGATGTCCAAAATAACGAGCATCATATCCCCAACAGCAGATATGACCAAAAAGAAACATCTCCATGTATCATAGTAACAGAGTACCATAGAGGACAAACCTAAAGACATAATACAAATATATAAGTCCAAAACAGCCCAAAGCCTAGACACATATGACAAATATAGCAGGAATGATAATGAGCAAAATGTATAGAGCCGAATAGACCAACCGGATCAAAACATCCAACAAGTAGTTGGAGAAAGAACCTAAGAACCTGCAAGATATAAAGTCGCATAAAATCATATGACAGATATATATAAAAAAAAATGCTGCTAAACAAAAAAGTAGATCAACACCAAAGCAAATCAACCGAGCCCCGAGAGAATAGAAATTCCTCATGCCATTCCTCCCACATGATAATACCAGTCGATGAATCCAAAGCCCGCTTGGATAGCATGTCTTCCTCCACATTTATCTCGCGATAAACATGAGCAAAGTGAATATGCTGAAACCCACTAATGTAGTTCCTGACAGCATCCAACCAATGTGTGAGGAGCAACACATTGAGGGGGGAAGAACCCAGTGCCCAAGATATTATAGAGGATGAATCACCCATAACAACGATCGACGAGACCCGTTTGTGCCGAGCAAAATATAAGAGGAGCCAGAGTGCACAGAGTTCGCTGCGAGTGTTTGTTCCAAAGCCCAAATTCAAATGAATTCAATAGGAGACAGAGTTATTAAGATGTAGCACCACACCAGCCTTGATATCACCTCTCCCCCCAGTCGCAACCCCATCAAAGAATCCGCAAGGATACACCAGAATTGGAGGAGCATTCCGGTAACCAGGTTGCTTTGTAGATGAAGCAATCCTGCCACCCACAGGAACAGATATGGAACTGAACTCTTTGAATAAGGAAATAATTAAGCTGGTTAACCAAACCAAATTAGGAACAATACCCTCGAACACACAGCGATTGCGGGCCTTCCATAATTCCCACGGCATAAAACAGGGGAGTTCCAACCACCGACGGGCAAGAGCATCGTGGAACCACCGACCAAAAGAATCACTCAATGTGGACGAATGCCAGGCAATAGGTAAACCAAGTGACTTAGCAGTGAGTGACCAAAGATCTTGCATGGCCAAGCACGAAGAGAAAATGTGATCGACCGATTCCAAATGTGAGCAACATAAAGGACACCGGCCAGGACCGCAGAAACCACGTCGGCAGAGGTTATCCCAGGTAAGTATATTGTTACCCAAAGCCAGCCAAACAAAACATTGAATCATCGGATGGAGAGCAAGCTTCCAAATCGCAGTGTGCCACCAAACCATCCCCGGTCGACAGTCGGCAAATAAAGAGTCGTAAGAAAGTTTTGAGGTGACCACGCCTCGAGCAATATCCCAAGACCATACCAACCTGTCCGGGGATTCACAAAGGCGGATATTTGCTTGACTGAGATACATATTGTAATCTGACCATCCCTTTCCCATAAATTCCCCAATACCAAGTTGACGAGCAGTGATCCATCCCCTGCTGTTTAAAGAAGCCGCATGTGCAATATAATAGACCCCCCTGGCACGAAGATGTGCAAGTAGTTCAGGCGAGAGAAGATATGTAGGGGATCCTCCCAGAACAGGGTCCGAGCCAAGTCTTATGTCCCGGCCATTGCCCGATTTCCAAGTGAGCCATTTTGAAACAACAAAGAATGAGCCCATGATTCCACGCCATATATTTGATGACCCAGTAACAGTATGTCTGCCAATCCGAAACCAGGACGCAACTGGAACATGTTTGAGATATTTGGCCTGGATAATACAACCCCACAAAGAGTTGTTAAATAAAGCACGCCACAGACTCTTTGCATGAAGAGCCATCATAAAAAGCTCCAAATTTTTAACATTCCAGCCCCCAAGAGTATATGGTTGGGCCAGAGTTTTCCAGTTTATTAAATGGAACTTATTCTTCTCCCCCCCACAGACCAAATAAAGCGGAAAAATTTCCCCCGAATAATGTGTAAAATGGACACAGGAATTTTGTAGAGGGAGAACCAGTATACTCCCAGGTTCTGAAGAACAGCCTTTGCCAATGTGAGCCAGCCACCCAGAGACAGATATCTCATGCTCCAATGTCCAATGCGCACATCAAACCATTTGACAAGCCATATCCAATCATTGATCCTGTATTTTGCAGGTTTGAAAAAATAGCCGAGATACTTTGAGCCCTCAGATAATTCCTTGAAATCCAAAGGAAAATAATCCCTGATCCTGCGTTCCACATTCACCTCCAAAGAGTGCTTCAGGAAGAAATATTTTACCATACTAATGAGCATACCTGTTATCAAACAAAAGAAATCAAGTATTTTCTTATACTGTAACCATTCAGCCAGTATACCCATACCAAAAAGTATCACATCATCCACAAAGAGAGTTCGTGTTACCGATACCCTAGCCAAGACCTTGATACCCATGATAGTGCCCTCACCCTTTGCTTTGTGAATGGAGAGGCTCATCCCTTCAATGACTAGCAGAAACAGAAGGGGAGAGAGAGGGAATCCCTGACGAAGGCCCCTAGAAGCCTTGAAGTAATCAGTCGGCTGACCATTTATAAGAACAGAAAAGTTGACAGAGGTAACACAGGCCATAATCCACTTCATAACCTTCCAAGGTAGGCCAATTTGGATAAGAATCAGTTTCAGAAAGGTCCAATTTACCCGGTCGTAGGCTTTCACCAAGTCAAGTTGGAGAATATGTGCATCCATCTTCTTTTGGTTTATGCTGTGGAAAACCTCCCGTGCCATGCCAACCACATCGTGAATCTGCCTCCCATCCAGAAAACCATATTGTTCCATAGAAATGTACGTAGATAGGATCGGTTTGATACGTTGTGCAATTATCTTGGATATGATCTTGTATACTAAATTGCACAAAGCAATAGGTCGGAAGTCACTAAAACTCTCAGGATGTGATGATTTTGGTATTAGTGCCAGATAGGTAGTATTCAGCGCCCCGAAAACCAGCCCCAAAGACCAAGATTCATCCACAACATCCCTGAGGTCATCTCCCACAATTTCAAAAAAATGTGTGAACAGTTCTACCGTCCAGCCATCCGGACCGGGAGATTTATCCTTAGCAAAACCTCGCAGGGTATTCTGAACTTCAGTGATAGTAATAGCCTCAAATATTTTGTCCCCCTCCCTATCATTGAACATCCTAGGGTATTCTTTTATAAGCTTAAACTGTTCAGGTAGAGATGTACTCAAAGGATCAGTAAAGTACTCAAGAAAGTGCCGCGATGCCTCAGACTTCAAATCCTTATCCCCATGAATCCGTCTCCCATCATGATCATTTAAATCCCAAATGTTATTTTGAATTCTGCGAGAATCAACATAGCGATTAAAAAACTTAGTGTTTAAATCACCAGCTTTTATCCATATTGCCCAGCTCTTTAAACACCAGGACTCTTCCTGAATGATGAGGATCTTGAGTTTCCTTTCCTCCATAATAGCAAGCCGAGCTCTTCTAGATTGAGAAATCCCCACCCTCAAAGATTGATCCCTGAGATCAGCAATTTCCAATTCAAGCGCATTGAGTTTTGTAGATAGCTCGGCTTTTTTGGATCGCTCCCACTTTATAGTATAGTCTTTTAAGGAACATAATTTTGCAGCGAGTTTGTCCATTGCCGACCGCTCCCCCGAGACATCTAAATTTACCCAATGGGAGCGTACGCCCACATCATAATCCGGATTGTTTAACCATACAGAGTTGAATTTGAATGGATATACATGGTGTTTTGCTTCGGATTCAAATTGTAAGATAATGGGAAAATGATCATTGATATGGGTCTGTTGAATCCATGTTCTGTATGTTTTAAAAGAGCTTAAGAGAGATTTAGAAATCAAGTAACAGTCAATACACTTGGAGATCAGATTCTCATCTGGATGACCATTTGACCATGTGGGGGCCATAGGTCACGGTTCCACATCAATTAGGGAAAATGTGGTGAAAAGATTCCTGAAGTAAGTCCCAAGAGGGTCCCTTCTGGCCACACACCCCCAGATTTCCTCAGCCCCCCAAGAAAAATTCAAGTCACCTGCAAGTATCAAATTTTCCATTGCCAATAAATGTTCCGAACATGCCAGATTCCAAAATGCTTCCCTGTTGCAGTAAGGGCCATAACAATTTACCGTATTTATATATTTTTCCGAACCTGTACAGTTGCCAGACAGCAGAATGCCCAGCGAAGTAATATAAGGATTAGCTTAAGAACCCCCAGGTTCCATGTAGCTAGTAAACCACCAGAAAGACCAGCCGTGTCAATAGATGACATACACCATCCCGGCTTTATTTTGTTGAAAAAAGAATGGGCCTTCTCACCACAGACCATCGTTTCTTGTAGGAAGACCAGATCAGTATTAACAATTTGCAGGACTCTTTGAGGGCCAGTTGTTTGGGAATACCCCCCACACCCCTGATGCTTAAAGAGATAAAAATCATTATCGACCCTTGGCTAGGGATTTGATTCCTCTAAGAGCCCTGGTATCAGAAGAGACGGGGGTAATCGAATTGTTTTTTTCATTAACCCCCAAAGTGACGACCTTTTTATTTTTCCTAGCACTCCTCGTTTTTAAAGGAGAGAAATCAGTTGCCAGCCCGCCCTGTCAAGCCCCCTTCACAATGCAGTGTTCTCCCAACGTGTCCAATATTTCAACCGAAGAGATGTTATTTAAAACCTCCTTTCCCTAGGCCAGTGCCGCAGGGTCCGACAAATCGACCTCTATTGTATTGCTTGGACCACAATCAACAACAACCTGATTTTTTAAATAGACCGGGAGGGCAGATTTTTTGACCATGTCAGAATAGGAAGGGATGAGTATAACTCGATCCCAGGTCACCGGTTCGTGGGGTGGTAGAGGGTGTGAAGGAATGTGGACGGACGGGGGATCCAAAACATTTTCACTCAACACACCATCCCCAACAGGTGCAGTTTCAGGTAAAAGTGCCTCACAATCCGAAGAAAGGATGACAGTAGGGCTATGATTTCCATCCGACGCAACAGGTGAAATGGGGATGATGGATGAGGTTCCAGGGGAGGTGGTAGACACAGGGAGTGGTATATCTGCAGAGGGGGACGCATCGTCAGACGAGACGTTTGGCTCACTTTCAAATTCAGAGGAATTAGACAGCTTTGGATACACACGACTGAGATAGTTACCATTGTTACCATTATTAAGCTCCAATGCATTTATGAATTGAATGTCCAACTCATTCAAAAAATGACAAAGAGATGGGTCATTGGATTCCAACTTACCCAATAATCCCGCAGCAGAGTTAACCGGATTTGAAACCCTGTTGAAAAAACCGTCAAGACCGTCGGTTGTATCCACATCCTTGTCGCTGCCATCGTCCAAAGACCAAAACGGGTCCGCCCCCACTGGACGACCAGAAGAAAAGCGTTGAGTGCATTGCCTCCAGAGATGACCCACTTGTTTGCAGTTAGAACAACGAAAGGGGATGCCCCAATAGTCTATGACCAAATCCAGCCGACGGCCCCTCCAGTTGATGTGGAGAACATCAATGAGCCCCAAAGAGATGTCAACCTCCACCAAGAGCCACCCCATACGCCCATCAAACCCCGTAAGGTGCTCATCCTACAGATGAAGAAACTGACCCATGCTATTAGCAATAGCTTCAAATGCCCCACGATTCCAGAGAGCAAGCGGGAAGCCTAGAATGAGAACCCATAAATGTCACAGGCAAACAGTAGCCGAATCCGGGTCAAAGTCAGTATGCCATTTCTATAGCATGAGGCTGCCAGCACCATGAAGCCATAACTGGTTTAAGATAGTCGAACAATGAATTTCCTGCTCAAACTTGAAACCGTACCAACCACGAGCCAAAGCAAAAACCTGTGGGGTGTAGCCCACAATGGGTTTCCATTTTTCAGTAACCCACCCCACAATGTCCTTTCGATCCATTGTAAAGTAGGAGAATTTCCCCACCAAAACGGTCACATTGAAGTTAACAAGATCTTCTAAACCCAGATCCCGACCCATAGTAAGCCAGGCCTCCCGAGGATGGTAGCAGAACTTCTCACTTAGACGATGAGCAGCACGAGAGACATGTCGCGGTTTCTTTCCTTGCACATGGGACGGACAAGCCCGAGTGCTGTCAACTGAAGGGTCAGAGCCCGAAGTCACCCCAGGAATCCCCAACAAAGGAAGGTGGCATTTTTTCGGCAAATGTTTGGCACGTGGAGCCCTTTGCCGACTACCCAAGGCAAGAGGACGTTTGCCATGTAGCATATCATGAAAATAGGAATCAGGTTTGAATAAGCCCGCCTCTTCTATCCTGTAGTCTGAGGCAGTCATGGGGTTATCAACCAAGGCATGTGGAGACACCACCTATTCCCCCATCTGACAAATATAAGCAGATTACGCCAACACAAATTCCAGGTGCTAATAGATCCAGGATCCCATGCCGCACAACTCCAATAGAACCAAAACCCCAGGTGTATGAACAGATCTTGTGTTTGAACACAGCGGATTCAAATAGGAAATGATACCCCGAAGTTTCTAAACCCAAGTCTCACACGTCCAGGTCAAACCACGGCAAAGACTGACAAAAAGAGGCCGTAAAAGTGTGGCCGGACCCAAAACCAGCAGACAACCAACGGCCCTGTCGCCTGACCCTTGATAATGATGGTGTACAAGTATCCGGGAAAACCAAAACCCCAGGTTGCCCAAACCTAGATTTTGACAAAAACGGAGGTTAAAACGCCCGTGAGTAAACCGGGGACCAGCACCACAGCATGTGGTCGACACCCAAATGTCAATTATTGTGGTAAAACCCCCACCGCAGGATTCCAGTCGTAGTCCCTAACAAGTTAAAACCACAAAAACGACAACAATAAATGCCCAAAAAATCAGAAAAAGGATTTTACCGACATCGCCTGACTGATGGTGTGGGAAGCTGGTCGCCCCCTGGTTTTAGTGAGCACCCATTACACCATGCCATGCAACCCCGTCTCCTTGTTTTTCTTATGGACTCATATTTAATATATATATTAAATAAGATATGGTTTTGATGGTAGATGTTTTCATAATGGATAGGCGTTCTATCAAGGCTTTTGGATTTCACTATGTTGAAATTTTAGAACAACTTTCAGGTAGGTACTAGTGAGATTGTCTTAAGATAGGTATATTGTTCTCCAAAAATGTCATTCTAAAACTTTAATACAATGAAATTCAAAAAATTTAATACAAAGATATGAATTATGAAAAAAACTAATTTATAATAATAATAATAATAACATCTCAAAAAACATATATATACTTTATCCCCTCAATTATATATATATATATATATAAAAAGGAAAACACATGTTTATGATTTAAGATTCAAAGCACACAAAGTGTGTCTAAATATATGTAAGGAAAAACGATTTTAAAATAATTTTATAACATTCTTTTTAATTAATTAAAAAATATTTTCACTCTTTCACGTCTTTAAAATTACTATTAATCAACGATTTTCAAATAATTTTATATGATTTTTTTTAATTAATTAAAAATTATTTCACTCTTTCATATCTTTCAAATTACCATTAATCTTTCCATTGATCAATTAAATATTTTCCTTTGTTTGAGTTATTTTTTAATATGTTAAATATATTTAAATGCAAACATTCATTCAAAATAACATTTTCATTGATATATAGAAAATCTTTAGATTATGATATCATTTAAAATGATAAAGAAAATCCGTAGATTTTGAATATTTTGTATTAAAAATGTTTGATGGAAAAATGTAGGCGGATTATTTTTGTGGAATTTATGGGTCATTATCCATTTACAACTTTTTTTAGTATATACAATATATTTTTAGAAATAATTTTTAAAAATTAAATTTAAATATATCTATGAAAGGAGAAGTGAGGTGTCACATGGTGTTTACCCATAGTGTTTTATGAGATATATTGCTTATTTTATTCTAATTGACTTAGTTATTATCCCTCTTGGAAGAGGTTATTGTGCCATCCACCTTTGAACTTATATTAACAATTTTTTCATCAAAAAAAATTATTCACAATATTCTAAAATAAATATTATAGCTTTTTTATTTATATTTTTATAAATATAATATAATTATAATTAATAAATATTATAATTTTTTTTTTAATATAATATAATTATAATGATTTCTTGTTTAATTGGTTAAGTTCTTATTTTATAATTTGTATAACTAGTAAACATTATAAATTTATATTTATATTTTTGTAAATGGGCATGTACAAGCTAATGAGGGTCACTTTTGGTATGTTCGATGCAATCAAAAACTGAAAAATTAAGCATCCATCAACTTACTTGGTTTTTTTGAGATACTTACACAAGATATCTTGCATCGAGTAAAAAATATGAAACGTAGGAAATTGAGTCACGTTTCCGAATATATAAGTTTTAAGTAATGAAAATTTACATAACTATGTCAAATTTTGTTTTTTCTAACAGTCACTTTTATTTTTTTGGCAAATGATAAGGTATATGTTTTTGTGGTTGTAGCCTTTCACTGCCTAAATGATGGTTCCGGGCTACAAAATCTGGTATACATGTATAGAACCCATAGCACTAGTGCAACACTATTTTTCTAAAATTAAATGTTTAATTTTTAATTTTTTTTTAATTATGTAAGTGATCAAAACCTCGAGAACGGTACGTCAAATGTGGGTGTAGCCTTTGAAGGTCTTAATGCAGTCATTTCGACCTGGATTTTTTATAACATGTAGAGGTCGGTGTCTACTAGTGCAACATACAATTTTTTTTTTTAAATGGTTGTGAAATAAAAAATTTACAGAATAAACACTAACAGTATGTTTTTTGACTTAAGGAGTGATGACACAAGAAAATTAGGAAATAAATAGAAAATCTCAATATTTTTTTTTGAAAATTACATATTTGGAATCTGCATAAAAAATTCTATCTATGCCTAAAATTTCGTTAATAATGGTCATGTGTGTCATGCGGTAGAGAGCGGTGAAAAACAGGCTTACTGAGAAAAATGGTGGAAATGTCTAATTAGCTATGGTTTATTAAATTCCATAGCACATGTTGGGTAAATCCGAACCAACCACATAGGACTGTGGTTGACAAGCGGGCGTGGGAGGAGTGGGTGATTAGGAGATCAGGAACACGTGCGCATTATAGCTAAATTTAGTTTTTTTTGTTTTCGCACCTAATGTTATACTAAATGCGAGCGTGTTTTGTATATACAGAACGCGCTTGCGTTATATATTGACATAACGCGTGTGCGTTATTATCTTCACAAATTTATATTTTCAAGTGTTCAATGTAGATGAAGGGGGCGAGAGAATGATGATGATGATGAAGATTAGTCTACAACTATTGCATTAAATAACTTCATTTAGTGATGGGTCTAACTTGACTGCCATAAAATTAGATAACTTCATTTAGCCACGGGCCTAATTTGACTGCCAAAGAGTAACCATCAATGACCACATTAGATAGCTTCACTGACTCCATTAAAATTCAATTGGACTGAGTCCTAAAAAGACCAAAATACTCTTAATCCTTTCACACTGTTTGCAATCTAATAATCCAATTCTATCTCTCTGCTACTCCCCCTAGCCCAAAAACCCCTACTCTCTATCTCTCTCCCCTCCTCTCCCTATCCCTTACTAACCTTGTCTCTCTCAGTCTCTCTCTCATCCCTACACCTCCACCTACCTCTAACCACACCTCCCATCTCTCTTTCTCACTCCCTATAACTAACACCCTCTCCTCTCTCTCTCTCTCTCCCTCCTTACCCCCTAACCATTACTAACCCCCTCTCTCAGTCTCTCTCTCTCTCTCTCTCT